>OY986436.1:155460992-155853492 GCA_963920525.1 Dichetophora obliterata | reverse complement strand
TTATTATTATTATTATTATTATTATTATTATTATTATTATTATTATTATTATTATTATTATTATTATTATTATTATTATTATTATTATTATTATTATTATTATTATTACTATTATTATTATTATTATTATTATTATTATTATTATTATTATTATTATTATTATTATTATTATTATTATTATTATTATTATTATTATTATTATTATTATTATTATTATTATTATTATTATTATTATTATTATTACTATTATTATTATTATTATTATTATTATTATTATTATTATTATTATTATTATTATTATTATTATTATTATTATTATTATTATTATTATTATTATTATTATTATTATTATTATTATTATTATTATTATTATTATTAATATTATTATTATTATTATTATTATTATTATTATTATTATTATTATTATTATTATTATTATTATTATTATTATTATTATTATTATTATTATTATTATTATTATTCATATTAATATGATTATTATTACTATTAGCATTATTATTATTATTATCAGTTCTCATCTGACCGGCGGTTTGAACACTTCATTTTGCTTATAAAAAGGATTTCTATTACATATCATTGACGCTTATTTACATAATCTCAGCTTGCTTCGTATGCAGCTTGGCCCTACCGCTTGAGTATATAGCTTGCAGTTTTTGTTTTAGGAAACTGCATATTAGACGCGCAGAGCGTGGCGTGCAATTTTTCAATTTGATAAATTCAAACGTAAATTTATGCTACCGATGTAATTCCTGCACTGAGCACTCTGTTCCAAAGCTCCTATTTGATGTATTAAGTGCTAGCAGAAGTCTTATGGAAATAAAACATATAATTAATTCACCAGTTGAAGACAACAATTCGACGTAGCTCTTTTAATTCTCCTGCATTAACTAAGCCTATCGATGCACTCCAATTGATAACCGGTCAATAAAACCTGTTAAAGTTATGCAAAAAATCTCGAAGGTACAAAATGTCACTCAAACTGATAAAACGCTTGCCTCTCGTAGCAACCCAACTGCATCGTATGCATCGTATGCGTATGGACTTAGGCAATAGATGCTCTTCGTATGCATCTATTGCCTCTGCTGTACATGTCCCTGCTGTTGGTGCTGATACTGCGGTTGTTCCTGATGTTGCTGTTGTAATTGATGTTGATGCTATTACGGATGTTGTTGCTACTACTGATGTCGCTGTGGTGGCTGTTAATGAGGACTCAGCTCTTGGTTCCTGTGATATGGCGTTAAATGACTCTGCTATGATGAATGTTAATAATACATTGAATTATGTCCAAGTTGATTCTAATGCTCGTATACTCAATCAACCCAGACATAACTCTAGCTTCCCAAAAATAATTGTTGGTAAAAATAATAGCAACTGTGATGATATTATAGTTGCTAATAGACTTAAGTGGTTGCATTTGTCTAATCTTAAAGCCACTACTACATACCAGGCAATTGTAAACTATGTTAGCTCCGGCTTCAACATCGATACTTCTAAAGTTCTTTGCTTTAAGCTCTCTAAAAATGGTTTGATTAATGCAATAACTCCCATTACAGCAAGCTTTAAAGTTGGTATTCCAGCGAATTTACTTGATAATGTTTTCAACGAATATTTTTGGCCCAATGGTGTCCGGGTAAGAAGATTTCTTTATCCAAAAAACTGCAATCACCTGTCAGTGAAGATCCAGCATTGAGCAGCAGAAATTCTTTATTGGCGGATGACTTACAGCTATTTTATCAGAATGCTGGAGGACTTAGGACTAAATTCACTTCTTTGATTCTATTTTCCTCATCAAAGCAGTATGATGTTATTGTTTTCTCCAAAACGTGGCCTTCCGATTGCCATAACGATAACGAAATGTTTAACTCTAGGCTGTATAATGTTTTCCGAAAGGATCGTTACTCATTATGCTTGCTCATTATGAGCTGAGACAAATTAATTATTTTTGTTAACAGCTTAAATAGACTGCTTGACTTAGTATTTGTTAATACTGAACTTAGAGCTGAAATCAATAATATAAATTTGCCTCCGCTGCCCGTATCTATGCATCATTCTCCTCTTTGTTTAAGTTTTAACTTCTACACGTATTTAAAACCAGTAGAAACGGAAATGCGATTCCATTGAAAAAATGCTGATGATGCCAATGCGTCTAGGTTCATTAATGCAATTGATTGGTTGCCTTACCTTAATCAAATTAATTTGGTGGATGGCTATAAATTTTTTTCTCAGACAGTCAAAGAAGCAATTAATTTATTTGTCCCTTCTATTCCTTTGAAGTGCATTTCCAAACCTAAATGGTTCAATCAACGACTAACTAATATCAATAACAGAAAAAATAAGACCTATAAGATATTCAAGAATTCCGAAAATGATCAAGTTTTATACAATAAATATAGACAGTTACAAAAGGAGTTTCATATTCTTAGCAAATTGCTGTACAAAAGTTATGTGTTGAGAATAGAGGCCAACATAAAACAAAACAGCAAATGCATTATAGCTTTATTAACAGTAAGCGTAAGTCCATAGGTATTCCCAATACTACACTGAGAAAAAAAGTGCACTTTAAAATTTAAAGTGAAAGTTTTAACATTTTTTTAAAGTGCGGCTCCCTCAAGGATCTTATGGGAAAAAATAAAAAAATATATTTTGAAAGTGTTAATATTAAGTTTTAACCCTCTAACCACTTTTTTTGAAATAATGGAAAAAACTAGTCGTAATAATTTTTTCTAGATTAAAAACGACATTCTAAACACTTCTGCATCATTAGTTTTTCAATTTACCTTACCGTTTAACTTCCAGGTGAGAAAAGGTGAAATATGCCTCGAGGCATAATTGTCGGTTTGAATGAAAAAAATTAAATCAGGTAGAAATTTCAATTTTGATGGATTTTATTTGAAAAATAGATGAAGAGGTAAAAAAAAGGTGAACAATGGATTATTTTTTGGAATGGTAATCTAAAAAACAATTTCTCGAGGTAGAACAACACAAATGTACGTTGCATACCTTGCAAACACATTGAGTTTGTGATTTGCATTTGCCATTTTTACAAAGTTGTTTATCAAAGTAGTTGTTGTTTTACAAAATGGTCAAAGCCATCATAGCGTACATCAGCGACTGGATGAATGGCTCGATGCCCAACGGGAACAACTTGACCAAGTACTGGAGTTGATGGTCGTGAATTTGAAGTTGATGGTCGATCAACTAGAGTTGGTGGTCGGCTAGCTGGAGCTGATGGTCGGCCAATAACGCGCTTCGAAGAATATTTGATGAGGCCAGCAGCAATTTCTTCACGAAATTTCGCCAAGTCCAACAATTTCATGTTAACATCAGATGTACTTGCCGAATCATTCATTTTTTCCGCATGGATACGTCGATATAAAAGGTGCGCATTTGTTCCAGACATATCAATGCAATGATAGAACAAACGAGTTGCAGCATCACGTGTTTTTGCTCTAACATGATACCTACCCATCAATCCATCCATTAAATCCACACCCCCCATGTGTCTATTATATTCTTTGATTATTTCAGGACAATCTATTTCGACATGCTGCTTCTTCTTTCGGTCGTACCTCGATGCTTTTGAAGGCTGATGGGTTGGATTGACATGTTCAAATGGTTTTATGCCAACATAACTTGACGCTAAACGGACACTTTTATTGTCCTTCAAGAGCACCGTGGCAATATCAATACCATACGCCTGACCGACAAATTCAATCGAGTATCCTCTTGCTTCTTTTTTTACAGCTGTATCCGATGGGAGCTTACAGGTTGCCACTCTGTTTACTCGAATAGTACCCAGACTATAAATGCCTCTGGCACGTAAATAAACTAAAAGAGGTATCGAAGTGTAAAAATTATCGAAGTATATGATATAATTCTTGAAATCAGGTACTGTTTGGCTCAAACGTATTACAACGTTGGCTGAAGAACCTAGATCTGGACAACCGGGCAATTTTTTGTTGTCGCCAGCACCATTGTATATCTCGAATCTGTAGGCATATCCAAATGAATCACATAAAACGAATAGTTTTATGCCCCATTTATGCGGCTTATTTGGCATATACTGGCGCAAGTGGTGCTTCATTTTCGTACTGCACATTTGCTCATCCACGCAAAGTCGAGCAGTCTTTGGAACTGAGTCGAATCTTTCATTGAGTTGATTGGAAATATTACGCATTCGAAACAATGGGTCGTAGCCAGGCTGGCCCTTTTTGATACGGTCTTCTTCATTGCGAAAAGACAAATATCTTTTGATCAATTCAAATCGTTTGAAAGTCATTGTGCTTCGAATAGGTTCAAATGCGTGTTTGCCCCAATAACTCTCAAGATTCGGATAACGGTAAATTGACATATATAAATGAATGCCAATGTATTTATAAATGTCATCAACATTTACCGAGAAACTTGTATTGATGTCCTGACTTACAGCACACCGGTTCGTTTCTTCGGCTACAATACTCATTATCTCTGGGGTAAAGAAATAAGTGAATATCTGGGCAGGTGTATCGAGCTCTCTTATTTGTTCAGGTAGTGTTGAATTACCACGAAATACCACTTCATTCACACATAATTGCATGTGCTTTTGACGCCAGACTATCTTACTGAATTCGCTTGAATCCTTGTCGATGTCTTTCAAGTCTGAAACAAATAAATACAATGAAAAATTGTTAGTCTTGTGTTCATAATGTAGAAATGTTATTGCTCAAAATGAAAAACTAACCTGCACCGGTAAAACCACCATTTGACGGTGCTACAGATGGACGCGTGGGATCAAAAGTTGGCAATGGTGATCGTAAACGTTTTTTTGAAGTTGATCTTGGTGGAATTGCCTGTACAGCAGTTGATGTTGATGGTATTGGCTCTACGATGTTCTCCATCACCACCGTTTCATTTGCTCCAATTTTACCTGTTCCGACCTCTGGTAGTGTTCCGATAGAAGACAGATTCAATGAGATCTCAGATCTCATCGATCCGAATTCTGATGGGTCGACGTTTATTGGAAATTCTGGATCACTGAGTATTTCATTGATGGTGCTATCATGGCCATAGATGGGATCAAGTTCGTAATTCGGATCATTCAATTCATCGTCTGAAGAAAAATCGCCATCGTCTTCCGACCCACATGTCACCGAATCCATCAATTCTACGATTTCCTCGTCAGATAAATTCGATAATTTAATTCGTCTACTAGACATTTTTTAATCTATTCACAAATTATGGAACACACGTAGGTAAATCATAAGAAACACAAAAGAATGACATAAAACCGCTAAATAGGGAAATAAATGCAAGGGGAAAAAATATGACGTAAACCGACAGTTATGCCTTGAGGCATAAACAAAAAAATTCCAAAAAATCGCACAAAACACTTTTTTTCGTATCAAAATATATATGAAATGAAAGTTGAATAAATTACCTTTATGAAAAAAAAAAATTCCGACAGTAAAAACTTGACTGGTTCGAAAGATTTATTGTTTTGAAAATCACTACTTTTTTTTTACAAAATGAGGTGTTTATTTGACGGATGCTCCCACACTAATGGCTATAGATGCCAAACTGAACGTCATTTGCATATGCTGTCTGAGAGAGAAATGTACTCAAATGTACTACCAACATTACTATACTTATATTGATATCATAAAATTTTCCTGTGTGTTTAAAAAGTGACTTTTGTGAGTTATGCCTGGAGGCCGTGTGAAAGGTTAGAGGGTTAAAGTTCTTGCTTTCAAAAATAAATTGAAAATTTTTAATTTTAAAGTGAAGTCTATCAACTTAAAATTGTCTAAATTTAAAAATAAAAGTAAACAATTTTAATATTAAATTTATTAATTTAAATAAAATTTAAAATGAATATTTTAAAATATAAAGTGAATCTTAAATGTAATAATATTTAAAATTAAAGTATTTACTTTAAATCTTAAAATTTTTTCGAAAAAAATGATAACTTTTCATTTTAAAGCTTTCACTTTAATAATTAAAGTGTCCGTTTTTCATTTAATGTGCTCATTTTAAATATTAAAGTGTTGCACTTTAATTATTTAAGTATCAGTTTCTCAGTTAACGTGTACATTTTAAATTTTAAAGTGTTTACTTTAAAGACTAAAGTGACGGTTTCTCATTTAAAGTGTTCATTTTAAATATTAAAGTGTTTGCTTTCAAATTAAAAGCTTTAGTTTTATAATTTAAAGTGTTACATTTGTTTTACTTTAAAATTGACTTTAAATTGCATTGACGCGTTTTTTACATTAAAGTGTTTCATTTAGTTTACAAAATGTAAAGTTTAATTGTATTGTTTATTTTAAATTAACATTTGTACAATGCGTTTTGTTATTTGCCTTTTTTATTCGTGTTAAATACTACGAAAAAGTGAAAGAAAATATTTCAAAATGAGCAGCCAAAAAGAAGTATTGCCAGAAGGAGATTTATTGCAGTTTTTGTGCAATGAGGTCGAAATAAATGACCCGAGTGCATTAACATATGCGTGCGTTATTGCAGAAGGTTCATTAAATGAAAATTTGACTGAGGATGACACAGACCTCCTAAATCTTTTAAAAGAATTTAACCGGAAATCCTTTTAAATGATCTAAAAAGTAAGTATATCAGCAATAAAAATAAAAATCTGAAATAAACAATAACATTATGTGTTCTTTAGATTCAGGAATTACATTTAGGAGCTTAAAATATCTAAGCAAAGAAGACATTGCAGAGGCAAAAAAAAATATAGGATTTCGAGCAGAGTTCAGAGAAAAATTATTTTTCTGGCGCAAGTCTCAGGTAATGTATATATGTATAAAATGCAATTTCTGTGCGTAACAATTGTATTTTGCTGCGTACATATAAAGCGGCAGTTTTAAAATTGGCAACGTTAGTAAATATTACCAGACTTAATTGCCGTTTGCATTTTTTGTTTTCAGTTTGGAATTGAAGACGAAACTTTGAGCCAGACGTCGAAGGTTTTTAATTGGCTACAAAAACCTCGTCAAGACGACTCACCTTGTTCATCATTTAACTCTGTTAGTAGAGTTGATCTACAGGTAACAAATTGAAAGCAAAAACTTTGTATACATTTTAGTTAATGCATTTTATTATAGCCGCTGTCCCATATTTTGAGCGAAACTTCAAGGGGAAGGCAAATAATAAAATATTATCAGGAAAACTCATGCTTGACCAATAAGCATCGTGACAGCCTTATTAAAATAATTCTGGAGGAAGTTATGGTAAAAGAAGTCAAACTCAAACCTGAACATTTCTCCAGAATACTTAATGAAATAACAGTGTTATTTCCGAAAGAAACAGACAGTCAGGTAATATAAAATTTGTTCTAAAATTTCTTTTCCAATGAAGATTTTATTTATTTGACACTTGATTAGTACAATAAGATAAAGTAACATCTTTTATAGTACAACGAATAATATACATAATCAACAAATTCCAAGATGTAACAATTTATGTCAATATTGATAATCCCTTTACTTATTGTTTTTTATTATAGAATTATTATTATATTCCACGTGAAAAGAAAAAAAATCCTTCAGGAAAGCTCTACTCCAAATATTTCAACCTAAAAACAAAACAGAGAAGGTGTAGTCCTGTTGCGGCAATATCCATTTCCAGTGAAGTATTGGTTTCATCAATAGAAGAAGATCTTGAAGTAGATGAAACTATATCTTCTTCTTTAAAATCTTTGCTTAAAACTAATGGGTCTAATTGGTTGGAGGCAATCGACATATGGCAGAAAACGTTTAGTTTGCGTCGAAACGATTTAAAGAAACGATCAAATGCTGAGTTTTTACAGGAGTGGCCTATATTGAAGGACTCTAGAGGACCTGCACTGGTATTTTATAAGATCATTTAACTTTATTGAAAATATTTTATCTAATATCCATCTTTTTTAAAGATAAATCTGGATTTTAATGTGCTGTATCCAGATAAAGGACATCTTTTAACATCTAAGTGGAACGCTTTTAAAGAAATTATTTCAATTTATTACAATAACAATATTCGCAATCAGCAATCGAGAGATCTCTTAATTTTAGCAAAATCTAATAACAAAATTGGTAAGTGATATTTTTAGTAATACTAATCTAAAATCAAACTAACGTTATAGTAGCAAGCTGGCCTAATTTAATTTTTTATTAATTATAGATTGCGAGGACTACATTTATACCATTCTTCTGAATTCCATTCTATTGCCTTCAGTAAGGTTTAGCGCAGAAGGCAGTTCGAAGAAAAAAGGCACAATTCAAGACGCAAATGAGAGCTTCGTCCTGCAGCTTTACACCATTAGCGATTATTCTAAAAAAATTAATGAGCTCCACGGTAAATATTACAATAATAAATTAACCATTCAGCCTTTTATTATTGTGGAAGGAGACGCTGCCGAAAGTCTTCAATCACTTTATGTTTACTTTGACAAAACCTTGTACAAATTTAATTCTTTTATTGAAAGCTTAGACTTATGCTTTAAAATCTTCCATGTTTTTAATCTAAAGTACCCTAAAATTTGTGAAATGCCATGGATGTTTATACAGAAATATTTCTATGAAATTGATTCAGAATTCGATTTAAAAACTTCAAATTTAACATCTCTTATTACATTTTTAAATCAAAACAAAGAAAATTTATAAATTTTTCATAATGCTCAAATGTTTTAAATGTTTTCAGTTTTTTTGTAACGTGGATGTCCTTCTTAGACATTTGAAATATATACACTTATTAACAAATAAAGATAAAATGAAATGCGAGCAAAATAAGTGTAAGCAAATTTTTTCAAGCTTAAGTTCTTTAAAACGTCATTTATTAACTCATGAGACTTCTAAGAACAAAGAAAGCATATTTCATAATCCACAAACACTAGCAGAATGTGCAGGTTTATCCTCTAGTGAATAGCATAGTGAATAGCATAGTGAATAGCATAGCTATTTAGGAGTGAATAGCATTTTAGGTTTCGTGCAATCTTTTAATGCAAAGCGTTACTGTCGGGCATGTAGAGCTACCAAAGATGAAATGAAAATTGCTACCTCGGAAAACGAGCAACTTCTCCGAAATAAAACTCAATACAAAGAAGATCTCTTGCAAAGTAATTTTCAAGACACTGGAGTTAAAGCTAAATGTATTTTTAATGAGTTAAACAGTTTTCACGTTTCAGACAACGTTTGCTTCGACATGATGCATGACATTTTAGAAGGGATATGTACATATGACATTTGTAACATACTTTTGGGCTTAATTAATGACAAAATAATTTCAATAGACATTATTAACAGCAGGAAACAATTTTTCCAGTTTGGGAACATAGATATAGGAAATATTTCGCAGCCTCTCTCCATTAAGCGACTTCAATCAAATAATTTGAAAATTACGGCTAGCGAAGCTTTGTGGTTTACACATTTTTTACCACTCATGATAGGAGATCTGGTTTCATCGGATACAAAGCACTGGAAACTGCTGGTGTTTCTTATTAAAATTGTTGATGTTTTATTTGATTCAAGTTTTTCTACGACCGATCTTGATATGTTACGAAATTTAATTAAATCACATCACCATTTATATGTTCAATTAAACGGTGATTTGAAACCAAAACATCATTTTTTGGTGCATTACCCTAGTGCAATTCAGAGATGTGGTCCTCTTAAGTTTGTTTGGGCAATGCGATTCGAAGCGAAACATACATATGCAAAAAAATATTTCAACAACATAACATCTCGATTGAATTCTGCGTACACAATAGCTATAAAGAGTTCTCTTGTTTTTTCAAATTGTTTAGTAAAATACCAAAAAGGTTTTCCTTCTCCTTTTGACACTGAAGCATTTTATCAAACAAACTTAACAATTGAGGAATATTTTCCATTAATATCGAAAACTGAAAATTTTAATTTTAAATCTATTTTTGTATCAAAAACAGTAATTTTTAAAGGTACTTTGTATCAAGATAATAACTATTTAGCAATCCATAATAAAACTGATTGTAATATATATAAAATTAAACTTTTTATTTACGAAAATTAAATCATTTACGTAATATGCTTTCCGATACAAGTAGTTAGATTTGATAATCATTTTCAATCCTATGAGACTGGAAAAAAACAAAACTGCCTTAAAATAATTAATTTATCACATTTCACAAGTGCGCCTATGAAATTACATCAAATTAACAATGGAAAGACATATGCAAGACTAAAAAAGCTATAATAAAAAACTATGTGTTGCAAAAAATATTCTAACTTGTTTTGATTTCTAAAATTTTGTCTGAAAGAGAAACAAATAATTATTTGTATAACTAAATCTTCTTTTTATCCCCTTACTTAATGAAAAATTAATTTTTTAAAAGTAAACATTAAATCTTGTATTATAAAAAATTTCCTGCAACTTAACTTTAAATAAATATATATTTATTGATAAATATTGACACCTAAATATTTAATATCATATTATAATAATACAACTTATAATAATTATATATGTATCTACATGCAATTTTATTATATTTTTGATATCCAAAATAAAAGAAACAATTAAAAACAAAAATGTTTTTTTTTCTATAAAATAGGACCAATAGCAATTAAAAGTGTACGTTTCAGTTCAAATGTGAACACTTTTAAATTGAATAGTAAGATGGCTATTTAACTTTATGGGTAAATATGAACACTTTTAAAAAGGATCAAAAGAAAACACTTTTAATTTAAATGCAGGCATTTTAAAAACAATTTAAAAGTGCTCGTTTTAAATTTTACTGCGAACGTATTTAATTTGTTTTAAAATTTATCACTTTCAATTTAAAAGTGTGCGTTTTAAATTTTACTGCGTACGTACTTAAATTGTTTTAAAAGTTATCACTTTCAATTTTAAAATAAATACTTTTAAGTTAGGGTAAAAGTGTTATTAAAGTGTTCACTTTTATTTTAAAAGTTTTTATGTTTAAAAGTTGAAATTTAAAGTGAACACTTTCAAGTTAAATATTTTTCTTAATAGCTCAAAATCATTAATCAAAACTTTTAAATTAAAAGTTGCTTGTATGGAGTTTAAAGTGTTTTTAAATTGTTTTTTGGCTGAGTGTATGCACTACTTACACGATAAAACTTCAGATCCGTTATTAATCTGTAATCTCTTTGCTGAGTTTTTTCGTTCAGTCCTTCACCTTTCAACCAATCTGAAAATAGGTTAAATTATTATGATTGCCCTTTAAATAAAGGTGATCTCAGTGTAACAGTTGATGAAGTTCTAAATGAGCTGTTAGCTCTAGATTCTTCCAAGCAACCAGGTATAGATGGCCTTCATCCTTTATTTCTAAAACAGTGTTCTTCAGCAGTAGCTTTTTCGCTTTCAGTTGCATTCAATAACTCCCTTTCTAAGGGTCAATTCTTGTCACACTGGAAGTGTTCATTCATTACCCTTGTTCATAAGTGAGGTTTTAAAAACGAAGTTACTAATTATCATCCAATATGCAAAATCTCAGTGATTCCTTAGCTTTTTGAAAAAATTGTGTATAATAAACTCGAATTTGCAGTAAAAGAAATAATTTGTCCGCTGCAACATGGCTTCATAAGTGGTAAGTCTACTCAAACCAATCTTACTATTTTCAGCAAATCCATTTTAAATCATTTTGAAAATGGAGCGCAATGCGATGTTATTTATACTGACTTTTCTAAGTCTTTTGATAGAATTAGTCATATAGTGCTGATAAAGAAGCTAAGAAAAATTGGTTTTCACTCTAATTTACTGAAATGGATCGAGTTATGCTTGTTAAACAGAACTCAAATAGTTCGAATTAACAATTCCTTATCTAATATAATAAATGTTTCTTCTGGAGTCCCACAAGGGAGTCATTTAGGTCCCCAATTATTTTTGTTTTTTGTTAATGATATCCCATTATCCTTCCAACATTCACAATGTTTAATGTATGCCGATGACCTTAAAATATACTATCCAGTTAAAAATATTTCCGATTGTGTTAAGCTACAAGTTGATTTACACAATTTATCCCTATAGTGTCTCAATTTATCCCTTGAGAAAAATTTGAAGAGGGCTTTTTTGATATCCGGTATATACCAACGACTCAACAACTTGCAGACATTATGACTAAGGCGTTGGCAAAAGTTAAGCATCTTTATTTTTGTTCATAAATTACATAACAAGCAGAGGGAGTACCTAAATATTTTCTTTTATATGTATATATTAATTTTGAAAGGATAAAATTTTGATACAAAATTTTAATCAAAATATGAATTTGCTCTTGTATAATATTTTTTAATTTTTTTTTTATAAATTTGTTACTAAAGGAGGGAGTGTTTAAATGTGTGATCACCATTAACTATTTTATGATATAAATAACTTCTTCGTATTTAAGTATATGTTTATCAGCTTTTTTTGCTCTCACACAGTTAAGTCGGTGCCTCTGAAGTTTGCGAGTCGTTCTTTTATGCTAAATAAAACATTTATTTAATTTAATTTGTTTTCAGTGATTGAACGAAAAAAATGTACATACGTACCTACAATATTTTTAAGAAAACTCTACACCGTGTTCCTTTTTTAGTTGAATTTTAAATTTTTTAGTATCAATATCCCTTACAAGGAATCATGTATTATAATGATAACAGTAAAACCAACTTTGATGCAATGAATAATTTTCTTAAACTTGTAGCTTGGAATGACGTCCTATCTGAAATGGATTTAAAATTAATGTATGACAAGTTTTAGAAATTTTTAATGAAGCAATAAACTTGTTTGTTCCAAAAAGACACAGTTTCGATAGTATCGTAAGTATAGACGTAGAATTCCTTTTTTTTACAGTTATAGAGAAAAATTCTGGTTTTTCATTTTTATTTTTCAAAACTATTTTAAAGCATTTCATCTTCTAATTAGAAATGATTCAATACAAATTTATTGTTGTTGTTGCCTTCTGCAAACTTTCTTGATCTAAAAAACTCACAATTAAATTCATGTAAAAATTTTTTTGTTTTATAATAAGTTTTCGTTTGATATTTTTAGTGATGAATTTGCTGTTCTTGTTTATTTTTTATGTTGGTTAAAACTAAATATATTTCAAAAGTATGTTTAATAAATAAAAAAAAAACTCGCGTGTAGCAAAGTACACGTGACAGAAGTGAAACTTCTTAAAAAGTAAAGAATAAGAGAGATTTTAGTCTAAAATAGCGAGAGGAAGTATCTGAAAAGAAATGCAATACAAAATAGAATAAAGTCCGTTTTCTATAAGCGTGAAAACGTTAAGCTGGTGTTTAGTAGTTTTGAATGTCTCTTCAACTTTGTCACTTTTTGAATGCTAGATTGCATTTGCATAGTACTCTTTGATGGAGTAATCTTGTTGATTATTGCCTCCTGCTTCCTGATCATCATAGCTGCTGTGTTGAGTGAGGGCCTCGTAAAGCAGCGACTGTTTATTTTTACGCTAATCAGTTTGGTTGTCCATATTTTCTCGATATGCTGTTTTAACTGCCATGCAATGATGTGCATTAACTTGAGCGACAAATGGACCATGATTAGGTATACAGGGTTGCCCATATTCGAAGCCATTTTATTTTTAAATAAATCAAAGAAACCACAATTTTTTGTCTGTTCGTCATGAATATCATTTAATTGGGTTCAAGTAGATTTGCTAACATTATTTCTTGAATATGATATCTCGTAAATGGTCGCCATTGGCCTCTACGACATATTGTGCCCGTTTTGCAGCATTTTCCATGGTTTTCTCAACATTTCGATGGGAATGGCGGTTATTTCTTGACGGATGTTGGTTTTCAGCTCTTCTAGGGTCTTTGGCTTGTTGACGTAAACCTTTGATTTCAAATAACCCCACAAAAAGAAGTCTGGAGGCGTTAAATCTGGTGATCTTGGCGGCCAATCGAAATCACCATTTTTTGACATCAAACGGCCAGGGAACAATTGCTTCAAAAAATCGATTGTAGTGCGGCTTGTGTGTGGTGGCGCGCCGTCTTGTTGAAACCAGTAGTGCCTGATACGCTTTCGACGAACGATTGGCATGAAAAAATTGTTTATCATATCGCGATAACGCTCCTGATTGACAGTAACTCTGTGGCCATTATCATCTTCGAAAAAGAACGGTCCAATGAGCATTTTAGCACAAACGCCGCACCAAACAGTGACTTTTGCATCGTGAAGAGGTACCTCTTGAATCTCTTGTGGATTTTCAGTGGCATAAATATGGCAATTTTGTTTTTTTACCGTTCCGTTCAACTGAAAATGAGCTTCATCGCTCATGATAATTTTATGCCAAAAATGTTCGTCTTCTTCAGCCATTTCGATGACTCTTTGGGCCCATTCCAATCGACGTGGCTTATCGGTAGGCAACAATTTGTTTACCAATTGAATTTTGTACGGAAACAAATTCAAATCAACACGTAAAATGCGTTGTAAAGTGGATCGGGGAATGCCGAGCTGCTGAGAACGGCGATTTTGGGATGTTGTTGGTGACTGCTCAATACTGGTTCGTACGGCTGCAATATTCTCATCCGATCGCCTTGGTTGCTTTTTATTTGGCCTCTTTGGGTTACCAAGAGTATTACCAGTTGTAAATCTTTCATACAAACGATAAATTTTTTTCTTGGAAGGCGCACTTTTCACTTTATCTATTTTTTTTGAAAGCACGTTGTTGAGTTTTCACTATTGACTTGTTTTGTTGAATGTAAATTTCAACAATTTTAGAGCGTTCCCGTGGCGTGTACTGTTCCATTGTAAACATTTGCTTGGAATGACGCTTCAAACGCGGTATGTTATTAGTCGATTTGGCATCACTGCGGAAAGTTACAGTGTTGCCAGATGGGCGCTTCGAATAAGGGCTACTGTATTCCCGTACTCGATTCAAATAGCTTGAAGTTGCTTAAAAGCTTTATTTTGAAGCTCGAAAGAGAGAAATTACATGCAAAATGTACGGGAAAAGACCTACTGTCTCCA
Organism: Dichetophora obliterata; assembly: GCA_963920525.1. Classification (NCBI taxonomy): domain Eukaryota; kingdom Metazoa; phylum Arthropoda; class Insecta; order Diptera; family Sciomyzidae; genus Dichetophora; species Dichetophora obliterata. The sequence continues at coordinate 155,838,543 of OY986436.1, read as the reverse complement.
CTCAGTTTTTTATTAGAGCGAAAATGTTTAGCGGGTGATTTATCAGTTTTCAAATGCCTGTCACTTTTTGAATATAAGGTTGCATTTGCACAGTACTGGTTGACGGAGCCTCCGAGAGCGAAGGCAACTCTGTTTGAATTTGATCTCCTGCTTCCTGATCATCATAGCTGCTATGTTGAGTGAGGGCCTCGTAAAGTAGCGAACGTTGACTGTTATGCATATCAACTTGGTTGACTTCAAAATTTTGTTGAGATGATGTTCCAATCGCCATACTCTTACCATTAGTTGCAGATCTAACTGCGGCTGCATTCTTAAGAGCTCTACAGGTCCAATTATAAGAGAAGTAACGTAATGTGGTCTAATGTCAATTGAGCAGTGTGTTCTTTCACTTATTGTTTCAAACAATACTTTCTTATACAAGTGATTATAATAAACGTAACGTAATGTAACGGGACGTAAAGATCCGTTGAATTTCGATTTCTACGTTACTTTACATTACGTCTGTTCAAATAGCAACTAAACATTGAGGTTAGATTCGATTATAGCGCTATTTTACATTATTGAACTACGCTTTTTGTTGAGTTTTCGTTATTAATGTGATATTTCTATATATCCACAGCTATGGATGACGAAGTTTTAATTGAACTTGTACGGGAACGTGCAAATATTTACGACGTTTTCTTACATTGCGTCCCGTCCCGATGACAGTTGGCAACATTTCGTTTCTTTACATTACGTCTATTATAGTTCGACCTTAATTCGGTGTCTACGTCCACGAACGCGCCCTCCTCCTGTTTTCGCTACTTTTCTTAGCTTCGGGACGTTCATTACTTCTCGACTTTCTGGGTGTCGTTTTGTTATTTTCTTTGGCATGGCCAAAACTAGTCGACAATCTTAATAATGACACTTGTTGCTTTTAATTAGAAATTAGATTCTTATAGATTAGATTATATTCAATTTTTATTTAAATTTAATTCAATTGAAAAGGTTTCTCACTGAAATTTGCTTCGTTCCTTTTATATTTTTTAATTAAACAGCGTCAGTAGCAGCATCTGACAGTTAACTCAACAGTTGTGTTCATGCAGCATAGAACTTTTTCGCTCGATTAAATGGCGTCTTCTACCTGATCAGTTTTAGTGAGCGCTCCCAAAATTCAACCATTCAGCGAAATTTAAACACAACAGTTACCAACTGTTGCTAGTAATACATACTAGCTCTGTAGATACACGCAGCTGTATTCTCTTTTGTATTTATCTTGCTGAAAATAAACAAAACCAAAAACAAACGACAAAAACGAAAGCATCTAATGCATTGTCGGGCAGCTTTGCACACATTTACTTTCTCATATTGAGTATGTATTAATGAGCGCTTTAAAGCTCACACTGAAAAAAAAGTAGTGCTAAAGCGCTTTTTGCAGAAATCTTACTAGGCATTATGGGATATTTTTTGCTCGGATTTGTATTGCGAAATTAAACGAATAAGTAGTGGACGGAATGTCAAAAGGAAAAACGGTTAATGTAAAATACAGATAAGCAGACGGAAATGTAAAAGGGCAGGCTAATAGTAAAAAATAAATATGTTTTCTTATTGTGCTTATGTTGCTTATTGTGTTTTGCGAAGGCCAAACTGACAGCGTAAGATCACAGACAATATAATAGAAAGATGTGCCACCGCCATACAAGCAAGTGGCACAGTAAAATTTGAATGTGGATTTATCATAAATCCACATTAAAGCTTAATGAGAGTCAGCGAGCGAACGATTTAAAGCTTTTGAGAGCGAGAGAATAAGTAAGCGACAATGTGAGCAAATGTGAGCATAATATTGAAAAGCAATAGAAATGATATGTAATTTGATGCACGAAACATCTCAATAAAAAATGCAGCTGCCAACAATATGTAGCAGAATTTCATTAGGTTTTACTTAAAAAATGTAGGCAATTTTTTTACTAAACTTTCCTACGAAAATAATACAATTTAAAGTTATTATATTTTTTTGCATTATCTCTTATCTTTTTGTTACATAATTTCAAGAATATAATATCATAAAGATGACATAATCAAGGTATTTTTTGTGTGTTGACTTTTTTTGCCGTTTTGCCACATGATATTTTTAGTGTTATATTATTGTAAGGGCGATTCCATCAGTTGAAGCTTAGCCGCGAATAATGTTGTAAGCAATATTTTTTAAGTTGTTTTTTTTTGCGGAAAAATTTCTTATTTAACTACTTTTATATATTTTTATTATATTATTGCAAATACATGCTTTACTATATGAAAAGTACTCAGAAATGCAATTTTCAATTGCTCTTATTTATACAACAAAAACATTTTTTTAATCATTTTATAAGTAAAAATTCAATATTTTGGACCGCTTTTGAGGAAAGAATTAAAGAATATATTCACTGACCTAACACTACAGTTGAAACTATTTTTGTAGTGCTTTTAATAAAACTTTGATCAAAAAAATTTGAATTAAATATATTTAAAAATAGCGGATATCGAAGTCAAAGTTTTGATTTTCATGTCGTTTTTTCTCATTCTTGGGGAACGATGTTTTATGAAAAAGTCGTTGTACCAAAAATTTCTGAAATTCTAAAGATATGTGAATGTATTTGGTATTAAAATTACTGGAATTTTTTAAATTTAATTTGCGAAAAAATTTTTTCAAGAAAGATTTTCAATATCAAAATTTACGTAAGTGAAAATGGGTGGAATGAGCGTGATCAGAACTAAGTATGTTACAATCTCATCTAGGATGCACACAATATGACCTATGTGAAGTTGGCAACGCACTTCTCGGAAGGAAATTTATTTTTTTTGTACCACCTTAATTTTCGTTTGGACCTTAAGGGGGGAAAAAATATGGGGGTAAGAAAAATTGGTCCGCAATGAATGTTGAGATAAATTATTTTTGTTAACGCCATTGTGAAGGGAATCGTTTGTACCGATGTTTTTTTTTAATTTTTTTTTAGACTTTAAAAAAATAAATTTTTAGAAATAAATTTTTTTTTTCTTAACAAGTACGAACGATGATACATATACATAAATACAAGGGTTACAGATGATTTATCGGTGGTACGAACAGGCACAAACGGTATATTAGTTAAAACGAAAGGGTACAAACGAATACTCGTTGGTACAAACGATTTATCGGTGGTACAAACGGGTACAAACAATTTCTCGTCGGTACACACGATATAATCGTTAGAACGAAGGAGTAAAAACGATTACTCGTTTGGTACAAACGGGTACAAATGAATACTCGTTGGTACAAACTGGGACAAACGATTTATCGGTGGTATCAACCGATACAAACGATTTCTCGGTGGTACAAACGGGTACAAACGATTTGTACAAATCGGTACAAACGGGTACAAACGATTCCCTTCACAATAGCGTTAATAAAAATAATTTATCTCAACATGAGTTGCGGACCAATTTTTCTTACCCCCATATTTTTCCCCCTTAAGGTACGAACGAAAATTAAGGTGGTACAATCAAGTACACACCGAGTACAATCGAATGAAAAAAAAAATTCCCTTCCGAGAAGTGCGTTGCCAACTTCACATAGGTCACAATATGTGTACTCAAATTGAGCGAAGTCCGTTAAGCCATTTAGATTTGTATAAATGTCAATTAAACAAACAAACCAGAAAATAAGTTTTATTAATATAAACTTTGTGTTAAATTGTATGAGTATTATAGAACGAATGCAATTCGAAAAGAATTGAAGAATTATCAAAGATTTTTTTAAGTTTTGAAAAATATGTCCCCAGTTATGATCCTATAACTTCAAAAGTATAGTTTCATATTACAAAATTTATACATGTTTGCAAATAAGACGTTTATATCTTTCATTAAAGCTATCACTTGTATTGATCTAACGTTTTTTGTATACATTTTTTCAATTCTACATTTGTGAAAGAGTTTAAAAAATATGGTTCATACTTAAAATTACCTCCTATACAGGCCAAATATGCGATATCGGATAGCTTTATAATTATATTTCGAAAAGCCTCAGAATTCGGTATTCGACCACAATTTACAAGTAACGTTTCCCTGATAACATGTGATGGGCGTTGGGCAAGGGGGCGTGGAACCTCCTACACCACCCAAATTTGCGATATCAAATTGGAGTTATAGGCCACATAGCTTCGGAATTCGGTATTCGACTTCAATTTACACGTTTCACTGATAACCTTTTTGGGTGTTACCCCTCCCACACAACTGAAATTTTTGATATTGAATAGCTTTGCAGTTATAGGTGGCCGCACAGCCTCGGAATTCGGTACTCGACCACAATTTACTCGTGCCGTTTCACTGATAGCATGTTATGGGCGTTTGGCAACGGGGGCGTAGTAGCAACACACAGTGTTTCAGCTTGTTATTTATACCAGCGCAAAGATTTCGTTGTTTTGTTTTGATTTATTTTTGACGTATCTTTGTTTACGTTAGTTCTGTTATTTTACTCATTTCAAAGAGTTTACAGTGTTGCAAATCCTATTATAACGTAAAATTGCGGTTTAGGGATTTTTAAATCTAGCCAAAACGCTAAGAAAATCGTTTGTAAACAAAATCTTTAGTTAAATATATGATAATTGGGTTTTTAAAGTCTGAAGAATTTGTTTAGTACGAACTCACGACGTCGACTTTGATGCAGGTAATTTTGAGTATTGTTACTAAAACTGAAATACGTAAATATCCAACCTGCTACAATCATACTGTTTACCTTAATATTTTCGTTGAAATATTTTTTTTAACAACAAAGTAAAAATAAAACTAAATTATATATCAAAGTCATATTTTTGCGCACTTTAATACGGGGGAAATGTTAAATAAACGGTATATTTTAAACTCTTTCACAAATGTAGTATTCTGAAAATGTATAGAAAAATCGTACAAATAATCGTATAAATAAAAGCTTAAATAAAACGTATAAATGTCTCATTTGTATATATTTATAAAACTTGTAAAATAAAAGAATACTTTTGGAGTTATAGGACCATAACTGGGGAAATATTTTTCAAAAATCAAAAAAGTTGAAAATTTTTCTAAAAAAAATTCAAACGAACCTGGAAAAGTCTTAATGATTTTTATTATCTAGTAAAAATACTCAATCTAACTAGCAATGTCGTTTTCATCGCGCAAATTGTTTCAAATTGTTTACCACTGTTATTAATTTGTTATTAACTTTTAAATAAAAAATACAATGAATAAAAAAATTATGTTATTCACTACTATTTTATGAATAAAATATTCGCTATTAATTTTTTTATTAATTTTTTATTTATTATTAATTTTTTATTCATTATAAATTTCGTATTCATTTCTAATTTTTCATTCACTTTTGAATAATAAATAAACTGAAAAAAAATCTTGTTATTCACTTTTAAATAATGAACCAAATTAATAATAAATAAAAAATTAATAATGACTATAAAATTAATAATGAATAACACATGAATAGGCAATGAATCAAAAAATAATAATGCACAAAAAATTAACTACTGAAAAATTTGAAATTCTTTTTGAATTGCATTCTTTGTAAATAGCATTCATATGAATAAAAAAAAAAAATTAATTATTCTGAATCAATTTTTTAAAATTCAATGTGAATTAAAAAGTTTATTAATAAACAATTTTGAATTCATTGGATGGATTTATATGTCGTTATTCAGTTTTCCTTAAGATTCTGAATATATATGCAGATTTTACTGCTCAAAAAAAGTCAATATTAATAGCAAGCAGTGAATAAGAAGAATCTGCTTCGCACAAAATAAGGAAATCATCATGAAAATAATGCAAACAAACAAAAACATTTGTTGCTGTCAAGCAGAGATCACAACTGCTTGGTTCCAATAACAACAACGGAAAAAACAATTACAACATTAAATTACACGACTCTCGCTAGTTATGAGAAACCATTCAGTGGTGATTTATGCTGTGAAGCATTGTGGAGTGAAGAGTGAAAGAACATTGCAGAGAGAATGTGCATGCAAGGATTGGAAACTCAAGAAAGCTTTCTCTCAAGAAAGCTTTTTCATCGCGCTCACAAAAGCTTACGTATTGATCTGAAAAATATTTGTTACTTTTTAATGTTCTACGTGGCACATCGTTATACTAGGGCAGTTAACAATCTTGTTGCATCGTTGCAAATGCAAAAGAAACAGCTTTTACAAAAACAAAAATCATTGAAAAGCTGTTGCAATATATGCTTTTTGTTTTTGTAAAAGCTGTTTATTTTGCATTTGCAACGATGCAACTAGATCGTGAATTGCCCTAATATATAATCTTTGCTTAAGCTGTTATTGCTCATCGACACAGATATAACATTAGATTACACTGTATAAAATGTTATGCATGTAAAATTTTTGGAAGTATGTATGAACATTTTTTTAATTTTTAGAAAATAACGGCATGGCGCTGCATCAAAGTGGTAAAATTAAAAAATTATGCATTACAAAGCATTACGATACTTTGCATGGCAAATATAAGGTAATTGGGGGCATGCGATGGAGAAATTAATTAATTATTTAAAAGCGGCATGTCCACATATCACATCATACAGTGATCAGTTCCAAGTACGTATAATGAAAGCATCTTACCAAAGATTATATAGTATAAAGATGTGCCACGTAGATTTCAAATTTTTCAGTAGTTAATTTTTTGTGCATTATTATTTTTTGATTCATTGCCTATTCATGTGTTATTCATTATTAATTTTATAGTCATTATTAATTTTTTATTTATTATTAATTTGGTTCATTATTTAAAAGTGAATAACAAGATTTTTTTCAGTTTATTTATTATTCAAAAGTGAATGAAAAATTAGAAATGAATACGAAATTTATAATGAATAAAAAATTAATAATAAATAAAAAATTAATAAAAAAATTAATAGCGAATATTTTATTCATAAAATAGTAGTGAATAACATAATTTTTTTATTCATTGTATTTTTTATTTAAAAGTTAATAACAAATTAATAACAGTGGTAAACAATTTGAAACAATTTGCGCGATGAAAACGACATTGCTAGTTAGATTGAGTATTTTTACTAGATAATAAAAATCATTAAGACTTTTCCAGGTTCGTTTGAATTTTTTTTAGAAAAATTTTCAACTTTTTTGATTTTTGAAAAATATTTCCCCAGTTATGGTCCTATAACTCCAAAAGTATTCTTTTATTTTACAAGTTTTATAAATATATACAAATGAGACATTTATACGTTTTATTTAAGCTTTTATTTATACGATTATTTGTACGATTTTTCTATACATTTTCAGAATACTACATTTGTGAAAGAGTTTAAAATATACCGTTTATTTAACATTTCCCCCGTATTAAAGTGCGCAAAAATATGACTTTGATATATAATTTAGTTTTATTTTTACTTTGTTGTTAAAAAAAATATTTCAACGAAAATATTAAGGTAAACAGTATGATTGTAGCAGGTTGGATATTTACGTATTTCAGTTTTAGTAACAATACTCAAAATTACCTGCATCAAAGTCGACGTCGTGAGTTCGTACTAAACAAATTCTTCAGACTTTAAAAACCCAATTATCATATATTTAACTAAAGATTTTGTTTACAAACGATTTTCTTAGCGTTTTGGCTAGATTTAAAAATCCCTAAACCGCAATTTTACGTTATAATAGGATTTGCAACACTGTAAACTCTTTGAAATGAGTAAAATAACAGAACTAACGTAAACAAAGATACGTCAAAAATAAATCAAAACAAAACAACGAAATCTTTGCGCTGGTATAAATAACAAGCTGAAACACTGTGTGTTGCTACTACGCCCCCGTTGCCAAACGCCCATAACATGCTATCAGTGAAACGGCACGAGTAAATTGTGGTCGAGTACCGAATTCCGAGGCTGTGCGGCCACCTATAACTGCAAAGCTATTCAATATCAAAAATTTCAGTTGTGTGGGAGGGGTAACACCCATAAAAGGTTATCAGTGAAACGTGTAAATTGAATTCGAATACCGAATTCCGAAGCTATGTGGCCTATAACTCCAATTTGATATCGCAAATTTGGGTGGTGTAGGAGGTTCCACGCCCCCTTGCCCAACGCCCATCACATGTTATCAGGGAAACGTTACTTGTAAATTGTGGTCGAATACCGAATTCTGAGGCTTTTCGAAATATAATTATAAAGCTATCCGATATCGCATATTTGGCCTAATAGGAGGTAATTTTAAGTATGAACCATATTTTTTAAACTCTTTCACAAATGTAGAATTGAAAAAATGTATACAAAAAACGTTAGATCAATACAAGTGATAGCTTTAATGAAAGATATAAACGTCTTATTTGCAAACATGTATAAATTTTGTAATATGAAACTATACTTTTGAAGTTATAGGATCATAACTGGGGACATATTTTTCAAAACTTAAAAAAATCTTTGATAATTCTTCAATTCTTTTCGAATTGCATTCGTTCTATAATACTCATACAATTTAACACAAAGTTTATATTAATAAAACTTATTTTCTGGTTTGTTTGTTTAATTGACATTTATACAAATCTAAATGGCTTAACGGACTTCGCTCAATTTGAGTACACATATTGTGACCTATGTGAAGTTGGCAACGCACTTCTCGGAAGGGAATTTTTTTCATTCGATTGTACTCGGTGTGTACTTGATTGTACCACCTTAATTTTCGTTCGTACCTTAAGGGGGAAAAATATGGGGGTAAGAAAAATTGGTCCGCAACTCATGTTGAGATAAATTATTTTTATTAACGCTATTGTGAAGGGAATCGTTTGTACCCGTTTGTACCGATTTGTACAAATCGTTTGTACCCGTTTGTACCGATTTGTACAAATCGTTTGTACCCGTTTGTACCACCGAGAAATCGTTTGTATCGGTTGATACCACCGATAAATCGTTTGTCCCAGTTTGTACCAACGAGTATTCATTTGTACCCGTTTGTACCAAACGAGTAATCGTTTTTACTCCTTCGTTCTAACGATTATATCGTGTGTACCGACGAGAAATTGTTTGTACCCGTTTGTACCACCGATAAATCGTTTGTACCAACGAGTATTCGTTTGTACCCTTTCGTTTTAACTAATATACCGTTTGTGCCTGTTCGTACCACCGATAAATCATCTGTAACCCTTGTATTTATGTATATGTATCATCGTTCGTACTTGTTAAGAAAAAAAAAATTTATTTCTAAAAATTTATTTTTTTAAAGTCTAAAAAAAAATTAAAAAAAAACATCGGTACAAACGATTCCCTTCACAATGGCGTTAACAAAAATAATTTATCTCAACATTCATTGCGGACCAATTTTTCTTACCCCCATATTTTTTCCCCCCTTAAGGTCCAAACGAAAATTAAGGTGGTACAAAAAAAATAAATTTCCTTCCGAGAAGTGCGTTGCCAACTTCACATAGGTCATATTGTGTGCATCCTAGATGAGATTGTAACATACTTAGTTCCGATCACGCTCATTCCACCCATTTCCACTTACGTAAATTTTGATATTGAAAATCTTTCTTGAAAAAATTTTTTCGCAAATTAAATTTAAAAAATTCCAGTAATTTTAATACCAAATACATTCACATATCTTTAGAATTTCAGAAATTTTTGGTACAACGACTTTTTCATAAAACATCGTTCCCCAAGAATGAGAAAAAACGACATGAAAATCAAAACTTTGACTTCGATATCCGCTATTTTTAAATATATTTAATTCAAATTTTTTTGATCAAAGTTTTATTAAAAGCATTACAAAAATAGTTTCAACTGTAGTGTTAGGTCAGTGAATATATTCTTTAATTCTTTCCTCAAAAGCGGTCCAAAATATTGAATTTTTACTTATAAAATGATTAAAAAAATGTTTTTGTTGTATAAATAAGAGCAATTGAAAATTGCGTTTCTGAGTACTTTTCATATAGTAAAGCATGTATTTGCAATAATATAATAAAAATATATAAAAGTAGTTAAATAAGAAATTTTTCCGCAAAAAAAAACAACTTAAAAAATATTGCTTACAACATTATTCGCGGCTAAGCTTCAACTGATGGAATCGCCCTTACAATAATATAACACTAAAAATATCATGTGACAAAACGGCAAAAAAAGTTAACACACAAAAAATACCTTGATTATGTCATCTTTATGATATTATATTCTTGAAATTATGTAACAAAAAGATAAGAGATAATGCAAAAAAATATAATAACTTTAAATTGTATTATTTTCGTAGGGTAGTTTAGTAAAAAAATTGCCTACATTTTTTAAGTAAAACCTAATGAAATTCTGCTACATATTGTTGGCAGCTGCATTTTTTATTGAGATGTTTCGTGCATCAAATTACATATCATTTCTATTGCTTTGCAATATTATGCTCACATTTGCTCACATTGTCGCTTACTTATTCTCTCGCTCTCAAAAGCTTTAAATCGTTCGCTCGCTGACTCTCATTAAGCTTTAATGTGGATTTATGATAAATCCACATTCAAATTTTACTGTGCCACTTGCTTGTATGGCGGTGGCACATTCTCTATTATATTGTCTGTGGCTTAAGTCTTATTTTAAAGTTTCCAGAAATCTTGCTTCAAAGTTTTCAATCGCCATATAAGCTATATGAAAGGGTCTTTTATTTTTGCGTCATATCTTTGGCTAAGGTCATGCTAAAAGTTCTAGATATTGTTTGCTCATAATGATATATACGAGGAACACAACTATATAGCTCAGTTCTGTCTTAAATCGACTGAAGCTATTATTGCTTATCGACACAGATATAATATAATATATTCAAGGAACACGCAAGCGCAGATCTTATCTGCTTGACATTCGCTTGAACACTGAAGCTTTGATCGTTCTGTAGGTGAGATGAATACATCCCTGTAGGAAAATCCACTAATTTAAAAGTAGTTGAAAAAGTAGTTTTTTGACAAGCACAACTAGTTGAAATTCTGACTTTTTTCAATAGAATGAACTATCATATTTTGTATGGTGATGTCCGCTAAATAAGTCAATTGACTTTCGTCTGCATGTGTTTTCAACTACTTGTTAAATAAGTTGAATTAAAATTATTTTTTTAGCTACTTTAAAATAAATCAATTGAAAAACGAATATATTTTCAACTACATGTTAAATTAGTAAAATTAAAATTATTTTTTTAATTACTTTAAAATAAACCAATTGAAAATTAGTTCACTTACTGAAGATGAATATAAAAGCGTAAAAATTTTAAAGTTCTATGCATCAAAGAGATCATTAATTTTATTGTTGTAAAAAAATACAAAAATTCTGACAGTAGTTACTACAGTTACTGACAGTAGCCACACAAACCAAATTACCAAATTTAAGTCTTATACGACCAAAACCGTATTAAATGAAGCATTTCCATTGATTTGTGGGGCGAGGGCACACACTTTTAGCACAGTTACCGACAGTAACCATGCAAACTAAACTACCAAATTTAAGTCTTATACGACCAAAACCGTTTGAAATAAAGCATTTTCATTGATTTGTGGGCGGTAAAAGGAGTCGTGGAAACCCATTTTTAGTACAGTTGTCGAAAGTAACCGAACAAACTAAATTACAAAATTTTAGCCTTATACAATCCAAACCGACTGAAATATAACATTTTTATGGACAACTTTTTCCCTCAACCATTTCGTACCTGAAACAAATCGACTGTCAAAATTTCAGGTCAATCAGTTCAGTAGTTTTGGAGTCTATAGGTATCATACAGACAGACACACATCGTTTTGTTTTATATATATATAGATATTGATTTGTGGGCAGTAAAAATGGGCGTGAAAACATTTATATATAGTGACCGCCTCTTCTAACACCTGCACAGCAAGTTTCACTACAAATATGTGTAGAACTCCCTGTCAGCAGAATAGGTTCAGTTTTTTTCGAGTATAAAGCTACCTACCAGAGATCTTTCAAGTTTTTTTTGTTGTTGCAATTTTGGAGACAACTGAACTCGTAAGCAAAATTATGCAAAAACAACAATATAAGTATTACTGTTGATTAGTTTTTGGTTACAACATATGTAATTACATTGAAAAACATGTGCTTTTTTAGGTCTCATTAGAATGGTTCACTTTATTTATTTAATACAAAATAAAAAAACTAGAAACAAAAAACCTTTTTTTATGAAACTTTATTTGCATTTTTTTTTATTAATAATTAGTCTATCCTGCTTTATTAGTTATAACTTCAAAAATTCGATTTGGCATGGAGTCATAAAGTGATTTTAAATAATGTAATGAAATTTTCGTCCACGCTAATTGAGTGGCAGAAATCAAGATTCTTTTATCTCCTTTCTGACGACCAGACTCTTACACTTTCCGGGCTAGCCATCCCCATACATTTTCCATAATGTTACGATCAGGCGAGTATGGAAGCCGGTCCAGTAATTACACGTTTTACTCTCTTATCCAGCTCTTTACTATTCTTGCAGTGTAAATAGGGGCATTATCCTGTTGGTAAGTCTATTGAAGATGACTAAATGAATAATGATGACTAAATGATGAATAAATTAAAAAATTTCGGAAAATCCCTTTCGGGTATTTCCTTGTAGAGCACACTGCTGTCATTTTAGTGGACTGAAATTCCAGTTCGATTGTTCTGAAATAGGATATTGAACCCCAGACCATTACGCCACCTTCACGACTATGATGGCGTTCCAAAAAAGTTCATCTTTTCAAATATCGTGAAAATATAAGTTATAGCCGTCAGGTCCAAAAAAATTTAACTTTTTTCATCTAAGAACCCTTCATAGTGCCATTCACGCTTCCATGTCATGTGAATTTTAGAAAATTTTAACCTTTGCGCCTTACGTTGTGCATTTAGTGGGGGTTTTTTTATTTTTAAATGTTACTCTTAATGACATGTCTTACAGTTGAAAGACTAGCATTTATCGAAGCTTCATCCCGAATTTTGGGTCCAGAATAAGATGAATTGGAGGCTATTCGAAGGATAACTCTTCTATCTGCAGCTGATATTGCTTTATGTGTGCAAACCCTTAAACCTTATAACCTATTACCTAACCCATAAACCTTTGTTTATTTACATTCGATGTCAAAGCACACATTTAAGCATATTCTTTCCAATTACCTATTTCCTTCTTAGATCTCTCTTCCATTCTTATTATATATCTCAGTTATAGATATAAGTCCCTCTATATTTTTTCCTCCTCTTCTTTTCTTTTTAGCACTTTTTCTTTTTGATTTTGCACTAACTTCTTTTTTAAATTGAGCGTAAGCACAAAAAAAATCAAAAGAAGAAAAGTGGAGAAAATCCTGTTAAGTTAAGCAAAACCTGTTTAGAATAAGTTAGTTAAGCACACCTGTTAGCAGAAGTTTTATATATAATATTAAATTGTAATTAAAAGTAGTCTGCCAGAGTATCTACTCCATTGATGTTTCAATAAATAAATAATTTTTTTGATTTAAACAATTATGTGATTTTTGTCTATTATTTTATAAAATATTTTATTAACACTATCTATTGCCCACATTTCTGCATTTGTTGTTTTTGAATATATCTTTAGAATATAGCTTTAGAAGTGATTAAAAACAGCTATGTGCTCACAGTACTAGAAATGCTCTGAAAAAAGTTTTTGCTCTCCTGAAAAGTAACTGAAAAACACATAACTGTTTTTGTTAGCGCAGTGACGTATTTCTTTTGATAGCGCAGAAACTACTCATCTCAATAAAAAAATTTGCTGAACAAACATGTAGGAAATTTTATTAGGCTTAATTTGATAGGCTTAATTATAAAAATTGGATAAAAAGGATCCAAGATATGTTTAAATATCTGCAACTATACTCGAAAAAACGAAAAAAAATTTCAAAAAGTATTCATACAAATTTTTTTTTTTGCGATATTCGTCTTTGAAAACCCCAAATCTATAAGAAAAGTATGATGGGATACCTAACTTTTTTATGAATTTGGAGCATAGAGTAATCGCTGGCAACACTTAATAGAATATTAATTCCTTTATTAACATATTGCTGATATCTATATTTCAGGGCTTTGGGAATGCGCCCGACCTTATAAAAAAGTCTGGCTACGCCCATGCCATTATTTATTTATTTTATTGTAAGTAATACAAAAGCTTTATTGGCCAATTTACATATTACCAGTTTAAAAGTAGCATATTCGAGGGAAAACTTAACTAAATAATACATGTACCTTTATATATTGGGGGTTGGAATTAGTTTTAAAGGTTTTCTAAGAGATGGCGTAACTATCAATAGATCGCATCGGGCACACCTGTGACTATATTCATTTCAAAGCACATTGTCTAAGCTTCATTTTTCAGTATGTGTCATTCCACTGAAGTGTAAACAACATATATTTTTTTCTCTGTGAACATGTCGACTTTCGTTCCAACAAAACGCAATTTGCGGGAAGGTTTACTTTTGTGCTTCCATTTGAAGAAAAAAGCGGTTGAAGCACAACGCACGCTTACTGAGGCTTACAGGGACTATGCTCCATCGATTTCTACTTGTGAGTAATGGTTCCGTCGGTTTAAAAGTGGTGATTTTGATACGGAAGACAAAGAGCGTCCGGGCCAGCCGAAAAAGTTTGAAGATGAGGAATTGGAGGCTTTGCTCGATGAAGACCCGTGTCAAACCCTTCAAGAATTGTCAGAATCATTGGGAGTCGACTTATCAACGGTCGGCAAACGCTTGAAGGCCATGGGAATGATTCAAAAGCAAGGAAATTGGGTGCCGTACCAGTTGAAGCCGAGAGACGTTGAACGGCGATTTTGCATGTGCGAACAACTGCTTCAACGGCATAAAAGGAAGAGTTTTTTGCATCGTATTGTCACTGGCGATGAAAAGTGGATCCATTACGATAATCCTAAGCGAAAAAAATCGTGGGGACCACCCGGCCATGCATCAACATCGAGGGCCAAGCCGAATATTCATGGCGCCAAGCTTATGCTGTGTATTTGGTGGGATCAGAAGGGTGTCGTGTACTATGAGCTGCTAAAACCTAACGAAACCATCACTGGGGAACGCTACCAACAACAATTGATGCAATTGAGCCGAGCATTAAAGGTTAAACGGCCGGAATATGCCAAAAGACACGACAAAGTGGTTTTTCAACATGACAACGCACGGCCACATGTTGCAAGAACCGTCAAGGAAACGTTGGAGGCGCTGAATTGGGATGTGCTACCCCACCCATCTTATAGCCCAAACATAGCCCCTTCCGACTACCACCTATTCAGATCGATGACGCATGGCTTGGCTGAGCAGCGCTTCACTTCTTACGAGGATACCAAAAAATGGGTCGATTCGTGGATTGCCTCAAAAGACGAATCGTTCTTCCGGCGCGGAATCCATATGCTGCCAGAAAGATGGGAAAATGTTGTAGCTAACGATGGACAATACTTTGAATAATATACATTGTACCGTTGTTTCTAAATAAATGCTCAAAAACCGAAAAAAAACCTTTAAAATTAATTCCAACCCCCAATACAACCTCCCTTAACAGTATATGATATTTAATAGCATTCATTTAAGATTAGAATTAGAATAAGAAGGTCCCAAGTTAGCGGAAAGAAACCAAAGGAAAAAAGATAGTTTAAAAATTAAAAATGGTCAACAAAAAGATTTTTAAAAGTAATATATTTAAACTGTTAAATGAAGAAATTCTTTGAGCTTAATTTTGTAGGTGGTTAAGGTGCATGTGAAAATACGAAGATGAATAGGGAGCCTATTCGAAACACGAGCTGTTCGTACCAGAAAAGACCTTTCAAACGTAGAACAATCTATTCTAGGGTAGATTATGTGAGGATTCCTAGTAGAGCCACTAAACACAAATTTCTGAGGCAAGTATTGTGGCACGTTGGTTTTCAGAAGCTTATAAAAATACAACATCAATCTATTATTTATATATTGTTGAAAGGAACAATTTAAAAACTTAACGACATACGAAGATAAGTGCTCTCGTCTACGAAGACCATAGACAAAACAATATTATTGACAATGACTTGAACTCGTTTAATGTTAAGAGCTAGCGTACCAGAATAAACCTCGACGCAATATGTGGACATATACTGGACATAATTAAATTTATTTTATAAGTATAATATTTATACAAAAAGCAATATACAAAATAATATATAATTACATAAAAAGGAACTAACAATTTGCTAGCTAATTCAGTTTAATGCAATATAAATTTATGGGTTGCTATTGCCCTTTACTTATATTAAATTTAAAAGTTGAAAATTATTCGTTTTAAGCATTTTGGAAACATGGCTTAAAAATTGGAAAATTGACTTAAAACATGGTATAATTATCCAGGTAGCATTGACAACTACTTATTTTCTCTTCCAAATTAAAACATAGCCTGACAAAAACAGCTGTTAGTGAAACAAAGCGAAAATTATGCAAGTGTCGAAAACTAACATTACATATTCTTTATCTTCCAAAAAGACATCAATTTTAATAAATATTTATTTTATAAAAATAATATGCCACATGCATCTGCAGCTACTTTTTTCACTTCAACATTTTTAACATTAGTTATGTTTACACTAATTGACAATGGGCGATTGAAAGCGCTCTCTTTTTTTGAGTATATTTTTTGACAGTACATGTTTTCTATAACAACTGTCAATGCTACCTGGATAATTCTGCCATGGGCTTAAAATATATATCACAAAATTTTACAGATCTTTTGACAAAAAAATATTGTCCAAATATGTCTCAATGTCAACATTTGCCCTATCGTTTTTGTCGAATTTAAGGGATTGCCTCCTTTTTTATATTTTTGCAAACAAAACCATATACTCATATTAAAAACGATTTTTTAATAAAAGTATCCAAACTTACACTAAGGCTGATTAAAAAGTATCAATAAATTTTTGAAGGAAAAAAGTATCCAAAGGAATCCGTAGACAATTTTGTAGTGCATGTTTTTGCACAAATTTGAAAGTTTGTATGGGAAAATTGCAAATATTTCTAAAAATTTAAAACGCAAAAAACCAAAGGTTTTTAAAATTTGTATTTCGTAATTTGGTTTACAAAAAGTTTGGTTTGAACAACCCAATAATAAGGAGGTTACTAGGAGCTCCAGATCGTAAACATCGTTACTATGTCCTTTTAATAAATTTCAATTATTGTATATATGCACGTGCTGCCGTATATCAGTTCTTAGTGTTTTTTCTCAGTATAATAACAGTAAAGGTGTTATTGGACATTTTAGAATCTCCTCCTCATATTACTGTAAATTTGTACTTACACATGTTATTTTGTGGTGATCAGTTTTAATAAAAATCAGGTTTTTCTCAATGTGAAGTATGAAGGGAGGTGGGACACATCGTTATCCAATACTACTCATATTTTTTAGAATTTGGTTTCATAAAAAAATTGTATTTAATGCAAATTTCAAGACCCTATCTATATTTATTTGATGAAGTGCCAAGTTGTTTTAATAAATTATGATGTTAATTAATACCGAGGCAAACATATTTTGAAAGTTTGAGCTCAATCGGATGGTTAGTTTTTGAGTCTTTAGAGCTAACACCAACAGAAATTGATTTTTATATAGGTACTAGCTAGCCCTGTAAACGATGTTCTCCCCTTCCGGTAGTTGACTTTATGACTGCAAATCTCATTTTATTACTCAGTTTAGGCGGGTCTATATTTCAAAGAAGTATTAATTATGAACCAACTTTCACGGTCAATATGTAATAAGACATTCCAAACTGTTTCATGAGTTCTTACAGATGATCTAATGTTTTGCTCTAATGTTCAAGATATAGCAAAATAGATAAAGCCAAAGCAATCCCCAAACCTGTAAACACTTTCTGTATCCGAAAACACCTCTTTGATGATTGTTGCTGTTAATAAGCGACTATGACGGTTTGCACGTGAAGTATCTCGCCACGCATTCGACTTACTTCGACGATCTATGTTAGGTCGCCCTCTCTTTGGCATTGTAATAAACACATAAAAACGACACGGAATTGTTTTCACATTAACTCAAATCTGTCCAACTTACCCTGATAAATTCACAATATTGAAATCTTAAAACTCTAGTCTTGCTTAACCACGTTGCTGCCGCGGCCCCGTTGCCAAATGCCAATAAAATGTTATCAGTAAAACGGCATATGTAAATTGTGGTCGAATACCGAATTTCAAGGCTGTGTGTTCTATAACTCCCAAACAATTCGATATAGCAAATTTGGGTTGTATGGGAAGTGCGACCTATAACTCAAATTCCATGGCTGTGCGACCTATAACTCAAAAGCTTTTGAATTTATAAAATTTAGGTTGGATGGTAGGTGCCACGCCCCCTTGTACAACGCCATGATATGTTAGCAGTAAAACCGCATGTGTAAATTGTGGTCGAATACCGAATTCCAAGGCTGTGTGGTCTATAACTCCCAAGCAATTCGATATAGCAAATTTGGGTTGTATGGGAAGTGCCAAGCCTTCTTTTCCAATGTCCATAAAATGTTATCAGTGAAACGGAACGTGTAAATTGTGGTCGAATACCGATTTCCGAGGCTGTGCGCCCTACAACTACAAAGCTATTCGATATCGCAAATTTGGGTTGTATAGGAGGTGCCACGCCCCCTTGTCGAACGCCCTCTTGTCCAACGCCCATAAAATGTTATCAGTGAAACGGAATGTGTTAATTGTGGTCGAATACCAAATTCCGAGGCTGTGCGGCCTATAACTCCTAAGCTATTCGATATCACAAATTTGAGTTGTATGGGAGGTGCCACGCCCCCTTGTCCAACTCCCATAAAATGGTATCAGTGAAGCAGCACGTGCAAATTGTGATCGAATACCGAGGCTTTGCGGAGTATAACTCCAAAGCTATTCGAATAATTCCCATAAAAATATAAAATTTTCCTTAGCAAGACTAACGCACAGCAATTGATTTTAATATATATAGATAAGATTTTACAAATGACCACTTTCTATTCCAACGCCTATTTCCAATGTTTGTCCCCTTTATATGCAATGCCAGAAAATAGTCCCATTTTTACTTAATTCCACAACGGCTTCTGGCACTGTCTATCTAATAGGTGCATCCGGTTTGCGGTTGATCGATAATTAACTGAAATCATTGCGTATCCGCAAAACGTAAACATACAAAAGCATCCAGATACAAGTTTCACACGAAAGTAAATATTTCTTAAAAATACCACTTCATGCATATTTTTTTTTTAATATCTGTGTGAAAACTTGTGCCAACACTAGGGCACGAAAAAACTAAAATGCACACATCGCATGCAAAGAGCTTTAAATAAACTTCTCGTAAAGCCACCGTAGTTTGTTGTATAAGCATCTGACAGAAAGAGATGGAAGAAATAATAATATTGCTATTCAAATGGCCAACAGTTGCATCTTGTTTTTTATTTTAGCGTGGTTGTTTACTTAAGGTGTGATGGAATCCAAAAATTATTTTTTTTACATTTTTCGCAATAAAAATATCTTAAAAATATACTCTAAAAGTTTCAGACCAAAGTTTAAAATTTTTTAAAAGTTGCAGCCAAAAGAAGATAGCGCGCCGTAGTGCCTATGAAAGTGCTGTAAAAACTTTTAACTGCCGGGAAGCACTGACTAAAAATTATTCAAAAGATTTGGCTTAAAATGTAGCTAAGTGCGGAACCTTTAAAAAAATTTATTTTTTTAAATTTTTTTAATTATTAGTAAATTTCTTGATACAAATAAAAAAAAAGTTCGATTTTAACAACTTTTTTTCGCAAGTCCGCCATTTTTTATTTTTTTTTTTAAATACGCATATTTTAGGTTACTGCACTACAATTAAGCATTCAGAATGATATTCTCTTTGAATTTTTTATTTCAGATGACAACGTGAGGCAGGGTGCTTCCAAAGAACAACTCACCTTTTTTTCGAGGACTATACTTTGATGTAAATAATTATACCCAGCGGGAAAAAAGCACTCTGAAAGGCCTTTTTGAGTGCTTACAAGTCAGCTGAAAGCGTGAAAGTGTTGACCCGACGTATGACACACCATTGTAATTTTAACATTGTATGTCATTGTATAAAAAAGACTCCAATTTTGCTTACTTTGAATTGCTTTAAAAGGACTCTCTTGGAAAGATTTGGGTCAGCAGCTCATTTTTGTTTTCAATCTTTATGAATTGTTCGTTTGCACAACAACAAAAAAAAGTGCTGACGTTTTGCTCCTGGAGATCCTGCTGACTTTCCAGCCCGTTGCGTAACTGAGTTGTAACTTTAAGACACCAATAAAAACATCTTAAGATTTCAAAACGATTGCATTTTATTTTCTTATTAAAAAATTAATGAAAAAACGTCAAAATTTTAGTCGTCACACTGGGCTTACTACCTGAAGGTACATAAAAACAACCATCCACGATGCATTTGGTATCATTTAATGAGTAAATGTATTTTAAGATTGATAATAATGTGGCAATAATTTAATTAATTTTTATGCAGTGTGTTGACTTTTGCAAATCATTCTAATCGCCAGTCATCATTTCCATAAACTCTGTTAAAAAAAGGGCGCAATGTTAATTTTGTTTCCAAGTTAAGAGTGCAGCTAAGTTGTTTTACCGTCAAAATCAACTGTTCCCGAGCCATCTGTATCGATTTCTGCTATAATACCATCCAAGTCACTAGAGGACAGTTTATCATCCAAAGCAGCTAATATCTCCTTAAGTGTTGATGTCGTTATATAACCATTTCCCTCACGATCATACAAACGAAAAGCCTCTTTGAGCTCTTTCTGAATTGCCTCAGCATCTTCTTCCTCCAGAAAGTGGGCAGCAATACTGCAGAAACCATCAAAGTTTACTTTGCCCGTGTCTTCAGGGTCATTCTCATCTACGAGTTCCTGTAGTTCGCGTTCCTCAAACATTTGCCCCATGCTGTTGAGGATTGTTTTCAGTCGCAAGGTCTCAATAAAGCCTGTTTTCTGTGTGTCGAACATTTGGAATGCACGACGCATGACCTCCATTTTCTCATCATCTTCCTGAAGTTAAGAGAAATCTTTTGTTAAAAATAAACTAATGAAGAATAGAAAAAAGCAAATTATTAGTTTTTAAATAAAAGAATTCCATATGTTTAAGAAGCCTTTTTTAATACTATTTTCAGTTCAGTTAACGGGTTCAAACCCCAATCTTATAGGGTTAGAAATAGTTTTGTAACTGCCAAACTATTTGCCTACACTCTAACAAAAATTTACTAGAATTAACTACAATAATTGCTGGCAACTGATTGCCTACATTTATTGTCGTTAAATCCCATTGAGCAGAATTATAAATATTTCACGCTAGAAATGCGTGAATCTTCTAACCTACAATTATCTCTTTCGCGCTCTTGTAAAAACACTCTTCTAAAATTATCTCTTTCAATCTTGTCTTCGCTTATAAAAAAATGATGGAAATATGTAAAGTCTCTCAAATAAGTTTTGAACAAGGCAACAACAACAACAACAACAACTCTGTATAGAGTCAATAACTCAGCAGAAGTGTTTATTAAAGGTCAAGCGTAACACTCGCTCCAATAGCGTAAAATACCGCTGCCGGAGCATTTTTAGTACAATATGAGCGAGAGCACGCTAAAATAGCCTGAAAAGCAGAAAATATACATATTTTAGGCAAGAATGATAGAATAAGAGATTACGCTTTGCGCAGGTCCGTTACTTCTGCTAATTGAGTTTGACAACCAGCTGTTCAGTTGATTACGTCACAATATTTTTTTTCGTTGAGAAACGTACTGCGATCGGTTGTGTTTTATTTAATTGTGTATATATCGAAGTGTATTTGCGAGTTTTTAACTTAAAATTTAAAAAAGGAAGTGTGCAGCTGCTAATTGTGGTAACAGTAGCAAACAAATATTTCTCAGAAACCTGATGTTTGCAATTAATACAAAAATTAAACCAAGAAATTGTAGAAAACGCACACAAACGAAAACAAAAATACAAAAATATATTAACTTAACAAAATTTGTTTCATTATTTAAAAACTTGGAACTATCATTTATTTGTCCTTTCAATTCACAGGTAAATTAATTTAAATAAAATATCTGGGAATGTTTAAACTACATCAAATAAACTCTTAATAAACATTTTTATAAAATCCAAGTCGAAAAATAATGCTCTCGAAGTTGGTTTCTCAGACAAATTTTTTTTTTTGACTAAGCTGCTTACTGGCTGTAATAAAATAATAGTAAAAATAATGTTTGCAAAGGAGTACTTAAGTAATTTACCTTCTTCTCATTCCAAGAAATTGCTTCTTACTTCTTTTATTTTAATTATACAAACTTAAATGTATGCAATTTTCATTTCTGAGTAGAAATCGCATGCAAAGTGAAAGCTCTCCAAAACAGCATTGATATTATGACGTACATGCGCAGAAAGACAATTTTGTTGTACTCATTTTCTTGTCTTCGGCGCAATCTTTGTATTCTATCATTCTTGTATTTTAGGGTTCTCTGAGCGAAAACATGCTGAAATAGCGTGAAAAGTAGAGAGAATATACATATTTAAAGACTCTCTAATGCCGTGGTTATGCTAGCCAAACATGTTCGGTGTTCATTTTTGTTAATTTGTTCTCTTCGCTGAAATGTTTGTTTGGTGGTTATGTTATGATTGGTGGCACAGTTGCATTATATGTAATAGTATGTCAAAACAAAAAAGCACAACCCTAATTTGCCTTTTTTGTACTTAAAATTAACGAATTAAAATATACGAACTGATATTACTTACTCTTAATTTTTATTGTAATATCTTAAACAAAATGGTTTGCATATATCTGACATGCTAGCTAGCTGTTTATGTTAAGGGTTACTTGAAGACACAATCAACTTCACTTTTTAATACTTTTACCTACTTTTTGATGCTATTATACAAAATGACTACAGCCAACACTGGAAAGTTCGGCATGTTTGGCGTTTCAATCAGCAATCAAAATGTTCGGTCCGAGAGCGAGAAAATGAATATGAGAAAAAGTTCATTCTTCATTTTATACGTGAAACAATAACAACAAAAAATGTTCGGCAATCATGTTTGGCTAGCATAACCACGGCATAAGCGAAAACACGCTGAAATAGCGAGAAAAGTAGAGTATCTAAATATACATTTTTTGGAAAAAGACTCTAATTTTCAGACAGAATTGATAAAACTTGCTGTATAGCGTAATTTTTTCTACAACAAAATCCCCAATAAATGTCGTGAAATTTTACATTTATTGTAGTGATTTTACAATCAGTTCTTAGAGTATACATAACTATTTTGTAATCTGTCAAGATTTTTTATCGAAAAATAGGTTATACCTGTTTGATTTTAATCTCCATTATTAAACCAAATAACAAAATAAGTTTTTGGTAAGTATTTATTCATATATTGAAAAAAAAGCTTGTTAATGCTCTGTTTAACTCTGAAAATTGTCTGCAGAAGGTGCCAAAGTTGGCATATTTTTAAAAATTGGTTGCAAATAAACCATGGAAATTACTGAAAAGATTTGAACAAATTCTCAAATACTTTTCAGGTTTTATTTTTTCAAGTTGAAAAAAATTTTCTTATTTTAAAAAGTTTTCTGTGTTAGAAAGGGTATAAGTATTAGAATCTAATTAATTTACTAACCCGGATTGCATGTTTGAAAACATAAAAAACACAAATATGAAGAACTGATAATCTAACAATAATTTTATTTTAAGAAAACACAAAACAAAATACGAACATAAAATTTTGGATGTGCTAATTAGGACTCTCAATACCTTTTTAAAGAATTACAGAATTTTCATTTATCCCCCAAATAACAAGCTTGAAGTTTATTTTTTCTTCGATATTTTTAAGAAATGTATAATTACAATTTCTTAAAATAATTTCTCTTAAATTCTTCTACAGTTTAAATTCTCAATTAAATCAAAACAAAATATTCATGACTTTTTTAAAACATTAAATCACAAATTGTAAAATTTTTGTTTTGCTTTTTCTGAAAGGTAAACGTTCAAAGATGTTAGTGTGAAAGGGTTTAAGAATGGCCCATTAATTTCTAATACATATGGTAATATTCATACATATTAAAGTGTAGAAATTAAAGCAGTTCCATAAAATAACTTCAACTATGATCATCATATCGAAAATACTATTTTTGAGAATTTATACCTATTTATAAATCTTGAATACTAATTTTCAATCCCGATAATCCCGGGATCGAAAAAAGCTTTCGGGATTTGACTCCCTAGCATGTATGTATGTTCATCTGTTCCACTCTCACTTCTAAACTACTTACCATAATTTGACAAATGAGGTATCGTTGGAAGCGTTTTGATCGTCTGCTAGTTATAAGCTATGTTACGTCACATTTGATTTAATAATGCGACCTCTTGTCATGAACAAAAAGTTTTTTAGAAAGTCAACTAAACCCCTAACTTCTGAACTACTTATAATATTTTGACAAATGAGGTGTCGTTGAAAATGTTTTGATCATCAAAATATTTTGACAGAAAGTCAGTCAGAAGTTAGGGATTAAACTACTTAATTACTTATCAGAATTTAACAAATGAGGTATAGTTGGAAACGTTTTGATCGTTCGCTAGTTATATATTATGTAACGTCACATAAAATTCAATATAGCGCCCTCTAGAGGACATAAAGTCAACTAAACCACTAAGTTATAAACTGCTTGACATGTGAGGTATCGTTTTAAACGTTTCCTCGTCCACTGATTATAGGCTTTGTGACGTCTTATTTAATTGAATGTGATTCCTTCTATAGGACATAAAGTCATGAACTAAAATTTTTTAAGTGACATAATACCCATCTTTGTTTTTAATTTTATCATCAAAAAATTGATTACTAGCTACTATTTTCGATTATATAAAAACTACGTCTCCAAAATAATTAAAATAAAAAATAAGATCAATAAAAATTAAGTTAAAAAAACTAAAACCGGACTACTACTTAAAAAGTACGCTCTAAAAAGTATGAAACAAGAAAATATTCTCACCTGAAATTGTTATGTACAAACTATACAACATTTTTTTGTCTATTAAATAAACTACTTACACAACTTATATTTTATTGTATATAAAACTATTACAAACTTATACTAATTTATAGTAACGTTCAGAAGATATCCGTGGTCGTATATATTTTTCAGTTAATTTCGCACAATGCTGAAACTCAATGCCTAAATGAACATTACTGCTGCAATATCCCATTAACTTTTCACAATGCTTACCATTCAATTCATCGAAAACCTCACTTAACTCGAAGTACACGAGTAGTTGCCTTAGTTTATCACACATTTAATTTAATTTTTTTTTTAGTTTTAAGGTTTAAACTCAACTGCAGAGTTGAATTGCCAACAAATCAAAAGCATGCTTTAAAAAAAAAAAAACAAATGCGTCGCTGGACACACGAGAGAAGCGAAGCTTTTTCGCAGTTTCATAAGTATGATAATTTAATGGTTTTTTTAATAAAAAAATTTTAAATACCATAATGTTAACTAAAAAAAAATACACATTAATATTCAAAACAGTAAATTGTATTACCTTACATTATTATTTTACTTTAATTTTGAACTATTTTTGTAAATGTTAATGAAATTATTGGTTTTTAATTTCTTAAAATATAAAACTTATATTATATAGATGTAATGCCATCGATATTTCTATCAAATATTTCATCAATAGTTGTCCTAATCGTGTGAAAATATTTCGATCGCTTATCATTCCCAAATTATACTTATCAACCCAACATTGTTTAAGGCCTAGAATTTTTATGAAATTGATTTTTTTTTTTTTATATTTCAAAAGTAAAGGGTGTTTTTTATAGAGTGGTACAAGTTTAAACTATAATAAAACCTAGTAATATATATTTAATATAAATCAAACGGGCTTTATTAGATAAAAAATTTTATGACAATATGACTTCGGCCATTTGGCCAACACGGCTGGCGCGTACAAGACGCAATCTGGAACAACAATTTTCACAAACTTTTCGCAGCATTTTTGGCCGTAGCTCGCCGATAACTCTTCGAATGTTGATTTTCAGGTGTTCAATTGTTTGTGGTTTATCGACGTAGACAAGTGACTTTACATAACCCCAAAGAAAATAATCCAATGGGGTTAAATCACATGATCTTGGGGGCCAATTAATTGGGCCATTTCGTGAAATTATTTTTTCGTCAAAAGTTTCCTTGAGTAAATCAATTGTAGCGCCCGCTGTGTGGCATTTTCCTGTTGGAACCACATATCAGCAAGATTAATGCCAGCTAATTGAGGTACAAAAACTTCGAATCATGTTCCTATACCGTTCACCATTGACAGTAACATTCTGACCATCATCGTTTTTGAAGACATATAGGCCAATGACTCCGCCAGCCCATAAAGCGCACCAAACAGTAATTTTCTGTGGATGTAATGGTGTTTCGACAAAAGCTTGTGGATTCTCCTCACTCCAAATACGACAATTCTGTTTATTTAGGTACCCATTCAACCAAAAATGGGCTTCATCGGTAAATAAGATTTTCCGTGGAAATTCAAAAGCAATATTAATTTGTGCTTCAGATCATTCGCCGAATTGGCGACGATGGTCGTTTGGCTTTAATTCCTGTACAAGTTGAATCTTGAAAGGTTTTAAGCCAAGATCTTTTCGTAAAATCTTCCATAAAGTGGAAGGACACAACCCCAGTTGCTGAGAACGGCACCGAATTGATTAATTAGGATCATCTTCAATGCTTTCCTGTACAGCGGCTACAGAATTTTCAGTGCGCACTGTTCGGCGTCTCACGGGATGCACATTATCAGTAACAGTAAATGTGGTCCGAAAACGATGTATTGTTCTTAAAATCAGCAGCTCTGAAGGACGATTATGTACGCCATAAAATTAACGAAGTGCACGATAAGTTTGACGAACAGAACCATTATTTTGATTAAAAATTTCCACAATTTGCA
The DNA here is from genome assembly GCA_963920525.1 of Dichetophora obliterata. Classification (NCBI taxonomy): domain Eukaryota; kingdom Metazoa; phylum Arthropoda; class Insecta; order Diptera; family Sciomyzidae; genus Dichetophora; species Dichetophora obliterata. Next base: position 155,811,620 of record OY986436.1, on the reverse strand, counting down.
CGCGTTATTCTGGTGTAAGTCAATCCATAATAAAATGTCAAAGCAAACTAAACAAAAAGCAATTATCAGCTGTTAAATGGGTGGTCAAATAAAGCAGTGATGCCAACTCAAAGTTGTATCACTCTATAAAAAACATCGTTTATAGTCTTTTTGACGTTTTTTTCACTTCTATAGCCGTTTTAGTAGGTGTCTAGCCAGTGTTTCGTCTACATTCATTCTCTTTATACTCATTTATCTCGAAACTACTTTTTTCGGCATGGTGTTGTAGAAAAAACAAAAACAATTCAACCTAATCATCTGAAATTTCCGGTAGGAAACAAGCTGTTTTAAGAACTTCATTTTCAAAAGAGCGTCATTCTGTCAATTTTTTATATCTTTTTTTCTAGTGCCAGGTATAGCTGCACTCATCGAGATTAATAATATTCTAGGTTTTTATTTTTCAGATTAATAGAAAAGTAAAAATCTACAACACCGCCCATGCCCCTTTTCATTGAGAGCCTCTCATTGACCGCCATTTTGAACAGTATCAACAATTTTTTAAATAAAAAATTTTTATGAGGAATGAGTGTTACAATATACCTTAAAAGATTAAAAATCGTTGTTTGTTCGCGTCAGTATCATTATGTTTTACATAACTCTTTTCCTCTTTATCGAATTCCTTGCTAAAATATCGAAAATTGCTAACGCACTGAATTTCAGTTCAAGCTTACCCTTTTTACACCATTCCTATTGGAATATCTATTAAACACAGGTTCCGCTGTGGCTCCTCCCGAGCGCCAATTGTTTTCGTTTCCGCCTTTTTGCTCGCTCTCTTTTTCGACAACCTCCAACAAGATCGGTCGTAAGCTTAAACTGGAATTCAGTGCGTTAGTTTTGTATTATTTAAAATTCTCATTTAAAGTATTTTCAAAACTTGCGACATATAAAAGTCTACATAAACATTTGTATTTCATATTTGCAAAAGTTACATTTATATTCGTTGTGAATCCGTGCGCGAATTATAATCGTACACAAAAAGTACAAAATAACTTGTAAGAGTAACTATATAAGGAATTTTGTTGTTTTTCTGAAATACGCTTGAATTATAATTAACTTTTAAAAACTACCTAAATAAAGATTTTCTCAAAAAAAACCCCACATAAGCATTAACCAGCGTATTTCTATTACGTCATTGCGGACTCTAAACGCAACATAACCATTGGTCCTTCGAGTCACCCAGAAGCAACGATCAACTACAACAGTCAAAACTCCTAGTTGAAGGAAAAGCAAAAGAGTTATCTACGTGAACACACCCAGAAGCGATTCCAATGAAGAGTAATTCCAGACCGAGGTAACTTTTTTTATAATATACATATTCAGTGGCACGCAAGTGATGCGGCCATATTTGTTTTCTCTCGCCGACCATAAAAAGTATAACTAACGTCTGTCCATAAAGAAGTAAAAAAGAAAAATTGAAAAAGAGTTTAAAACCCAGCAATTAAGTGAAAACTAAAGTAAAATATTGCAGAATACATTTTGTAGAAAAAGTGGTAAAGTAAAAGAAAAACAAGGCCAGCTAAGGGAAAACTAGCGAACTACAAGTGTGCTCGATAGTTGCAAACGCAGCTTAATTTTTCATTGTGCTCGACCAATTAAGTGTTCCAGGAAGGGAGCTGGAAAGGCGGCAAGTGAAGGTGCTGCGTGGCGATCAATTTTTTTGCAAGCGACGAAAGTAAGGAGACTCTGCGCAAGCTGCGAACTAAGCATACGAAAACGTCCCACAATCTCTGCCGGCGCACCGACGTAAAGAGTATAAACCTTGCATTTCAAGAGCATCCAAGGTCACAGGTAACTTTACGTTTTTTATTAAATTGCAGTTTGTCGTGCTCACATAAGTCACACAAACAGTTCTTGCATACACACATTTTTAGCACCACATATATTCGCCATCATATACACACACACACATATAAATATTTGCATAAAGTTATTGAAATTTTTTAACAACCCAGCAGACAGTGCGCCAAACTACATAGCCAAGCTCACATAAAGCTACGAAAAATATAACAAGCGAGCAAGTTTGATGGTGCATATAGAAAGTAATCACAAAATTTTATTATATTTTATGATATAATAAAAAGTGGCGCTAAACAATACAAATTAACGTAATTTTTCTAAGCTTGAAAATTTCTCCAATAATCCAGAAAAGATTTGTGGGAGTGTATTGGTAAAATTGCGTGCTTGTAAAAAGTAATAAAACAAAAACTAAATATACGCAACACACATAAATGAGCACATATTCACTACAACATTTATATACATAATCTTAACAAAGCCCGCTTTTATTAATATTATATTAATTATAATCACATATAAATATATATATACATAATATAACATACTTTTTACAGCATACACATTAAGTTACAGCATTGAACAACTTCTTAAGTGTATCACACAAAAACAAAAACTCATTTTTGATATTTTCTGGAAATATTTTTACGATAAAAATACTGATTCCCAAATTATTTAAATAAATTTTTTCCCATATTGTTCCAGGTCCCAAATATTTGCTACAATTGTTCATTTATAGCTCGAGCAATCCATCATATATATAATATTATTATATATATAGGTGGATGCAATATATAAAGCGTGCATGAATTTGCAAAAAAATATTGCAAGCTCTTGAACAATTTGTACAAATACAAATAAAAATATTGTACTAATTTGATCAGCTAATTAATCATATACTCGTGTTTTAGTTACATCGAAAGAATTCTGAGTATTTTCAACTTGGAAAAAATTTATAATAATTTCTCTAATTTTTCAAAAAATTTTTTTTCTCGAAAATCAGTACTCATACTCTTGAGTACCTGATATAATTTTCTTAATAAATTTTTTCTCGCGAATTCAGAGTTGCCATCCCGCGCAACTTCTGAATATTTTCGACTTAAAGAAAAATTTGTGGTAATTTTTCTAATTTTCCAAAAAGAAAATTTTTCTCGAAAATCAGTACTCATACTCTTGAGTACCTGATATAATTTTCTTAATAAATTTTTTCTCGCGAATTCAGAGTTGCCATCCCGCGCAACTTCTGAATATTTTCGACTTAAAGAAAAATTTGTGGTAATTTTTCTAATTTTCCAAAAAGAAAATTTTTCTCGAAAATCAGTGCTCATTCTCTTGGGTACCTAATTCAATATTCTCCAAAAAATTTTCTCGCGAATTCAGAGTTGCCATCTCGCGCAACTTCTGAATATTTTCGAATTAAAGAAAAATTTTTGGTAATTTTTCTAATTTTTCAAAAAATTTTTTCTCGAAAATCAGTGCTCATTCTCTTGGGTACCTGATTTAATTTTCTTCAAAAAATTTTCTCGCGAATTCAGAGTTGCCATCTCGCGCAACTTCTGAATATTTTCGAATTAAAGAAAAATTTTTGGTAATTTTTCTAAATTTTTCAAAAAAAATTTTTTCTCGAAAATCAGTGCTCATTCTCTTGAGTACCTGATTTAATCTTCTTCAAAAAATTTATTCTCGCGAATTCAGAGTTGCCATCTCGCGCAACTTCTGAATATTTTCGACTTGAAGAAAAATTTTTTAATAATTTCTCTAATATTTCAAAAAATTTTTTCTCGAAAATCAGTACTCATACTCTTGAGTACCTGATTTAATTTTCTTCAAAAAATTTATTCTCGTGAATTCAGAGTTGCCATCTCGCGCAACTTCTGAATATTTTCGACTTGAAGAAAAATTTTTTAATAATTTCTCTAATATTTCAAAAAATTTTTTCTCGAAAATCAGTACTCATACTCTTGAGTACCTGATTTAATTTTCTTCAAAAAATTTATTCCCGCGAATTCAGAGTTGCCATCTCGCGCAACTTCTGAATATTTTCGACTTGAAGAAAAATTTTTTAATAATTTCTCTAATATTTAAAAAAATTTTTTTCTCGAAAATCAGTACTCATACTCTTGAGTACCTGATTTAATTTTATTCAAAAATTTTCTCGCGAATTCAGAGTTGCCATCCCGCGCAACTTCTGAATATTTTCGACTTAAAGAAAAATTTGTGGTAATTTTTCTAATTTTCCAAAAAGAAAATTTTTCTCGAAAATCAGTGCTCATTCTCTTGGGTACCTAATTCAATATTCTCCAAAAAATTTTCTCGCGAATTCAGAGTTGCCATCTCGCGCAACTTCTGAATATTTTCGAATTAAAGAAAAATTTTTGGTAATTTTTCTAATTTTTCAAAAAATTTTTTCTCGAAAATCAGTGCTCATTCTCTTGGGTACCTGATTTAATTTTCTTCAAAAAATTTTCTCGCGAATTCAGAGTTGCCATCTCGCGCAACTTCTGAATATTTTCGAATTAAAGAAAAATTTTTGGTAATTTTTCTAATTTTTCAAAAAATTTTTTCTCGAAAATCAGTGCTCATTCTCTTGGGTACCTGATTTAATTTTCTTCAAAAAATTTTCTCGCGAATTCAGAGTTGCCATCTCGCGCAACTTCTGAATATTTTCGAATTAAAGAAAAATTTTTGGTAATTTTTCTAATTTTTCAAAAAAAAATTTTTCTCGAAAATCAGTGCTCATTCTCTTGAGTACCTGATTTAATCTTCTTCAAAAAATTTATTCTCGCGAATTCAGAGTTGCCATCTCGCGCAACTTCTGAATATTTTCGACTTGAAGAAAAATTTTTTAATAATTTCTCTAATATTTCAAAAAATTTTTTCTCGAAAATCAGTACTCATACTCTTGAGTACCTGATTTAATTTTCTTCAAAAAATTTATTCCCGCGAATTCAGAGTTGCCATCTCGCGCAACTTCTGAATATTTTCGACTTGAAGAAAAATTTTTTAATAATTTCTCTAATATTTAAAAAAATTTTTTTCTCGAAAATCAGTACTCATACTCTTGAGTACCTGATTTAATTTTATTCAAAAATTTTCTCGCGAATTCAGAGTTGCCATCTCGCGCAACTTCTGAATATTTTCGTCTTAAAGAAAAATTTGTGATAATTTTTCCAATTTTTTAAAAAAAAAAATTTTTTTTTTCCTCAAAAATCAGTGCTCATACTCTTGGGTACCTGATTTAATTTTCTCCAAAAAAAAATTTTTCTCGCAAATTCAGGGTTGCAATCTCGCGCAGCTTCTTAATATTTTCGTCTTAAAGAAAAATTTGTGATAATTTTTCTCATTTTTAAAAAAATTTTTTTTTTTTCCCTGGAAAATCAGTGCTCATACTCTTGGGTACCTGATTTAATTTTCTCAAATTTTCTCGCGAATTCAGAATTGCCATCTCGCGCAACTTCTGAATATTTTCAACAAAATTTTTTCTCTCTCAAAAATAATTTCTTGATTTAGAGTTGCCAACCCTGTGCAACTTCTATTAATTGCATAGAAATTTATTCAAAAATCTCAGTTCAGAGTGGTTAAACCCGTGCAACTTCTGTAGTAATACCAACTATACGTTGCCGCGTTGGATTCCAAATCAACTCGTGTGCTTAGGTCATCGGTCAAAATGAGCATAAAACAAAAATTCATTTTCACTTCGGACAATTTAGTGGAATTTTGCTCGAAGTTTGAAGGCATCAGCGTCGACGATCACACAGACTCCAGTGTACACGTCCAGCTTCTCGACCTGGATCAAAGATGGGCAAGACTCAATGATGCCTATGCAGAAGTGATGATCGCAGAGGACTCAGTAGCAGATGAAGCGTTCAAAGTGGCAACTCGTACAAAATATGGCGCGTGTGTGGATACATACCACAGATGTAAGGCACACATGATGGACCTAGGAAAGATGTTCGAAAATGAGATGGTCAAACCAACTCATAGCACCACTCTCAACAATTCTCCAGCTCAAGACAACTCGGTCGCCTGTATCAAGGTACCACCTTGTGATACAGAAATCTTTTATGGAAGTTACGAAGACTGGCCATCTTTTAGAGATATGTTCACGGCAGTCTACACGCATCACCCGAAACTCACACCAGCACAAAAGCTGTATCACCTACGCAATAAAACCCGTGGCCCTGCGGGAAATATTGTAAAACGGTACCAGCTTTGTGACGAAAATTTTTCGTTGGCGTGGGAGGCTCTACGCTCCCGCTACGAAAACAAAAGGATTCTGGTTGACAACCAGCTCAAGATCCTATTTGGCATCCCAGCTGCAACGACAGAAAACAGTGGAGCGATTCAGAGGATTCAGTCTACAATAAACGACTGCCTCGCCATGCTATCAGCGCAAGACGTCTGCATAGATCATTGGGACCCTATTCTCATCTATCTCTGCTCGTCGAAGTTGCCGGAGGAAACGTTAGCACTCTGGGAGCAATCCCTCACTTCAAGGCGAGAATTCCCAACGTGGCTACAAATGGACGAATTCCTGACAGCTCGCTACGAAGTCGTCGAGAAGTTAAACAGCATCAAAGGGGCTAAACCGAAATGGTCCCCTCCCACGGCTCCAAATAGGAACCAGCAAAATGGCTCCAATCACCGGAACACCAACGCTCACTACCCGCAAAGCCATCATCCACAAAACTCGAATCATAGGTCCAATGTGCAAAATTTCCACTCGGAAAATAATGCGCAAGTCAACTATTCTCTCTGCCCAAAATGTCGGCAGCAGCACGCTCTTCGACTGTGTCCACAGTTTAAAACACTTTCTGCTCAAGAAAGAAACAAATTTGTTACCCAAAACAAAATTTGTTCCAATTGTTTAGCGTATTCTCACACAAAAAGAGAATGTCAAAGTTCATGCTTGTGTTTACACTGTAAAAAACAGCATCACACTATGCTGCATATAAACCATCAAGCAAACTCTGACAATCGCCAAACACCGTCCACTTTTCAGTCCCGCCCAACTTCATCGATGCATATCGAAACTACGACACAAAACTCTTTATCCTCTAATGAAATTTCTTCGGACTCTCGGCAAGAAGAAATTGCTCAAGTTAGCACTCACTTTTCTGCCAGTGAGGAGAAAATTATATTACCCACAGCACTGATCCACATTTTACATTTGGGAGAAACTTTTACGCTACGAGCTCTGATTGATCAGGGTTCTCAAAAAACTTTCATTTCTGAAAGAGTTAAAAACCTTCTCGCACTGCCAACCAAAAAAATTCTCACCAATATCTCTGGTATAGGTGGTCAGATGGTTGGCAGCTCAAGCCAAGTTTGCATACTTCAAATTGTAACTAAAGATCTCAGCTTTCAACTAGACGTGCAAGCAATTGTCTTACCCAGACTTACCAGCTTATTGCCTTCTAGCACCTTAGCGAAACCTAATTTGAAAGAACTGGAAGGCTTAAAACTCGCCGATCCGAACTTCTATTTGCCAGGTCAAATCGATATGCTCATTGGAAGTGATGTTATTCCAAGTCTTTTACTCGAAGGCTTGCGTTCAAACGTCTTCGGTGGACTTCTAGCCCAAAACACGGTCTTTGGATGGATATTAAGTGGCCCTCTCACTGTCCAAAGTTGTTCATTTTCCACTCAAGTTTCCTGCGTCAATGAACCCTCTATAAGTGACCTAGTTCGCCAGTTTTGGGAGCTAGAAGAAGTACCAGCATGTCGAACCGTATCAGCTGAAGATGCGTTTTGCGAAAGCTTATATAAACGAACCACATTTCGTCAAACAGATGGTCGGTATGTGGTCAGGCTACCTTTCAAGAAAACTTTTCACTCTCAGGTGGCATTAGGTGCTTCTCGTTTCGTTGCCCTGCAACAATACAAACGCATTGAACTCAGTCTCAATAAAAACACACAATTAAAACCTCAATACAACCAAGTGCTGCTGGAATATTTAACTCTAAACCACATGCAAGAAGTTTGCTCTAATGAAATTGTATGTGATGGAAAATATTTTTCATTCTATCTCCCGCATCATGCGGTAATCAAACCAGCCAGTACCACCACGAAAGTGAGAGTAGTTTTTAATGCCTCAAAGGCTTCACAAAGCGGGCGCTCTCTCAATGACGTACTTTGTACTGGTCCTACTCTTCAAGCTGACATCATGACTATTATCCTCAATTGGCGATTATATCGCTTTGTCTTTAATGGCGATATTGAAAAAATGTATCGTCAAATAATGGTGCATGAAGACGATCAAGATTTTCAACGGATACTCTTCCGTCCCGACCCGTCTCAATCTATTAAAGATTATTGTCTCAAAACAATAACTTTTGGTGTTAATTGTGCCCCGTACTTAGCCATTCGAACTTTGCATCAGCTAGCAGAAGATTGCAAAGATGATTTCCCATTAGCTTATCACATACTCAAACGTGAAACCTACGTCGACGATATCTTGTCCGGCGGACACGACATGCATTCTGCTCTGAATGCCCAAACCCAAGTAATAAGTGCGTTAAAGTCGGCTGGCTTACCACTTAGAAAAATCATCGCGAATCATGCTGATCTCTTACAGCATCTTCCTACTCAAGATCTGCTAGATGACAATTTTTTAAGATTTTACGACACAAGCTCTGCCAAAACTCTCGGCATTAAATGGAATGCGATCAGTGATTCATTCTGCTACTCTATTAAACCCGTCACATTCACGGGATCTGCTACAAAGCGACAAATCCTGTCTGCAGTAGCATCATTGTTTGACCCTGCAGGATGGCTAACTCCAATAATCGTTCAAGCTAAAATGCTTATTCAGCAACTCTGGATAGAAGGAGTAGACTGGGATGAGTGCGTCAAGCCCATGTCATTAGTCAAATGGAATGAATTTCTCGAAAACTTACCTTCCATTGAGAAAATAAGAATTCCAAGATGGATTGGATTTGCTCCTCAAAATAAAATCCAAATCCATGGCTTCTGTGACTCCTCAGAAAAGGCATACTGTGCGGCGCTGTATCTGCGCACTTGCAATTCTAACCACGTACTCAGCTCTCATTTATTGGTCGCAAAAAGCAAAGTCGCTCCACTTCAGACTATCAGCTTGCCTCGTCTCGAATTATGTGCGGCAGTACTTTTGTCAAAATTAGTCAAACACATACTCTCTGACCTTCAATTACCATCACTCGAACTTTTCTTATGGTCTGACTCATCAATTGTGTTGGCTTGGCTTGAAAAACCACCCTACACTTGGAAAACATATGTAGCCAACCGAGTGTCAGAGATTTTAAATAATGTCAAAAATGCCACATGGAGGCATGTATCCTCAGGAGAAAACCCAGCAGATCTCGGAACACGAGGCTGTTCGCCACCTCAACTCATTGACAACTCTCTTTGGTGGCATGGCCCTGTTTGGTTACTGCAAGAATCCAACAAATGGCCTAGTAAAAAACCATCTGCCCTGGTGGTTCCTGAAACTAAAAAAGTGGAAGTTCTCCATACCTTCACTCCTGACGATGATCTACTCAATAGATTTTCCTCATACCCCAGAGCTGTGCGTGTAATCGCATATATCTTCAGGTTCGTTCATCGTTGCTCGCCAAAATACCGAGCGAACCGCATAAAAAACTCGGGAGAAATATCTCAGAATGAAATAAATGTCGTTAAAATCAGAATGATTGTACAATCGCAATTAATACATTACCCTGAAGAGTGTAAAAGTCTCAATTCCTCTTTACCCATCTCCAATAAAAGTTCTCTTTTAACCCTTAATCCATATCTGGATTCAAATTCAATACTCAGAGTGAATGGTCGTTTAGCCAATGCCGCACTCAGTTTTAACGAAAGGCACCCCATTATTTTACCAGACAAATCCCGCCTCTGTAGTCTTTTACTCGATTTTACTCACAAAACGCTTCTACATGCAGAACATCAACTCATGCTGAGAGCGGTACGCCAGGAATATTATATTCCAAAACTAAAAAACAAAATCAAGCACTGTATCTTTCAATGCAAAGTGTGCACGATCTTCAAAAAAAAGTTGCAATCCCAAATAATGGCTGCTCTGCCTCCGGAGCGAGTCAATTTTTCACTTCCCTTCACGATTACTGGAGTTGATTTTGCTGGCCCCTTCGAGTTGAAGAGCTCAATGCTTCGTAAAGCTCCTTATCTCAAAGGATACGTAAGTGTTTTTGTTTGCTTCTCAACCAAAGCTATTCACTTAGAAGCTGTTTCCGATCTCTCATCGGAAGCCTTTTGTGCTGCCTTTGCACGCTTCGTTGGTCGACGTGGCCTCCCAAAAAAGTTGTTCTCAGACAACGGTCGTAATTTCGTCGGGGCCGATCGAGCCCTGCGAAAAGAGTATGACCAATTTGTAAAAAAATCTGTGGAAGAGCTATCCAAACAGTTCAGCCTACGCGGTTTTGAATGGTCTTTTATACCCCCAACTGCTCCTCATATGGGTGGACTCTGGGAGGCAGCAGTAAAAAGTTTTAAAATCCATTTTAAAAAAGTAGCACAGCTACAAAAATTTACGTTTGAGGAGTTCTCAACTCTTCTCATCAGAATAGAAGCCGTTCTAAATTCGCGACCTCTATCTCCACTAAGCGAAGACCCTTCCGAACTCTTACCATTGACGCCTGGCCATTTTCTCCGAGGTGCACCACTGATAGCTATACCCGAGCCCCCTAAGGAAAATCTCTCGCTAATTAATCGATGGGAAAAAGTTAAAATCCTACATCATCAGTTTAGCCGTCGATGGAAAGATGAATACCTTTCTGAGTTGCATAAAAGGCATAAATGGAAACACCCCAAACGTGACCTCAGCATCGACGACTTCGTCGTTATTAAGGACGAGCTGCTCCCGCCAACTGAATGGCGCCTAGGTCGCATCATTAAAACGTATCGCGGTACCGATGCTCGAGTTAGAGTAGCGGATATAAAAACTCAGAACGGAATCATAACTCGACCCATAGTAAAATTATGTATCCTTCCTTCGGATCAATTATGATCTCATTACCTTTTTCTCTAACTTATTCATCTTTCAACAAAACACTCTCACATTCCATAGTCAATTACACATATACTCTTATACCCTCATATACCTCACTACATATTCTGATTTGTTTTTGACCTATCCAATAATCGCACTTTCCAATTACTAATGAAATTTTTCTTCTTCCAGTTTCAAGAAGTGCCAACTTTGTCGTGAGTACCACTCACTCAGGAGGTGTCGCCGATTCCTTGCAATGACCGTACCTCAGCGGAGACATTCAGTTCGAAAACACGATTATTGTTTTAATTGCCTGGCACGGTCCCACGACATCTGGAAGTGCACCTCCCGCGCGTGCCATGTGTGTGGTCTCCAACACCATACCCTGCTGCATCCGGATAAGCATCCACGGATTGTGTACGACTTGGTTCCGACACCAGCAAGGCGCGTCGACTGCAAAAAGGCAGCAGCGCAGCGTGCACAGCCATCGAAACGATCATCAAAGCGCGAGGCTAAGGGGCATCAAGGCGTAAAGTTAGATCCGCGAGAATGCTTGAGCGAGGCCATAAAGGCGCTGGAGAGGCTGCAGGATATGTTGTAAACACTTGCACAAGTGCAAGGCGGGCGCGATGTTCGCGTCAGTATCATTATGTTTTACATAACTCTTTTCCTCTTTATCGAATTCCTTGCTAAAATATCGAAAATTGCTAACGCACTGAATTTCAGTTCAAGCTTACCCTTTTTACACCATTCCTATTGGAATATCTATTAAACACAGGTTCCGCTGTGGCTCCTCCCGAGCGCCAATTGTTTTCGTTTCCGCCTTTTTGCTCGCTCTCTTTTTCGACAACCTCCAACAAGATCGGTCGTAAGCTTAAACTAGAATTCAGTGCGTTAGTTTTGTATTATTTAAAATTCTCATTTAAAGTATTTTCAAAACTTGCGACATATAAAAGTCTACATAAACATTTGTATTTCATATTTGCAAAAGTTACATTTATATTCGTTGTGAATCCGTGCGCGAATTATAATCGTACACAAAAAGTACAAAATAACTTGTAAGAGTAACTATATAAGGAATTTTGTTGTTTTTCTGAAATACGCTTGAATTATAATTAACTTTTAAAAACTACCTAAATAAAGATTTTCTCAAAAAAAAAACCCCACATAAGCATTAACCAGCGTATTTCTATTACGTCATTGCGGACTCTAAACGCAACATAACCATTGTTCAATATATTAACTTTTTAAAAAAATCCTAAAATTAAATTTTCTAGCGCTAGACCACCGTGCCTCAAATGCCTATGAACTTTCATGTCTGAATTCGCAATTAAAATCTACACTTAAAACAAATGGCATCTTGTGATAATTTTCAACCCGTTCAATGGAAACTTGCTAATTTTGTTGTTTAAATAGCTAATAGGGGGTTTCGGACTATTCTACAAGTAGGACGGATGTGACAGGTCGCATGGACATGTAGGATGGAAATCAAAAACTTTTGATTTTTTGTGTACATGTCGGATGGAAATCAAAAACTTTCGATTTTTTGTGACGGTCCATCATACATGGAGTAAGTGCGAACGCACGCTCATCCAACTTCATACATTTTCTCATTCTAAAAAAAAAGCCGTGGAGTTAACATATAAAAAAAAACGTAAACAAAGTGCAAAGTTTAATAAATAAAAATAACAGGTGGCTCACATACTGTTTTTGAAAGGAGTTCATTAAACTTTATAGAAATAAATTTCATAAATTGTAAAACAGCAATAATTTGTTTTGCGATTGCACTATGCGACCTTCTTGAGCGCTAAAAAGTAATGAAGTCCATCCCACATGAAGGATAGTCTGAAAGTTCGTACAGACTTTCCCGTTATTCTGCCGTCCTACATGTCCATCCTACATGAAGGATAGTCCGACACCCCCTAATGCACAACGCTTTTGATCGATTATTGTGATCTGCTGCATCACAATAGAATATGTACATTGGCGTCGGAAGCGGGGGGAAAGGGGGGCAGTTGCCCCCACTTTTTTAGCTAGATAAACAATTTAAAAAGAAAACTTCAAAAGTTATTCAAAATGTCAGTTTTTTTTACAACAATAATATTTTTTTATTAGATATTTTCATCTTCTTTATTTATATATTTTTATATTTTTTTATTTTAAACTAAAATAAAAAATTTGAGTATTCACATTCATTTTTCTTTAAAAAAATTTTAGTAAACTTTTTTTGCACTACCATTTGTACTGCCCCCCCCAGACGCGCTTGAATATGTAGGATAGCAAATGCACAATCATTTTAATAAATTCCTGTCATCTACTGCAACATAGCTTCAGTTAATACTTAATAATGAATGAATCACATCATGATACAAAGGGTTTTGGAGGTGTGGTTAGAGTGTAGAGCTCTAAATCGAAACGGCGCGAGTTCGTTTCTCACGCTTACAAAGAAATATTTTGAATTTTATATCCTCTTGTTATAATAGACCAAGTAAAAAACAAAAAACAACAACAATTCTTAGAAAAAGGTGCATGGAAAAAGTGTCGCTTCCGACGCGCTTGAATGTGTAGGATAGCTAATGCACAATCATTTTAATAAATTCCTGTCATCTACTGCAACATAGCTTCAGTTGATACTTAATAATGAATGAATCACATCATGATACAAAGGGTTTTGGAGTTGTGGTTAGAGTGTAGAGCTCTAAATCGAAACGGCGCGAGTTCGTTTCTCACGGTTACTAAGAAATATTTTGAATTTTATATCCTCTTGTTATAATAGACCAAGTAAAAAACAAAAAACAACAACAATTCTTAAAAAAAGGTGTATGGAAAAAGTGTCGTTTTTGAGATTCACTCAAGCAAATCACAAAACGAGGCGTAAAAAGCTTCGATTCAAAAACAAAGAAAAGCAGTAAAGACTATTTTAATAACCCTTTATTACATTTTATATGTGAGCAAGAATTTTTTAAAAAAAAGTTATTAGGTACTTTATTTAATAAACCGCACTTGATTGTACTAAATGACTTTTTTCTTCTGTGTAGAAGTGTTCGTGTTGAAATTGACTATCATGAGAGGTAACATGTAGTCCGTGCTACTAAGTAGATCCTTGCCGATAGTACAATGACCGATATTTTGACAGCGTATGTTGCCAGCTGCCGTGAGGCGTTATGCCGTTAATCCGGCCCTCACTTTTGCGTGTATGTCCAAGGGGTCCATACATAGAATGGTTTCAAGCGCTTTAGTTGGAGTTTGTTGATTTGTTCACAGCAGGCTGCCACACAATAATTCCATAGAGTAAAATAGAACGAGCTACCGTTACATAGATCCAGTGCATCAAAAAGGGGGAGATACACCAGGAGCTGCCCAACATCTTCTTGGATGTATATAGCGCAATGTTAGCTTTCTTCTACATTGATTTTCCATGTCAGCTTGCTGTCTAGCACGACTCCTAGATATTTTGTGTGAGTTTTCGGTATGAGACGTATGTCGTTTAATTTTGGTGGTATCAACTGTGGTATCTTGTGCTTTTTCGTGAACAGAACCAGATCCGTTTTCTGTGCGTTAATATTAAGACCGACTGAATTTTAGCATGTAAGTACCTATTTGAGTGTGCTCTCCATTATTGAACTTACTGTTTATAGACATTTCCCAACTATAATTAGGCTTATATAGTCTGCATATGTTGTTATTTTCGGCTCTCTTCATGCGAACTTTTTGAGTATTTCATTGTCGACAAGATTCCATTGTAGGTGCCAGAGGACCCCCCTGGGGTGTCCCACTGCAAGCTTCCCTTTCTATGGATTTGGCGCCCCACTCTGCTCGAACCCTTCTGCAGTTTAGCAACTTGTCTAACCATATGTTTATAGCTGATGGTGCCTCAATTGCACGTAATCCACTGAACTTTGAGGTAGTTGATACATTGTTGAATGCACCTGAGATGTCTAGAAAAGAACCTAGTGCGTATTCACTGTGGTGGAGGGCTTTTTCTATGGTTACTACTATGGAATGTAGTGCCGTTTCAACCGATTTCTGTTTCGTGCATGCGTGTTGGTTGGTTGATAACTGGATTGCATCACTCCTTAGGTGCAAATCAATCAGTTTCTCGACCGTTTTGAGTACAAAGGAAGTTAGACTTATTGGCCTGTAGTCCTTTGGATACAGATGGCTGCTGTGACCTGCTTTCGGGAGGAATACAACCCTCGCTGTCCTCCAAGCCACAGGAATGTAGTTTAGCCTGATACATCCGTTACCAGCCAGTTACCAGGAGAATATATTCTCCTGCCATGGGACGACTTGTGATTCGGCCGTTTGCAGCAAAGCAGGAATTTTACCGTCTAGTCCCGGATATTTGTATCCTGAGAACGACTTTATAGCCTATAGTATTCCGTCCGACGTTAGAAAATCGTGTGGAATTTGTACCCGGTTCGTTTTGTGTCTACGTATTGCGGTAATGTTTGGAGCTTCAGTACAGCCAAAAAAATGTGGTTTTAAAAGCACTTCGAGGGATTCCTTACTGCTCTCCATTCACTGACCATATCTTCCACTGACTATGGTCTTTGCGTAGCTGGCTCTGAATGGCTGCTTTAAAGGTAGCTTCCTGAGCCTTGCTGTGCCTGTAGTGTTTCTATGCTTGAGGAGAAATTCTTCCAAGAGTGTCTTAATGCTCTGCGCACGTTTATTTTAAAAATTTTGAGTCTGCATTTGTATTCCCCCCAGATTTTCTTTTGGTAAGCTATTGCAGAAAGTTTGCAGAAATCTTTCAGCTTGCGTCTTTGCTCTGTAAGATCCGGGACTCCAGTATGGTTGTCTGATCTTACGCTTCGTTCGCGTGGGTTTTCAAGAGGAGTGATAGGTCTTGAGAAGATGGACCGATACAATCTTCAGGGTCGACACTTCTCTCTCAATGCACACTTCCGTATTAATTTAAACTATATCTTTGAATATGATTTTTTATTCTTCGATACAGATACAGCATATCCTGGCTTTGCATTAGCTTTGGATAGATTCTACCGGGAAACGATTCTATGTTCCTGTATCTCCGGTGGATTTTTGCAAGTTTTTACTAATTTTTTAAAGTATTTAAAGTTTAAAGTATTTAAGTAGCCTTCTTTCAGACACAACGTATTGCTACAGTTAAGAATAAATTCAAAACAGGGAACAGAAATGCTACTTGCGGCTAGCGAGCCGAAAGGAAATAAGTTTTTAGTAACTCAAAGAATCCAGATGACTACAGCATAATTGAATATTTTATATAGTCGATAGGCAATAATCGCTTAAGTCGACTTAAGACGGAACTGAGTTATTTATGTAGCTGTGTTCCATGTATAAAGCACAATAAGAACACAAAATCTATAGCTTCTATCATGACCTTAGACAAAGTTATAGCACAAAAATAAAAGATCCCACATAACTTATATGGGGATTGAAAACTTTGAAGCATTAAGTATCCTTCAAAAAATTAGAATAACTGTAAAATTTTGATGTATTTCTTTAACACGGAATGCTTTTGCAAAGAGTTCGTAAAAATCCATAAATTTTTTCTAAATATTGCTCTTTCGGCCTATCTCTGTTGCTTTAAACAACGCCATTTCAAGCTTAGTATTAACTTAAGTAGCGTCTATTTAAAAGTATTTTTAAATTGTACCTCAAAGCATCAACGAACTAAACAGCGCAGGAGTGGATATTTTGCTTAGAAGCGCCAACGTATATTTACAGAAAAAATCTTCAATTTCGCCTTCCTGCAAAAAACCCCAAAATTAGGAAAGAGCAAGATTAAACAGCGGCCGATTTGGGCTAATTTGAATCTGTCATATACGCAAGATGATTGGGACAAGTTAAGAAGTCAAAAGATTTGAGAATTAATGGGAAAAAGGGACGAACTTTATTTCTTAAGGTAATTTTCATTGACGACTGCAGGCTGGAAGCTCTCACAGAAGAGATTAAATCGTTCGCAGATTTCCTGGAGACGATACTCTTCTGAATGCATCCAAAAAAATGTAAGGATCTCACCAGCAACAATGATCTGAAGCTGCATTTCATCTGAGGGGCAAGGGCGAATTTACTTTGTTCAACAAAGAATGAACAGCGAGCAGTATATTAAAGTTCTTAATGATGTATATTTACCGTATGTAAATAGCCTCAAGAAGTTTTTCAACACTAGTCACATTTATACAGGATAACGCACCACCTTACGAATACCATATCTCCAGAAAAAGCTGTAAATGGCTAGACGAGAATAATATTCAAGTACTTTCTTGGCCCTGCAATTCGCTGGTTATGAAACCTACTGAAAATTATTGGTCATACCCGGGTATGGGCACCACTATATTTTAAGATTTGTGTTGTTTTGTTCTCTTTGCACGGAGAAAAGTTTATACGCAAATCTAATATATAAAAATTAATGTTTGTTCGTATTTTATGCGTTGCAATACCGTTCATTTGATTGCGATAAAACTTTGTCAACTTATTGCTTGCACTTGTGCAAACAATATAGGCACAGTTAAAATTTGCCACACCATCTTTTACCGCCCACAAATCAATAAAAATTCATACTTAAGACGGTTTTGTGGTATTAGATTAAGATTTGGTCATTAAGCTCGTATGATTACTGTCGACAACTATTCTTAAAATAGGCGTGGTTATTAAAGCTTTTTAAAGATTAATTTTGCCTTATCGTCGGCTGAGTAAAATAAGGTTGTATGTGTAAATTGGGGTGTTTCGAGTTAATGATGTAATCCTATATTTTTAAATGAGAAAAAGATGGTCGTATGTGACACTTAGTTATCGTTTGAATAAAATATTGTCGTATGTGAGAACAACTGGCACATACGACAATTTGTTCATACAATTTCTAATTTTTTTAATTTTTTACAACATTCTGTGTAACTTATTTTATATTAATATTTATTTAATCAAATTACTTTTCAATTGAAACTTTTTTATAATTGTTTGTAGAAAAAATGGACATATTAAAAAAAATGAGTTAAAAATTTGTTACAAACTTAAATGCTTTCTGTGATAACACTTTGAGTCACACCTCAGCCCTTAGAAAGTATTTTTCAGAGAAGTTTGTTGGGAATCTTAATGACTATGTAAGGATTAAAGTTTAAAAGGATACTTTCAACCAATATTTGAGATGATAAATTTTATTTAAAGTCCTACACAAAAATCCTGACGTCATAAGAGTAAAAATTCGTGAAACTAGCCACCTTAAACAAGAAATCGTAATTTTTATATCTTTTATGGATATTATTGAAGTGTATATGAAAAAAAAAATATATTGCAATTTTTTTTCAATGGGTTACAAAGAATTGAGTTTAAGGCCATTGTTTTCGTAAAATTAATTTTGCTAAGTAGCGGTTTGTTAAAATTTCTTGACTTTTGGGCCAAATACGCTTAATACACGTTAAATTACAAAAATGATTTTTTTTTAAAAATTATTTTCTTTAATATAAATAAGTTTTTTGTAAAAAATTTTTTTAACAAAAAACGTTCAGGACCACATAGAAAATTTTTAAAAAATTTTTTTTCTTATTTTTCGCAATATCTGAAAAACCACTGAAGCCATGACAACAGAAACTTAGTCAGTCATCAATTGCTTAATTTAAAGGAAATGTGTCAAAAAAAAGGCGTGATTAACTAGTGGGAGTGGCACCTCCCATACAAATGGATCACATTTTTCGCAATATCTAAAGAAACAATTATGCTACAAAAACAAAAACTTAGGCAAACATCAAATAAGTCATTTGGAGGATATGTGCCAAATTAAGGCATGATTGTACAAGTGGGCGTGGTACCTCCCATACAAACGGATCACATTTTTCGCAATATCTTGAGATCAGTTAATGCCATAAAAACAAATCTTTGATAAGTATCAAAGTACGCTTTTTAAAAGACACGTGTCAATATAAAAAAGGACAATATCTTACTTTTTCTCGAGATATTGCGAAAAATCTGTTTCAGTTGTATGGGAAGTACCACACCCACTTGTCCAATCACGCCTAAATTTAGCACATATCCTCCAAATGACGTCTTTGATGATTGCCTAAGTTTTTGTTTTTATTTACCATTATTGATTCTTTAGATATTGCGAAAAATGTGATCATGTGTGATAAAGGGTCAAGGGGTAGGGATATTCGATATACATCGATGCATCGGATTTACTCGATGTTTTCAATTCGATACATCGACTTGATCCGATGTTTTAAAAAGCTTTTGATATACTTGATGGATCGATCTATTTTCATATAACATCGAATGAATTTTAACTACCTAATGAAATTATTATTATATATAAGTAAAGAAAAATAGTTAAAAAGGAAAACACTGAAAATAAGACATTAATACTGGAATTTCTATGATTGTGGAGGTTTTTTTCGTTTTTAGTTTTTGTAATAATTATGACCAACATTCTTATATATTGACTTTTTTTTTAGAATAACCAATATTCTTATGTTTATTGCGTTTATTTTTTTTTTTTAAATAAGCAACAACTGAATCAGAGAATAATTGTAAAAAATTTTGTTTTTCTTTTCCTTAGTAAAGGTGCCCCCAGACCATGATTCAATTATTATAAGGTTATTCGTATTTTTTGACGTATGCTTAAATTTTTTGTCAGAAATATTTTGTCAATATGTCAACAATGATTCCTTGCCAAGTTAATAAGAAAAAAAAACTATGTAGGTATTGCGCCATGTGTATGCTTGGAATTTAGAAAGTGCCTTTACAAATTTAATATAAAAAGTTCTTATTTTCATTGCGCAAGACCTGATAAGAAAATTTAATTAATTGGAGTAATTTTGAAAAAAGTGAGTATCGACAAGAAGCAAATTAAAATAGATACTGTATATAATAATTATTTTAAAATTTTTTTTTTTCAATTCATAGCAGCGGAAACAGCAAATGAACATGAAAATCAAGGAACTGTGTCGGGAGTTTAGGATGACTGAAGACTCGAAGCCAAAAATAACAAGATAGGAAACTTAGAAAACATAACCACTCTCACATAACCACAAACACAACCACACCACAACTCAAAAAGAACAAATACTTGAAAGACAAAATATATATAAAATACAAGTAAAAAATCAGCATATGCGCGCGAAAAATCAGCTCATACCGAAGTCTATGCAACAACTCTAAGTTTTATTCTTTAGTAACCATATTCGTTAGCACTGAGTTGCCATTTCACTAAAAAAGATCAGAAACACAAAACGCAACAAAACAAAACAAATTGTATCAAACCAAAACAAAAACAAAAACGAAAATAAGAACAAAAAGAATTGATCGTTATCAATATAATATAATATGCCGTGCATATGTTTGTCTAAAGTTGATCGTCATCTAGATGACGATAAAAAAGTTAAGTGTGGTTTCTGCAATGAATATTTTCATAGCAGTTGCGTTAACTTAAACAAAACTGACTTAGAATTTATGCAAACAAACAACCAAACTTATAAGTGCGAAAAGTGCCTTTTGTCTCGTCGTCAATCGATCGTTTCTTCGCCACCCATAAATAGTAAAGCTACTGCCAAACATCTGAAACTTGCATGTGCCGACGTTTCTGCCAAGCCATGTACTCCACCACCAGCAGCAATTGATAGAGGTCTTATCAACAATAAAACACCTTCAACGCAAGAATTAGCTCAACACTCACACACGTCTCTCAGCATACTCATTGGGCAGAAGTTTGAAAAGCAGACCGAATGGATAGAATTGCGTCTCTCAAAGCAAAGTGAGCTGATCGCCTCGCAAATCAAAGAAACACTTCAAGAGAGTGAATCCAGAATTCTCGCTGAACTTCGACAAAATGTTGCAGAAATGACTTGCTGCCTACGCTCCGTTACTGAAAGAGTCACCCAGTTGGAAAACGTTGTTCCTGAGTTCAATATAGTTAAAGAAGAAGTAAGCACGCTCAGAGCTGAGGTTGAGGAGCTAAGGGCGAAGCTGGCTAAGCAGGAAAACACTGCTGTTGCATGCGATCTACGACTTAATGGCCTTCCATACTCCGATGGTGAAAATCTTAATGAAATTTTTTATAAAATATGTGCCTCCGTAAATATTCAACCACCCAACATTAAAAATATACACCGCATTAAGCAAAGCATTAAGAAATTTTGTGCTTAATTCAGTAGTTCAGACGCGAAAACAATGACTTTATGCGCTTGCACCATGCGGGGTTCCAGTCAACTAAACCTTTCTACGTCAACGAAGAGCTAAGCAAAAACAATTCTATTATTCTTCAATCTGCTCTTCAGTTCAAAAAACAGCAAAAATTCTCCGCTGCTTTCACTCGTCGAGGCATCGTCCATTTAAAACTAAAACCCAACGATAACCCGATCTACATTGATACTATGCTAAAACTAAATATTCTCGCAGAATCTGTAACATCTGAGCAGTACAACAACAATAATAAGCATAACAACACAAATAATATGTTTCGCAACAATGAAGACAATTGTACAAGCAACTTGTTTCATAATACTGATGTCAACAACTGCACAACTTAAGATGATGCTTGCTAACGTTTGTTTTAAAACCTATATATTACGTTTGTTTTCGGATTCATTCCAAAAAATTATTTATATATGTAATAATTTATTAATATCATATATTATCTTTAAAATTTTAAATTTAGCATATCCTTATTTTTATTATAACATTATTGCAAGGACCGTTTACAAAAAGAGCACGCATGGTAGCAAAAATACACCTCTTCTCACATATGTCAAACTTGTTGAC
Source organism: Dichetophora obliterata (assembly GCA_963920525.1). Classification (NCBI taxonomy): domain Eukaryota; kingdom Metazoa; phylum Arthropoda; class Insecta; order Diptera; family Sciomyzidae; genus Dichetophora; species Dichetophora obliterata. The sequence continues at coordinate 155,790,067 of OY986436.1, read as the reverse complement.
TAGTGATCGACTTCGTTCCAAAGACAACGCGTTTAATTTAGTTTGAATACTGTGTAAGCAGAGGGCTGGACTTAATATATGCCATCTTAATGCGCAAAGTGTTGTTAATAAGATGGATGAATTAAGGTATATTTTCGAGAGTTCAGGCGTTGATATTCTTTGTATTTCAGAAACATGGCTTAATGAGCATATGCACGATAATTTGTTCAATTTGAGTGGTTTTAAAATTTTTCGCGCAGACAGATTGGGTCATGCAGGTAGTGCAGCTATCTATGTGCGTGATAATATCCCGTGTAAGCTAATTTGTAAGTCAGATACTTTTTGTTCTATTGAATATTTGTTTATTGCTATATCCAATGCAAATGAAAAGTTCCTTATTGGTAGTGTCTACCGTCCCAATCGAACTATTGATATGACAAATCTTATTTAACTCATTGAAAATATCTCTCTTGGCTAGTCACAAATTCTTATTACAGGCGATTTTAATAGCAATCTCTTAAAGGAAACTCACTTAGATCTCGAAATGCAGACTTTAGGACTTTTTCCAGTCAACACTACTATGCCTACGCACTATACAAAAACTATTAACACACTGCTTGACATATTTCTTGTTAACGATGAAACAAAAATTTTACTTTATGATCAGATATCTTATCCTTCATTTTCCAAACATGATATAATTTTTGTGTCATGCGACTTTCAGTTGAAGACGCAACCAAAGTCATTTTTGTTTCGCGACTTTAAAAGTTTTGATTACCATCGTCTCGAGTCTGGAATTTCAAATATCGACTGGAGCAGTATATACAGTATGACATCGCCCGATGAGCAAGTTAATTTTTTGCAATCCAACCTCAGTAGTCTTTATGAGGAGTTCGTCCCACTTAAAAATAAAAATGTTAAACCTGTTCAGCGCCCATGGTTTAACGACAAAATTAAAAACTTAATATTGCAACGTGATACACTTTATAATCGATGGAAACGTTTTAAGACACCGGAGATTTATAGTCAATTCAAAAATGCTAGGAAAATTGTTGTTGCAGAAATAAAATAAAAAAAAAAAAAAATTTATTGTGAAAAATTCTCTTCTGCAATTGATAGCAAAAAAACGTGGCAGGAAATAAAAAACATTGGAATGGGCAAGTGTAAAGGTAGGAAAAGTGATGATGTTGATGAAGACGATTTAAATATAAAGTTTCTAGATCTTCCAATGCCAGCAATCTCTCATGAATCTTTCGCTAACCCTAACAGCGTGCGAAGTAACAACGTGTTTAGTTTTGAATGCGTTGAGCAAACGGATGTTCTCGAGTGTTTTTTAGCTATAAAATCAAATGCTGTTGGTTTTGACAATATTCATCCTGTATTTCTCAAGGCCCTACTCCCAAAATTACTACCTTTTGTTACACACATTTTTAATTTTATTCTCACTACTTCTATATATCCTTCCACTTGGAAACAGGCAAAAATAATACCGATTCCAAAAACGTGCAATGAATACCGTCCTATAGCCATTTTGTCGTATGTATCAAAAGTTCTAGAGCTAATAATTTATAGACAAATGTGTAAGTGCATTTATAGAAATCATTTAATAAACGAATGTCAATCTGGATTCCGAGTTAAGCGAAGCTGTGTAACAGCACTAGTTGATGTTGTTGAAGACCTTATAGTAGGTATTGATGAGAACAAAATTAACTTTCTAGTGCTCTTAGACCACTCAAAAGCCTTTGATACGGTGGATCATTCTGTGTTGTATAATAAGCTTGTGAATCTGTTTCATTTTTCCCCGACTGCTGCTAATTTGATATCATCCTATCTATCCAACAAAACACAAGCAGTTTGTTCAAATGGCATTGTATCAAAATTCCTACCAAATGACAGAGGTGTTCCACAGGGTTCTGTGTTAGGTCCTCTGCTCTTCTCTGTATACATAAATTGCCTATCAAAAGTGTTGAAAAATTGTAATATTCATATGTATGCCGATGTTGTCCAATTGTATGTTAGTTGTTCCCGTGAGTCTATCGTCTTTTGTGTTTCGAACCTAAATGATAATCTTCGACGCGTTAACGAATGGGCCACATCAAATGGCCTAGGTTTCAATCCCAGAAAAACAAAATGCATTGTCACCTCAAAAAAACCAGTAGACTATTCACTCTTCCCAAAAATTAAACTGAACAATTGTGATATTGAATGTGTGGATAGCGTGAAAAACCTAGGTATAATATTTAATAGAACATTGTCGTGGAACACTCATATAGGTAGTACTATCGGTAACGTGTATGGTATGTTACGTGTTTTCTGAACAACTCAATATTTTACGCCCCTTAGAACACGTATCTTACTGGCTAAATCGTAACTTATGCCTACCCTGCTCTATGGGTGCGAAATATTTGCTTACTGTGACAGTTTATTTAAACACAAACTAAATGTTCTCTTCAACAACATTGCTCGTTATGTTTATAGCTTAAAACGTAGAGATCATGTCTCCGTGCATGCAAAACGTTTATACAATATGACTCTCGACAATTCACTGAAATTTCGATCACTAATTTTACTGAACAAGGTGGTTTATACGAGGGAGTCGGTTTATCTGTACAACAGACTCGGGTTTGCAAAATCACGAAGATCAAACGTTATAATACAAATGCGTCATTCTTGCCTGGCATCGGAAAGACAATTTTTTGTGTATTCAATCCGTCTTTGGAACGCTCTACCAACTGATCTAAGAACAATTACCAATGCTGTGCAATTTAAATTTCGATTGAATATTTTTTCTCCTCATTGCAATAATTGTAAATTTTCAGTTTTACACAAGCAGAATTGTAATTTAAGCTATCAAGCAATACTTTTATTCGATTTTAAATTCAGACATTACTGTTTTATATAAGCTTTATTATTAAGTTTTTTTATTAGTAACTTGTATAATTAACCCTGTTATTACAAATACTGATGAAATTAGAGGCTAGTGCTTTAATTATAAGACCGGTCTTGTTGCATTAGTATGTCAATTAAATATATAAATAAATAAATAAATAAAAAAAAAATAAATAGCCACAAAAAATATTTGCATGTATTTGTGCATAAAAAAAATTAGCCCTGGTCTTCATTCTTGGTCTTAATCGGCCGCATGCTCGCAAAGAAATCACTTTGCAACCCCTGAATATAATGCATATAATCTGTTTTTTAGTATATAAATACTTAAGTTAGTTTGAAATTAGATGTTTGCAACCGAAACTGATTATTAAGTCTCTCTATTTTGGTTTATATATGCCTTAAATGTTTGACAATTTCTTCAGTTGTTGCGTTTGTCAACATTTTTGAAAAATTTTCTTTTACTCAAACCCCTTTGTTTCACACTTTTAAGTGCATTGCCACTTATATAATCTTATGTAAGCATTTCTATTAAATATTGTATTAATATACGTATACACTTATATAGTCATATATATATACATTTCTGTAAATATTGAAATAAGGTAATTGCAAAAAAAAAAATAATTAAAGAAAATCATGACTATTTCAATGAAATTTTTAATAAATAAAATAAAAAAATACAAAAGGAAAATTACTTGAAAAACTACTAAACAGTGTAATTATTTTTTATCCGAATATAATAATTTATAAAAATTTGCTTAAAAATACAAAAAACCTCATGGAAAAACTGTTGAAAAAAATTGTGATTTAATAATGTAATACAAAGTAATTAAAAAAATTTAAAAATATAAATTTAAAAATGAAGTGTAAGCGACTAAAATTAAAAAAAATTTTGAACAAAGAGAATAATATAAAATTAAAAAATAAAGAACAATTTATTCAAACATTTGGATTTGATGGCCGCGATTTACTATCAGAGATAAAGAGATGGGGAAACTCCGTTGGAGAGGGATAGCACTACGTTCGATTTTACGCTAAATTGGCTCTAAAACTAACACAAAACATTTATATGTGGTCGAAAAATCAACGGAAAACAAGCCTGGTTTATGGCAGATTGAAGAATTTCACCAGTTACGTTTGAGGTCCGATAGCTGTAAAACTGCATATTATTGGAACAAAATGGGTAACAAAATGTATACCACAAAAGACTATGGAAAAGCAATGGAAAACATCCCTGAAACATCATGGTGAAATTATCTTAGAATAATTACACCATAGGAATAAGTCCAAGCAGTGTTGCCGTTAGGAAAAATTTATGGATATTTTTTAAACCTTATATATGAATATATGTTTTTATTTGCAAAAATATAAGAACGTAGACATTTCTTTAAATTCAACAAAAACTTTAGGAAAATTTATGACATTGAGACATTTTTGGACAGTACTTTTTTTATCAAAAAATGCATTAGCGCAACCTCTTTACAAAGAACTTTACAATTTTGTGATAAATATATTAAGTCTGCCTTATAGCACAGCTGCTGCTGAATGAATTGTTTTTAATTTAAAGCTTACTATTGTTTTGCAAAATACTTAAAAGCGAATAATTTTTAACTTTTTAATTTAATATATATAAAGGGAAACAGCAACCCATTTACTTCATATTACACTAAACTGAATAAGTTATTAAATTACTTTTTATGTTCATTCATTAGCTATTCGTTTTTTTTTTTAAATGTGAAATAATTAATTAATTAGAATTCTTTTCTGTTTGTAATCGTAATATTATAATAATAACAATCAAAAATAATTACGAATACTTCAGATTATGAAAATAGCCAAAAAGAATCAAAAATAATCTGAGTACTTTTAGAAATTATTTTTGATTCTTTTTGATTATTTCAAAAATTTCAGTCTAAAATACTAAAAATTTTGTTAAATTTTATTGATAAACAAACATAGATATGTTTAATTATAAAACAAAGATTGTCAAAAAACAAGAACGAGAAAAATGCATTACAACATTTGCTCTGTTAATTTTGTCAAGCACTTTGTTTCTTCTTTCTTGTTTTTTGAAAATCTTTTTAATGATTTAATTTACTCCTTTTAATGATTAAGGAGTAAATTAATAAATCGAAAGCCACTTGGCTATAATATTATTACGGAATAATTTACTCCTGCTCAAAGAGTATTTTAACATTTGCTTTTGACGATTGTCCTAAAAACATATGGGTGAAAGAGACAACGAAAGCTTGTACATGGCGAGACATATACAAGTACTAAAAATACTATATACAATGACGTGTTACTTTCATATATACAATAGAACCTAGTGTAAATGGGAAATATAGAGAAATAAATTCATACATTTTGATGCATTACCTCAAATGCACATTTTACCTTCACATATAGAATTATTAAAATACAGAAACACTAAAAAAATAAAATATTAAATTATTAATATTATAGCCACGATAAACACTAATAAAATTCAGCTGTTCCGTTCGCTGTTCGCTTCAACTCTTAGGGTGTCGTCAAGTATTCTTCTTTTTATAAATAAATTAGTGCCGGTTACAAAAAAGGAACCATGAACCCAAAGTTCATACTGTAGCTCAAAACACTTTTGTTAATTAAGCTTATTAAGTTGTAACTGTTGTTCGTATAACTGTATTAACTGAAAAAGCCATATCAGCGTATGGGTGATTACAGCTAAAAATGGCTGTTTCATTTCACAACCTCGCTGTTGATTCTTTTCGATTATTTTCGTAATTTCAAGTAGTCATAATTATTTTTTGATTTTAAAATATAATCGAATTTTTACTAATCGTAACCGCAAATTAACAGCTATGTTTTTTTATCTTCTTTTTCTTCTTAATCTTTTTTTTATATTTCAAAAGTATAGTTTTTTGAGAATATACTGTAAAATTTTTGTAAGATACTGAAGCTGTCTCCGCTTCTACAGCCATTTTAGCGGGCATGGAGTGCACAGCACAAATACCATACTCACTCTATTAACACAGTTATCTCAAAACAAAATCTATTCAGCCGAATCATCTAAAATTTTAATATGTTATTCACATCAGTGACTTTCGCTATCAAAATTACAAAAAATCGTATACTCACACTGAATAATCGTCAAAAAATTTTGTTTTTAAAACTTAAATTTCAACAGCACGTTATTCTGCCAATGTTCAGTATTTTTTTTTCTAGTCCCGGCCATAGCTGAACTCATAGTAATTAATTATATTCTTGGTTTTAATTTTTAAGATTAATAGAAGAGTAAATATCAACAACAGCGCCAAAGCTCTATCTTTGAAAGGCTCTCATTGAGCACCATTTTGAACTTAATCAAAACTGTTTTATGAGTATATACTTTAAAGTTTAAATATCGTTGTTCATTATTTTTACTTTTAAAAAAATAAATCCAAAAAATACTTAAAATATTTAAGCACTAGGTCTTAATGTTATTATTTTGTATATGCACATGTTTTCTTCTTACTATTACATTTTTACAAAGCTATTTGTTAGTCATCAAATTAAATAAATAAAATTGTTATTAAAGCTTAAGAAATTGGGTTTAAACTTTAATATGGAGCCCTTTTTATGAGGTCCATATTCTGCGGCTTGAGCGTGTCCAAAAATCGTGTATTCGTTTTGTACTTAGAGGGCTAAATTTTGAAGATACTATTCCGTCATATAATGCACGATGTTTGCTTATCCATTTGAAATCTTTCCAAAATAGAAGAATAATTTCATCAATCTTATTCATTTTTGATCTTATTGTGGGTGGTATTGATTGCTCATCATTACTTGAATTAATAAACTTCAATATCCCTTCTAGAATGTTATGAAGATCGGGTATTTTCTATTTGGAAACATGTAGAAAAAAATTAGGCCATTAATTCTCCAATACATAGAGCCTTATCTTATTTCAATCTACTAGCATACAAATATGATGTTGATTTTTCTGTACCTAAATTAGCTATGAAGCAATTATTAAATAGTTATTTTTAAAGTAATGCTCTATTTACCTAAATAATTTAAGTTTTTTTATATAAACTCTGTATATCCTATAAGAACTTGGTTCATTGACTGAAATATATAAATAAATAAATATGAGGATACTGTTTTTCTGAAGTGGATGCATTTGTGACCTTTTCATAGATACTGTTTTTAGAATCGTCGCGGCAACACTGATCTGAGGTGAACTCACATACACAATAAATGAGTTTCACCAAAGCGCATAAAACGAAATGAAATCATATGTTTTGACGTCACAAAATTTAAGTTTCCTATCTCTTTATCCCTGATTACTATATCGGTATCTTTTGTTGTTTTTTCTTATTTTAAAGTTAGCCTAAAAAAGAAAAGTTGGCAGCACTAGGATTTATTTCATGCATAAATTCACATAGCAGCCATTGTAAACCATATCAATTCATGCAATAGTTTTGTACTTTTCGGAAGGAAATAGTGGGGTTTTTTTAAAAATTTTATTTAACATGAAGTAAAGCACTTTACAAACTTTTTTTCGCTTTGAAGCCAATCAATAAAAAACGTGTTTGAATAGCTGAGTAGCATAATTAGCAAATGACCGTTTAGCTTAAATTGACAGTTTAGCTGAAACATATTCAGGTAAGTGTTAAGAAATTCGTGGTGAACGAATTTTTCTTGTATGTGTGTCTTACTTCACCACTTTTCGGGTTCCCCACAGAAGTTTTCTATCTTGTGCTCGAAGCAGTTGGCTTAATTGACACTTTGATTTCAGCAGTACTCACTTTAAGTATTTAGTTATATAAATTAAATTAATTAATATTATTAAAATAAAAGAAAAATATTATTTCTATTTTAGTATTTTTATTTCTTATACATTAATTAAATGAATTTGAAATCAAGTTAAGTAAAACAAATATTTTAGTATGTTAATAATGCACTAAGAAGTCGGAGTATTAAAAGTACTAGTAAAAAATTTATTGTAGTCAAATTTGTACCAATTAGTATGATATTAATGCAACCGTGAGCATTTTTTGCTCCAATAACATTGCTCTCATGCTTTTATTCTGCTCTCATTTTCAAAGAAGCATACCAATTTGAGAAAACGTCAAAAATACGAATAACCTTATTATAATTGAATCATGCCCCAGACTCTATGTTTCATACAGATGACATGTCAAAAAAATTACATACCGAATTTCATCTGTGTGTCAAAATTTAGTTTTTGTCATTCAGTTTTTTCTTTTATCTCCACACTATCTGACCCGTCATTTGAATATAAAATACAGCTTTTGAAATTTTTGTAAGCCGTGTCCAGCTCTAAAGTGTCCACCTTTGGTCATTCAAACTAAGAATAAATTCATTAAAAATCTATTTATTGAATAAATATCTTAAAATTTGCCTTTTCTTCTATTTTCACAAAAAAAATTCATCAAATTGACATTTTGTTCAGATGGAAAAACATACGAAATTAGAGACTGTACTAATTCAAAAATTTAAAGACGCAAATACAAACGACATTTCAAAACTACCTTTTTAATATGTTCCACACTATCTGTAGCTAAAAACTATTTCTAATTTTTGACGTGTCATATGTATGAAACATATAGTGTAGAGGCACTTTTACTGATAAAAGGCGTGCGAACAGGGACAGTGGTTTTGTAGGAGCTTTTAATAAATTAAAATAGTTATAGTTAAATTAAAAAAAATAAAGGAAGGGGCTGACTTTAGTATTGTGATGCAATGCTAGAAAAAGTACTCGATTTTTAGAAAACATCGATGTTTCTCAACGATATATCGGAAAGTACTGATGCACTGTCTCACAGCGCCCCCCTAGGCAATGAACATTTTTTATATATCTTCATATTAAATCAAAAAAGCCGTAAGTTTCAATTAAAAAATTTTAAGCTAAAATTTAAAAACTATCTAAATTGTAAGTTGCGCATAAACTTAGGGCTTTGAAAACTTTGTTAATTAAAACGTCGGTTTTAGTTGTAGAAGTGTAAAATTTTGCGAAACACGTATTTTGATAAGGTGCATCATAATGAATCAAAAAGTCGATTTAGAATTTTTGTAACTTATGGCTTTTTTGATTTCATATGACGAAAGGTTCATTATGTATTTAATATATTTTGAAAATAATACAAAAATACTTTCTTTAGGTTAGTTTATAAGTAAAGCAGAGCTAAGCCATTCATTTTTAAATAGTATGTTGTACCCATTGCTGTAAGGCCTTGTTCATATAACGAGTTTTAGTCGCGATTGCTCTCAGGTTTTTTTTTGCAAACTCTGCTGAAAAATACTTAATTTTGTTTGCATTTAAATACATTTATTTATTTAATATTCAGTATTTCTCAGCCGCGTTAACGAAAAAATCGACAAAACTACAATCGTGACAAAAAAAGAGTAATAAAAACACGGCCTAATAAGTTACGATACCATTTCACTTAACTTTGTTTCACAAAAACTTTTCAATACGTATTCTTAAATTGAAAAATTTTTTCTATGAATTTTATTCGTAATTTTCAGACACGAATAGAATTCGTAGAATGGACATAGTTTGGTATACATTTCAAATATTTTATTCGTATTCGTACAAAAACAAATTTATATTGTACGAATACATTTACGAATGATCCTAATACCTAGTTACGAAAAACCTTCTGTTCAGCTGGGGTTTGAACCGCGGTTCTTTAGCTTATGGGCCACGTACTCTTCAGTACTCAGTAGGCTACGGCCACCTTGCAATCACACATGTCTTTATATTCACTAATTGTTCGACAAACCAGTCTGAACGATTTCAGTTATAAATTTTTTAAACTCAACTAAAACTTCGTACCTTTTACGAATAATTTGTACGGTCAACCTGCGAATGAATTTTTTAGTAAATACTACGAACGTAATGAAACAAATTACGAAGTTATTCCTACGAGAAATTGACGAATGTTAAGGAATGATATCCCTTATTAGTCGAAGATCATTCTTCGTAGCAACAGAAAGAATGGTGCATTTAATTCAATAACGGATATAAACTTTGACGACAAGCAAATTTATGTTTTAAAGTCATATTAAACAAGCAGAAGACAAAGTAAATAAATTATATTAAAAAAATTTATGTTTTCCAAAAATTCGGCTTATTTTTTTATTATAAAGATTTTTTTTTATTTTTTCCTAAACTTAATAAAATGACAAACAATTCTACAGCATTTAAATTTAAGAAATTTGCAGCGATTTATTTTTGCAGCGAAAAAATTAGGAAATTTAATAAAGTATTCTAATTTTGGATCAAGGACTAATTTTTTAAAAAACCTTATATCATATTCAGCAAACGATTTTACATTAGAATATGTTATAATCAAAAGTTTTTTATGACATAAACGTAAACAGAAGACTCGATTTCAAGCAATTATTTTATGCTTCTTAAAATTCACGTTATTTAGCGGCGCCCACCCAGTTTGAGAATTTTCTGTACTTTTTTCGCTTCACGTGCTTATATTAAACCAGGATTCAGAATCAAGCCTTGCTGGAGGTTCTGGAATATGTTAAGAAAATGTATAAAATCCAAAACACATCTAATATACATGTACCTCTTTATTTATTTTTCATACGTTTTGAATTAAATAAAAAAATAAATGTTTTTTAAATCATTCAGATAATATGTATATTTTCTTACTCAATTGTAGGAACTTGCAAGCTGCTAGAACTGATTCATTATGGAAAAAGAAATAAGTAGATTGGTGTAAATGCGGTGTGAGACCCGGTGAAAAACAGCATGCGGGGAACATTTCGCGAATAGCGCCAACTCCAATTTTTAATTTTTGCGAATGATATGGCTTTTGACCTCCTAAATCCAAATCTGAAAAATTTTAGTCCACTCGAAATTGGTTTAGGAGTTAAAGGCTTCCAAAGTTAAAAAATGACCTAAAAATTTAGTTTTTTTTCAGTTTTTCAACAAAAAATATTGTTTAATATTAGGAAATTTTTGTATTATAATTTTAAAAGTTGAAATCTTGGGGCTCGATAGTAATGAATGCGATTTCATTTAAAGATATATGCCTCACATTATTTCATTTATTTAACTATTAAAAATATTTGCTTTAGCAAAAAATTACTGAAATGTATTACATGACCAAAAATGAAATAAAATTTTTAAATATTTCGGACATGGTACGAAGAAAATTTTTACACCATCTTTAAAATTATATTAGATTTTCTATTGTGTACAAGCGTCTGTCAACCGGTGTAGTGTGCATATCATATTCACAAAATTAGTACCAATAATCGTAGTAAAGAGCATTATATTGGTTACAATTTGTTTATGCTCATTCTAGATTCAATTATGCTTTTTACCCCCATAGGACAAATCCTGCGGACGCCCTTGGGTGGGTTGGATATCTGATGTAGGGAATTAATCATTAGTATAAGGGCAGTTTTTTTAGTATAACAACTTTCCGTACAAAGGCAAATAATTTTTTAATATGCGCCTTTTACGAAAAAAATAATGCCAACAATGATCAAATAATTGGTTTCATATGCGCGTTTTACAGAAGGAATAATTTATAGTTTTTAAGATATCGCAAAAATGTTGATGTCATAATAACGGGAACTTTTTTGACTTCCACTATCCGTTAAAAATATTTTCGAAAAAGCTTTCGCTTACCGTTATTTTTACTAATCAATAACTTTTCAATCAAAAATACGTTGTACTGAGAAAATCTATAGTTTTCGAGATATCACGAAAATTGTAATTTCATAAAAAGCGGTTTTTTTAAAATTTACTACATGTAAACAATTTCACCATTTTAAAAATTAAAGTTTTATGCACAATTATTTGTCGTAAGTCATACAAAATATTAGTTTAGATTCTAGATCAATAATACCAAACACGTACCAAAACCGTAAAACACCCTGTATCTTGAAAGTTTTACAATGTGGGAGGAAACTCCATGAAATTTTATACTCGCCTTATCAAGAAGAATCACCACCCGAGGGAATTAATGCTATATCTGGGGCACCTTGCATATAATTCATGTAGCTTTAAATATAAAAATACAGGTGTTTGTATATACTATTTCTTTGCACATCACTGTATAGTGACCACTACTGGGTCTAATAGCACATATACACCAAGTTTCATTATAAAACATGCAAAACTCGGTAATTATAATGCTTTCTGAAAAGTGGGCGCAGTTATAGTTCGACCACGCCCATTTTTTGCTGAGTTGCCGAGAGTAACCATACGAACTTAATTACAAATTTTTTTTTCCAATACAGCAAAAATCGTCTGAAATATAGCATTTCAATTAATTTGTGGGCGGTTATAGGTGTGGCAACTTTCGTTTTTTCATTAATTGACATATAAATCTTGATAACAGATGTTGTTATTTTGGTGGCCTAGGGTGTTATCGTTCCTGAGATCTTGAAAGACACTGCACAAATGATTTTGTGTGTAACGAAGGGGCGTTTAAAGTAGGCGTGGCAGTATTTATGTATAAAGTTACCACCACTTGGTCTCATAGCACATATACATCGAGTTTAAATATAAAAACATGCACAACTCAGGACTTATCTTTTGTACCAGAAACATACAAAAATTTTTAGCACTAATTTTATTCTTTGGTGAAATAGAAAAAAAATATATCTGAAATGCAAGTGCTGGCTTTGAAAGTGAATAACTCGGTCATGTTACAAAGGCTCGCATTTCTTACTTTTTGCTTGAAATTTTGATTAATTGTCCGTCCAATTGTGTTTCAATCTTTTCATTTTCGTTTTCCTTCTAATTTTTATAATTTTCCAAAACAACCTTGACGAACTTCTTTATTCCGCAAAAAACTTTGGTAAAAAATATTTGTTGTTGAAAAAATATTCAAAACCAAAAACTGCTTTTTTAATGTTCTCTCATATGGTATGCATTAATGTAGGGTTTATTTAAAGTTTCTATTGAAAAAATTTAAAAATTTTCATACGATACTATCATTTTTTTTTTTTGTTTATGTTTATTCATTTTGTATTTTTGTAATTTTGTTTGCATAAAAAGTAATGGTGAAAGAAATCATGACAATTTCTCAACTCGTTTCTGAGTTATACTCCCAAATACAACACTACCACAGCAACAACAGCGCAACCACCGGGTCAAACTTTAGATTTAAATCATCTACAGACCCAGCCGCACACACACACACACACACACACACACACACACACACACACACACACACACACACACACACACACACCATATTCCATCAAAATTGGTCCAGCTGTTTAGGCGGAGTTCAGTAACAAAGCCATGTACAGAAGAATTTTATGTATGAAGATATTCCCAGGCAGACGTTGTCCTTCCACCGCTTTACTGCCATATACGAATTTTCATGCTAAGCGGAGGAAAACATTTTATATTTTAAACATTTTAAATATATTTGCCGAACGCAACTATATAAACTAAATTACCAAATTTTAATCCAATACAACCAAAACCGTCCAAAATATAACATTTTTGTTGATTTTAAGGCGGTAAAAGAGGGTGTGGCAAAATATTTTTCCCTTAAACCATCTAGAACTCAAAGCAAATTGAGTGCCAAAATTTAAGCTTAATTTAGTTTATACCTATCGAACTTTGCTTCACTTCATGCTTAGCCCCTGAAAAAGGGGCGTAAACGTAGTGCGACTACGCCCATTTTTAGTACAATAGCCAACAGTAAGCCTACACACAAACTAAATTACCAAATTTTAACCTTATACAACCAAAACCGTCCGAAGTATAGCATTTTAATTGATTTGTAGGCGGTAAAGGGGGGGCGTGAAAACCCATTTTAAGTACAGTTTGCAACACTAAAATAAAAAAACACCAATTTTTAGTCTTATACGCCCAAAACTGTCTCTAATATATAGTTTTTATTGATTTGTGGGCGGTGAAAGGAGGTATGGCAAAAGGTTGTCTTTTAAAAAACTTGTCCTTATAAATATCAACACAACAAAAAATCCCGAAGCAAATCGGACGCTTCGTTCTTTAGTTATGGAATTTCAAACACATTTCACGACTTTGTTTTATATTTATATATAGATTTAATGAAAAATGTGCTCACAGTGCAGGACACGTTATAGAACTTTTTCAAATTTTGTTTTAAAAATAACATGCAAAGCATATGTTTTTAGCGTGTAGCTATTTGATTTTTTTTCGATATTTTCTTTTGGCTTCGTCCCACGCAAGTCATACTTCATTGAATTCTTGTTTAACACTGAGCTGATTTTCATTTCTTTGTTTTGTTGTTGCATTTTGTGTCGATATCAGGGATGATATTTGTAGTGGATAAGGACTTTTAACCTTCTTTCGATTTAAAAAGTCCCAAACTCCTTTTCCTCCAAAAAAAGTACTTTCGGATTTGATTCACCAAATTTTATTTAATTGGTATAACACATCTACTCATTTTGTAATTTTGTGTGCATCTTTTTTGATTTTTCCTTTGAAATAGCAAACAAGCTCAAAAGAAGCTAAAGGCTTAGTTTGCTTTGTTTGAGTGTCCTCTTTTCAGGTTTAATTTTCTTGTGATTGTAAATATAGCACATAGCTGTTAATTTAGCACTATTTATTCATACATATATCTACTGGGCCCAGCCCTAACAGATATCACTTAACCTTATTCCTAAAATAATATTCAAACTATACGCAGGCATATTTTTCCACGAAAATAATCGTCTTAGAGCGAATCTAGAAAACCGTTTTCGAATTTTCTCGATTTGTATTTATGTCACATTCATAGCAAGGATCCCAGATTATATTCTCGTATTCGAGAATAGATCTTACCAGACTCACGAAAATTGATTTTAATGTGACTGGGTCTAAAAGTTTTTTTGAGTTTCCCTTTAGAAAACCGAGTTGTGAGTTAGCTCTTGATATGACATATTCCCTGTGGGACCCGAATGATAATTTAATATCAAAGTAAATTCCCAAGTCTTTCGAATGGATTCGACGCGTCTGAAAGAATATGTTAAGATATGACATTTAGAAAAGTTTAAATTCATTCATTTATGCTATACCAGGAAATAAGTAGGTTACTATCATTTTGTAAATTGTTACAGTCCTCAAGGCTGTTTATAATTTTAGATATTTTCAAATCATCTGCATAAAGCAGGAACTTACATGAAGTGAAATTTTTAGATAAATCGTTTATAAACAAAATAAACAAAAGAGGGCCTAAGCGGCTCCCTTGCGAAACTTCCGATTTTACATCTACTGCTTTAGAAAATGATTGATCGATCTAAACTATCAATTTCCTATTTGACAAGTATGAGCCAAACCATCTCAAAAAATTCGAGTGAATTCCCATTTGACAAAGTTTAGATAACAGAATCTTATGGTTTAGAGTATCAAACGCTTTTACAAAGTCAATATATATCGACTTACGATCCTTTTTCTACAGCGTTTATGCAAAAATTTGAAAATAAAGCTATATTAGTGCTTGTGGATCTTTCAACAAAAAAACCATGTTGCTGGATTGCAATATGGTTTTGAACTGAGTTAAATAAGTGTTTATTCACAATTTTATCCAGAACCTTTGGTATAACCGATAGCTTAACGATCGGTCTGTAATTTTCAACTAGATGTTTTTGACCAGATTTGAAAATCGGCGAGATTTAAGCAG
Organism: Dichetophora obliterata; assembly: GCA_963920525.1. NCBI lineage: Eukaryota > Metazoa > Arthropoda > Insecta > Diptera > Sciomyzidae > Dichetophora > Dichetophora obliterata. The sequence goes on along the minus strand of OY986436.1, from coordinate 155,774,570 downwards.
TTTCCCACTCTTCAAGAAAAACTCCATTTGAAAGAGATTTATTAAAAATTATTGTTAAAACAGCATATATCGAATGGGCGCATTTTTCAAAACTATGGGAGGAAGCAAATCAAACCCAGCTCCTTTATTCGAATCAAGTGTCCTGAGAGTATCATATACTTCATCATCAGATATTACTAAGTGGCCAATATTAGTAATTTGCTCCACCTGTGGATGAATATTTAGATGTGTCTTATCGCAACTGTCAAAAACTGATCAGAAGAATATTGCAAACAATTCGCAAATATCTTGTATATTATTTGCTTCGCTTTCCGCATACTTCATTGATATTGGAAAACCTACACTTTTATGCTTAGAGTTAAGAAATACCCAAAAAGATTTCGGGTTTGACCTTATATTAGTCTCTATAGAAATCATATATTTTTATATAAGAAATTTGATAAAAAATCAAATTCTTTTCTGCGGAGAATAAAAACTGCTTCATCTTCGGGCAGGTTAGTACTTTTAAATTTCTGCTTTGGTCCTTAATTTTTAATGGAGGTATATATCAATACCAAGGCAGGTTAAATTTGCGCTTTCGTTTTTTTATAGTCACATACATATTAAGGCCTTCATTAAGTATTATCTTGAAATTTGAATATAAATTTAGCACATTTCCAGAGCCCAAAACAGTATTCCAATTCACGGAATTGAAGTAATCGTTTAAAGCCTGATAGTTTGCATTGTAAAAGTTAAAAGACAAGACATCATCACTATCTGAAGAAGCAATAAATTCGTAAGATCGAAAGTTCACCACAATAGCTTTATAATGCACCGAATAATTTTGAGAGGTGTATCACATTTCGATATTGAATACAACAAATCACTATTCGTAAAAATCAGATCTAAAATTCTATTTATACCATTTTTAATAAAATTAACTTGAGTTAGATATATGAATAAAGCGTGTCACAGAGTAGCAATTCTATATCAGTTTTTAAATTGAAAGGAATAAGAATCTTATCATCTGAACAAAATTTCCACTCAATATTTTCTAAATTGAAATTGCATAAGACACATACGGTCTGCCGAGGATTCAGCGAGCTGATTATGCACTTTTTATTGAAAATATGATCAGCGTATATATCTAATTCACTATTTGGCGAAATGAAACTTATAATGTATATAATTTCATTTATGTTCTGAGAATTGACTATGTTAAACCTGACAGAGACGCATAATTGTCTTATGCTGTTTGTATGTCTTAGAAGAAGAACTTCTTTGCTGGTATAGTTTGATGAAACTGCGTTTATGACACCACCTCCTCTAGAAACACTCGAAGTTAGAGTACGATCTCTTCTGTATACTTAGTACCGTCCGTCAAAAAGCTCTAATGAATGAAAGTGTGACATTAACCAAGTTTTGACAATTGCAATTACATTGAATTCATGCATAGCAGCAGCGGACAGTAAGTTGTTCGTTTTGGTGCGAAGACCGCCAGCATTATGGAAGTATAATGTCGATTCAAACGACGATGAGTCTGATGTGGCGGAAAAAGCAGTCGTCTTAAACGTACTATTCGTAATCATAAGTAATTTGATTATATATTTTAAAAAGGTGAACTAATTGATAAAGTACAATTATTTTATATTTGCCCAAGTAATCAAATAATTATAATTATAAATAATTAAAAATAATTGCGACTACTTAAGGTTACGAAAAAAGTCAAAAAGAATCAAAAGTAATCAAGAAAAAATAATCCGACAACATTTAGAAATTATTTTTGATTATTTTAAAAATTTTAATCTAGTGTACAAAAAATTTTGTTAAATTGTATTTATAAACAAACATTGATATGCATTTAATTATACTTATTTAACAAATCTTGTTAAAAAATAAGAACAAAAAATGCATTACTTCATCAACAAAACAAAAAACATTTTTTTACACAAAATTACTATTTGCCTCCATTAGAACTACTTTTTTAAATACAATGAGTGCCGTCTTGGACCGTTTACTATGCTGAAACCGTTAAGGCGTATTTTTATTAGTTATTTTTTGATTATTGCTGCAATTGGTTCTGTTTATTTTATCAAGCACTAGCTGAACCCGGTGTGCTTCGCTACCCCCCTCGTATAAAATAAAATTAAAAGTATTTATATATTTACAAAAATTTATTTATTTAATTTAATTATTGCAATGCTTCGCCTCTTTTTTTGTTGTAAACCAATAAGAATTCAGCACTGAATCGCATGTAATTTGCTTCATGCTCCCCCTTTTTATTTTTAGACCAATCAAAAAGCAGAAATTACACAATCAGCTGTTTCGCAGTCAGTTGTGGGAGAATGAGAATGGGGTTACCCCACTCTCTATTTTAATTAACACGTATTATAAAATCAGCTGTTTTGAAGGCAGGAAGAAAGAGAATGGGGTTACCCCACTCTCTATTTTAATTAATATGTATTTTAAATTTGTGGTAAAGCCGTTAATAAACGTAGTAAAAAAGTAGGTGCAGAAGTGTGCATGGTCGAAAAATATTATCATGTAATAAGTATTCCTGAGTCAAAGCTGAACGCTGTGAAAATTTAAGATCGTTTATCAGGTCCAGCCTCCAATATATCGCAAACAAAGGGGCGTGCTCCGCCCACTTTTCTTTTGGTACGTATTTCTATTCATGCCAATACCATGTATAGCAAATACTGCCGCCGTTGGTCAAAAAATGCCCAAGATATGACGGTTTTAAATTTTGGGTTATATGGGCGAGGTCACGCCCCTTCGTCCACTCACAACTTTATATAGTCAAGAATTTATTATTTCGTAAGAATATCCTATTGTGAAAATTTAATGACGATCGGTCCAGTAGTTAAGACTATATTGCGATTTTTAATTTTCCTAAAAAGGGGCGTGGTCCCACCCACTTTTCTCCTGGCACGTATTCCTAATCATGCCAATACCATACGTACTAAATAGCATCAACGTAGGTCAAAAAATGCCCAAAATATGGCGATTTAAATTTTTGGGTTACATGGGCAGTGCCACGCCCCTATGTCCAATAAAAACTTCATATAGCCTATTATTCTTTCAAGAATCATAGTAAAATGCTGTGAAAGTTTCAGGAAGATCGGTCCAAGGGTTTGGCCTCCTATAAAGCACAAACAAACAAACAAACAAACAGACAGACATTCATTTTTATATATATAGATTGAAAGCAGTTTAATTATAATTAAAGTAAAATGGGGCGAAAAAGGGGGATTTGGTAATAAAAAAATCTATGGCTACCTTACCTGTAGATAAAAAGTATATAAAACTTTAGGTAAATACATATTACAAAAAAAGTATTTTGTATAGCAAACATTGTTAGTGGTATAAGTAAGTATCTGAATTAAAAAAGGGGCGGTGAAATGGGCGTGGTTCATAGTAATATGGCGACGTTAACAGTATTAAGAGCAATATACTACCAAATAAAAAATAATCCGTTGGAAGGAACAAATTTGTACAGAGAACAAAAAGTTTAAAACTTAAATTTGGCGTGAAAAGGGGCGTGAAAGGGGGCGTGGCGTAAGAAATGTTTATTTCTACTTCACCTGGAGTATAATGTGTAAACAATTTGAAGTAAATCTGTTAAAAACTATATGGGAGAAATTACATAATTTTTAAAAAGTGGGCGTAAAAGTGGGCGTGGTCGAAAAAAGGACCCTATTAATCATGCCAGAGTCCCTGTTAAATGCTGTGAAAATTTTAGGAAGATCGGTCCAGAGGTTTGGTCTCCTATAAGGTACAAACAAACAAATAAACAAACACACATTCCATTTTATATATATAGAAGATTTTGTTTCTTCTTTCTTGTTTTTAAAAATCTTTTCTATATAATTCTATACATATCTATGTTGATTTATAAGTAAGACATCACAAAATATTCCGTACTTTTAGGCTAAAATTTTAAAATAATCAAAAAGAATCAAAAATTATTTCTTAAAGTAGTCTGAGCATGTTCTGTATGGCTTTTGATTGTTTTTGATTATTTTCATAATTTCAAGTAATCGTGATTATAATTTGATTATTTGTAATTGGAATAAATTACTAATTAAAAACTTTTCCTTAAGGATTGTGTAATGATTACAATTTTTTTTTTAAATAAGTTATATATTTTAAATAAAACTGTAATGAAATATATTATAAGTTTATACATCTATTAAGGGGATGTTACTGTTTTAAAAAAATTTGGGACATTTTTTTATATATTTTTTTCTGAATGCACGACAGCTCTGGAGTATTTTGTTAACATTTCAAGTAAATCGTCAATAAAACTAACGAAGATACAGCGTTTCAAGTGAGCGGACCTTATGCTCGATTTTTATAAATACATGCCTGTGAACGTTGAATTATCATAAAGATTTGCAGCTGCGCGATTCGCTTACCTGAAATCTGCTTCAAGTCCTTTTTCAATTATGTTATACTTTTATGTGTATTTGTAGATATGTAAACTGAAGCTGTATATATTATATATTTAGGGTACTTCGTATATGAATTAGTTGCCAGGTACACTTTCTTCCGAGCGGTTGTGTACAGAGATGCTAAAATTGTATCGTAGTTTTCCGTTTTTATTTCTTTTCGATCTTGTGTCGTGGTAAATTTATTTATTTGCAACAATGCCCAAAAAAATTACAAGATAAGATCGTCAGATCTTAAGTTGCAGCATGCACTTTCAATGAAGGATCTTTTGGTTTATTGTCCTTTTTGAATGAAATGACCATCTCTACAGGCCCAAGTGCTCACCAATGGGCGCGCGCATTTGGCGAATTACGAATAACCATAGCGGACGAACAAGCTGCAAGTACAAGTAAAGAGGGTAGAATGCAACGCAGGCAAGAGTAAAAATATGCATTGGACATCCTGAATGACAGTGTTTTACTGTACGAAGCTGGCATTGATGATTCTGTGTAAGAATAAGAAATTATACCCTTTAATTGATTTTTTTATTTTTGATTTTCGATAAAAAAAAATTTTAAATCGATTTTCTGGAAAACAACATTTTTGAAGTCGGTGAACACGATGCCGCAAAATCTACTTGATCGATCGTTTTGAAATTTTTTACACTTTTTCTACACATAAATCAACAGGTAATGCCGAAGCGTTTTTTCTCTTTTTTCCTATTTTGAAATAATAAAAAAATCTCGCGTTTTTTAATTCAAAATCGCGTTTTTGAATTCAAAACGCTTAAAAAAATATATACAAAAATCTTCGGTATTACCTCGAGAAACATATTACCTTTTAAAATAATTTTGAATTTTTTTTCCAGATGATCCGCTAATCTCTAGTCGTGTTCACCGCAAAACAACTTTTTTCGAGGTGCCTCCGGATAATCGCTGCTACGGATTTATTTATCGATAATTCAAAAAATAAAAATAATAAGCGGCGCATGACGCTTCCAGCCACTTTAGAAACGAAGCAGATCTCGGCTAAACCAGTGTTTACGCCAGTGAGAATGGATAATATAGTTATCACTCCATCTCCTCCATCTCCTCCATCTCTTTCTCCCCCGGCTCGTGACATAACTAATGAGCGCAATAGTTCATTAAATTTAAGAGCGTTGTCGAGGAAAAAAAAGGTTTTCATTTCACGCCTTCAGCCCGACACAACAAGTGAAAATGTATTGACGTTTGTCAAACATAACCGATTAGTAAGTCAGACTGATTTCTGCTCATGCAAAAAAATTGGCAATAAACCGTCCCACGCATCATTTATTCTCACAGTGGCTGCTGAAGAGTTTGCAACTGTTCTGAGCTCTAATCTGTGGGCTGATAATATCTTTGTTTCTGAGTTTAAGCCTAAACACAGGTCTAGAAGGACGAATAATATCGCCAGTCAGACCCAAAAAAAACTAAATAGGCTTTCCCTTTACTATCAAAATGTAAGGGGATTGCGTTCAAAGACGCGCGACATTTTTTTGTCAACTCAGAATTTTTCTGAAGATATTATCGCGTTAACTGAAACTTGGTTGAACGGAGGAATTACTGACTTAGAACTGTTTGACAATAGTTTTCAAGTATATGGGAAGGACAGACACGCTGACAATAATTCTGCAGTTGGTGGTGGTGTCCTATTAGCTGTAAGGAACTCCTGTGTTAGTTCCTTTATTGATATTCCCTGCTCTGCTCATATCGAACTTATATGCGTTAAGGTTGTACATTGCAATTTTAATGTATTTTTTATTAATGCATACGTTCCTCCCTAGAGCAGTGTAGAGGTCTATGCAAGCCTTGCGGATTGCATAGAATTTATAATAAATTTACTTGACGTTAATGACGACATTTTATTGTTGGGCGATTTTAATTTGCCTGACTTAAAATGGCATTCTTCTAACGATGAAACACATTTTTGTGCATCTAATTCGAAAAACACGCTAAGAACATATATTTGTTGACAATATATGTTCTGACTTACAACAAGTTAGTTGTATTTATAATAGTCTGGAAAGGCTGCTTGACCTAGTCTTAACTACAGACAGTAACAATGTCATTGTTCAGAAGGCACTTCATGCTTTGACAACTATTGATAATTACCATCCACCTTTGAGTATTTTGTATAAATCCGATAGGGAGAATATGGTAAATTCAAGCTCTGTTGACACAGTTTATGATTTCAATTTCAAAAAAGCTGACTTTTTGGGGTTGAATCATTTACTTTATAGTAAATTAAATATAATTACAGAGTACATAAATAATAATAGTCTTAATAGTTCAATAAATTTTTTCTATACGGAGCTCTTTGCTATGTTTTCTCAGTCTGTACCATATAGTCTCAAATTTGCGAAAAATTCTGCGTACCCTTGGTACACAAAGGATTTAAAGACTCTTCGCACCAATAGGAATAGGGCATGCAAGAAATATGTTTGTAGTTTTGACTCAAAATGACCTAGAAACATACAAACGTTTATTTCTGGAATTTGAGAATTGCTCAGCTGCATTATATAATGAGTATTTGGATAATATGAAGCTGAGTATTTTGTCTGATCCAAGAAAATTTTGGGGATTTATTAATGTTAAGAAGAAGACTGATGGTTTTCCTTCTTCTTTCAAACTTCAGAATGGATTTACTGACGATTCCACCATTATTTGTGGCTTATTTGCCAATCTTTTTAAAGAACCAATTTGTTCAGACTCTTTTAATCCTGATTTAGCGTATTTTGATTATATGAACAACGCAGCCAGAGTTTCTTTGGGGCATATATCTTTTACCTCAGAGGATATTTTTAAGTATATTGAATCAATCGATGAGGATTTTAGCGCTGGACCAGATGGAATTCCTGTCGCAGTGTTAAAACAATGCGGCTCCATTTTATGTCAGCCACTTTCGTTAATTTTTAATAAATCAATTAATGAAAGTAATTTTCCTCTTTTTTGGAAAAAATCTTATATCAGTCCTATTTACAAAAAAGGTTGCAGGAATGACGTCACTAATTATAGGCCTATCGCTAAATTGTCTTCGATTCCTAAACTTTTTGAGCGAATAGTGTACGATCGAGTGAAAATTCACTGTGGGCAAGTCATGACAACTCGTCAGCATGGTTTTGTTACTGGCAGATCCACTGTGTCTAATCTCCTTGATTTCACTTCATTCTGCTTAAAATCTATTGATTCTGGTAGCCAAGTCGATTGTATTTACACTGACTTTAGCAAAGCATTTGATAAATTACCACATAATCTAATTTTATTTAAACTTAAATTAATGGGATTTCCACAATATTTTGTAAACTGGATCAAATCGTATTTGATGGAGCGATCTTATCAAATACGGTTCCGAGGCGTGTGGGCCAAAGAGTTTGATAGCTTAATAACAACTACAACTCCGTATTATTCAATCTTGCGTCCTCACTTGGAGTACGCAAGTCAAGTATGGTCCCCACATTACAATGTGCATGTTGATCGTATAGAAAGAATTCAAAAACGTTTTGTTCGGTTTGCTCTAAGAGGCTTGAGTGGAACTGACAAATTTAACCTTCCTCCATATGAGGATCGTTTGAAATTATTAAAAATGCAATCTTTAAGTGAGAGAAGAAAATCTGCTGATATCGTCTATAACTATAACACCAACTCATAACTGGTGTATTCGACTCTCCAGAGCTTCTTTCTCTTATAAAATTTAGCACTAACCGTAGAAGCAGTAGAAACTCTAAAAACTTGATTTATTTACCATTTAGTAGAACAAATTATATGTTAACTGCTCCATTAAATCGCATGAGTACCTTTGTTAACAACTGTAACGTGTTTGATGTTAACTTGTCGAAAGGTCCTTAAAAGTAGATTGAAAACTAATGAAGGATAAGATCTATGTAAACGCATGGTTAGTTGTTATGTCTTGTGTTGTCCCTGAGCCCAACGCATATTATGGTGGGTAAATTTTTCTCCCTTTTGGTTTTTTTTTGGACCACTTCTATCGATATCTTTGAGATATTTCAATGATATTTGGATTGGTTCTTAAAATGATCTATTGCGGAGAAAGTGTGAAAAAGCTGTAGTAGCTGAACTCTATTGTTATTGCATATTTATAAGTAAACATTTTTTTTCTCAAATATACTTAAGAAGTAAACTATAACATGTGTATAAAATAAATACACCAACATTATTCATGTCGCAAAAAAAAAATCATAAAAACATGCATTATTTTCGGCTTTAAAACAGCACCATCCCTTTAAAAGTACAGATGGTTGGTACAGCTTTTTGATCGTCGACACCAATTCAAGCAAACCAGTCTCAAGCATTGACGGAAACATTGACCGTGATGAATGCACCACAAACAGCAGACCATCATTATCAGTTATATGCATCGAGTATGTTTAATTGATAAGTTATTTAGTGTAAAATTTGCATTTATTTTTTCATATGAGCCTCAGTAACAAAACAAAAGCTTATCTATTCTATTATATAAAAGGAGACTCACGAATTTGATCCAGAATAAGCTCGGTAACCGCTGAACCGGTTATAATATAGATTGTTATAGCTTACCAAGTTTTTCGAAAAATGTATTCTTAAATTATTGCAAAATCACGCATTTTATTTTATGCCTACATTCAACCAGCAGCACAATCAGTGTGACCAGAGTGGAATATTATATTCCACTTCGGCATATTTTAACTTCGGGAAGCATATTTTTTTTTATAAAAATATGCAGCATAAAAAGTGGAATATTTTTCGTATGATTATATTTTTCAAAATTCATAAAAATCGCAATAAAAATGTCTATTTGGTTACTAAATGGTTATTTTTTGACTATCGACACTTTATATTTTTTCATCTCTGAACCACCTTGTAAAACGCAATATAAGGAATTCATTTTGTGGTTAACTTCTTCGTTGTCAATTTTATTGTAATTCATTAAATAACTTCACGCAGCTTAAAAAGTGAAGTAAATTTGCTTATATGTTTGTTTGGTTGGATTTTTTATGGATTATGTTACAGCAGTAAGTAATTTACTTAAGAAAACATTAGGGGTATTCACGATGTGTTGTATTTTCCTTTGTATTGTGTATTTTTGATAAATTTGATATTTGTAGTAAATTTTGTAATATAACAAAAACAAAATGCACAGTTTTCAAAATAAAACCCTGTGGAAAATATACAACGATGGAACACTATTGTATTCTGTGTAAATTTCGTTGTGTATTAGATCAGCTGATTGTACAAGCATTTCTACTCAGCATGGAGCAAGCTAAAGGCTACGCTGTGAGTTTATTTAATAAAAATTTATATAATTTATTCTTTCATTTCAGTTTTTGTATGATTTCCTTTAGTCAAATGAGGATTTAAATTAATATTTCCAAACAAAAGTACATACAAAAATCAGCTGATTTAAAAAAATATGTACTTTTCTGAAGGTTCGTTCACAATAAGTTGCAAAAATTCATCACAAATGAACCACATCGTGAATACCACTATTATTGCTAACAATAGCTATTTCTTTTAACTATTTAACTATATGTGGATTCAAAACAATAAAGCAGAAAAAAAAGTTATTGATCAAAGTTCGGAATCTGAAGATTTATCAAAATTTGTGCTTTTCTCGCTTAGCTTACCATTTAGCAATGCTGAGGTTGAGAAAATTTTTAGTTATATTAATCTTTCTTATTTAAACGATAATTTGAAATAGAATGCAAGAAAAACTCTTAAATAATTTGTTGAATGTAAAAACATGGCTGCATGTTCAAAAAAATGTTGTAATACCTATCAAATACCAGATAGCTTAATAAAAAAAATTAAGAAATGCGAATTTCTATGATAATAATACAAGCAACAATTTAAGAATTGACCTCGAAGATGTGCCTGAATTTTAGTTTTGTATATTGTATATCGTTATTTAAAATTAAAAAAGCCATAACAATGTTTATAATTTTTTATAGAAGAAGGCAAAAACGTTTTAAAATAGCACATATAGTAGATTTTAAGGTCATAATTTCTTCATAATTTCATTTATTAAGTAGATATTTTTAGGTATTTGTCCAAAAAACAGCTTTTAAATCTAAAATATGTCCCATTTTAAAAAGTTTTTGGCTTCTCCTACAAAAAATTAAAAACGTTGTTGGAGTTTTTATATTGTAGGTGACAATATGTTATACACCTATATGTTTCTAATTTAAAAATGAAGTTTTCTCTGTGAGAAAAGTATTTGACTATTTTTAAGAGAATATAATTCTTGAAAAGACTTTTGTAAAGTACAAAGCAACTGATATATGCTTCGTTTACGTCTTATTAATATTATTTATTTAATATTAACTTATGTTTTATAAATTTAAGTGCGATAGTAATCAAATAAATAAATGTTTTTAAACTTGCTTCTGTGTTTTTTTTATATGCATATTTAGACTTATTTAGATATATATCTTTGAAATTGAAAGTTGAATATTTTTGTGGAATATAAAAATTGAAAGTGGAATATTTAGCATATTTTTTTTAACAAAAAGCATATTTTTTCAAAAATCTTCTGGTCACACTGAGCACAACATAACAGCAAACAAAGCTTTTCTCTCTTTATCGAGAGAGCTTCTCTTAATATAACACGACAGCCATGTTGTGTAGTTAAGCTGAATTCACTGATAACCTTCAGCATGTTTTTGTGTGATTTAAAATAATGTTAATCAAGTTGAGAGCGTGCAGAAATTTTTCTCTCTGAGCTAAAACTTCATATGAAAAAAATTTCCAAACATGCTGAAGGTGATCAGTGAATCCAGCTTTACTTTTAGGGAGATTCTTGCTTTCATACAGTGTTAATTAATTTTCTTTGTTAATGTTTTGAGGGGAGTTGTAAGAATTTAGTTATCTGCATTAATTGTGTTTTGCAGCCTTGGCAGCCAGCTTTTCCCCACTTGAGATTGTGTTAGTCTATCTATACGAATAAATAAAAGCGTTAGATGTTAGATTTTCCACGTCTACTTTCCATGCCCACTTTTTGCAAAAAATGCTTTATTTCAGACGATTTTGGTCGTATGAGATTAGAGTTTGGTGATCTACGTTGTATGGTTAGTTCCGCTAACTTTACTAAAAATGGGCATGACTCACTTTAGTTAAGTCCACTTTTTGGGAGATAAGCTTGGAGTAAAGCGAAGCGCACTAGGTTTAAGGTCAATTGAGCTGAAATTCTGGCATTCTATTGTTTCGAGTATGAGATGGTTCAAGTGAAAAAATTTTGCCACATCCCATTACCGCCCAGAATTAATCAAAAATGTTATACTTCGAACGGTTTTGGTTGTATTAGACTAAAATTTGTTAATTTAGTTCATACGGCTACTTTCGGCAACTGTACTAAAAATGACGAATATATAATTTTTTTTTTTCGAAAAACATGAAAATTCGTATGTAGCAGTAAGGTGGTCTGCGACAGGACAACGTCTGCCGGGCAATACTATACATCAGTAAGAATGCTGTATATATCAGAAAATTCTGATCGTCATGCATTGATGTTTCAAACGGAAACGTCTAGCATGTGTTTTGTTCGAAGGTCAATTTACACTTTTACGAATTCACAAAACGATCATTAAAAATTCATTGAATTGGGTCAGGACAAATTCTACTATAACTGTAACGTTAACTATGAATATATAGATAAGGAAAAAGATTAAAATATTGATTTATGTATGTAACTTTGGAATAGTTTGTAATATTTGAAATATTTTTCACAGAATTATTTTTTAAGCGATATATGAAAATGTTTTTCACATGAATTAGTTTTTAAGCTGTAACACATTGCAAAAAATATAACAACATTTTAAGCAAATTAGTTTTCATCAAAAAATCATAGGGGGGCAGGGGGTAGGTGGCCCATGATTTTTAATGATAGAAACTGTTTGTGCAGGTAAATTATGTTATATGAATTTTTATGAAAATTAAAAAAAAAATTTAAATTAAAAAAAATATGTACAACAAAAGCAACTCTTGGCCTATCGTTTAGTACAAGTGTGATATATTAGAGGTTTTTGAAACAATATAAAACATTGCATTGGATAGAAAATTGGATGAAAATCGATTTGTAAATTGCGGAAATGTTTGCTTGCTAAGCCAAAAATGAAATTTCAAACGTTTTATTCTCATTCTGAGGCTTATGAGTTATACTGAGAAAATCTATAGTTTTAAAATAACAGGTTTTTTAAAACATACCTAATATCCGTACAAAATATTTCCGAAAAGAAAAGAAAATTACCGTTAATTTTATTAATCAACGACTTGATTCCATACAAAAATGCTTATGCATTGAGAAAGTCTATAGTTTTTGAGATATCGCCAACAGTTTGATGTTATATCGGTTTTTTTATAATTTAAGAAGAATTGTTGCTTGGCCGAAGCCCAATAACAACAATCAATAACTGAATAAGGCCGATTAACTACAACAATTTAAGAAGAATATATTTATTTTCAGAAGATATGTAAAAAATTACATTTTTGATTATAAATTTAAAAAATTTGTTACCCAATTTTTTTTATAACGCTGTTATGCAGGACTTTTTCAAAAGTAAAAAAAAAAATAAAGCCAGGTAAATTTATGTCATCATAACAATTACCGTTAAAATAAGTTATTCAAATTAAATAAAGTAATTTCTTAATATATATACCATTTTTTCATAATTAAACAAAACGAACACAATAATTTTTATATTTTGAATTTGTTTTAATACAACTAAATACTTTCATTTTAAGATTTAAAATTTTTACATGGTATTTAATATTTTTATCGCAGGCGAAGCAGCGGGTATTTGCTAGTTTAATCATATTAATAAAAAGTACTCTCGCGTCCGAAAAAGTCCTTTATTCATTGCTTAGTAATATAAATAAATTTTGTGAAATACAGTTTTTATTTAAAATCAATAATAAAAAAATAAACAATATTAAATATTTCTTAGCGCATATCGCGCCCGCAGTACATAACCGCAACAACTCAAAAATCACAAATTTTCAGGAGACGCAAAAAGTGTTGCGCCTGCAGAAGCAACCGAACTAACAACAGAGCAGACAAATTAAATTTTTCCAGTTAAAGAAGATAGTGATGTAAAATAATTTTAGTTATAGCTTATAGTTTAGCTAAATAAAGTAGTTATAGATGTGTATTGCGAATCGATTTATGAAAAAATTCTCAAAACCATGTCAAAAAGAAGTACTTTCAGAGCACTCCGACACAAGAAGTACAGCGAGCAAAAAAGAAGTAAAAAACTCCCAAAAGGAGTATGGTTGGTCACATTGGCCAAAATACAACCGTTCGAATGTTAAACGAAAACATTCAAGATATATTGAAAAAAGACCCTGATATAAAAAAATGATAAAAAAGCTATATGATTAGTAGAATGAGAACATAAAGGCATCAATTAAAAGTAAAGGAAATGTGACTAATTGTAAGTACTAAATCAAAATGCTTTATTTTTAGTACATAACTAAAAATAAATCTTAAGAACTCATTTCAAATGTGTTATTCTTAAATTTTGTTATCCAAAAAAAGACATGAAGGATTTTTTTTAAGAAAATTTTTTAGTTTTTCTAATTTTTTGGCGGGATACTGTATCTATTATTGCTAATCAACACAGAAATAATAAATATTGTTACTGAAAAACAATGTAACTATTCAACGACAGTATGTACCTCATGTGAAAACTCTACTTTAAAAAAAAGCTTATTTTTGGTTACTCGTGATAATTTTCGATATTAATAACTGATTTTTTAATAATTTTAGCATCACTCTTTTCTCTGTTGTTGCATTAGCTGTGGGCATATCCATGGGGTAAGTGTATTATTCTCTGCATCTTCTCTTGTATTAAACCTCTACGTATATTGTACCTTAACCGAAGCTTGAAAAAGCGCTTTATTTTCAAAGCTCGATTGCAACACATACACAAGCATTTCCTAAAATGCAAGAAGTAGTTCAATTTATAGAATTTTTGTTATGATAACTAGCTCTCTACTGGTTGTTGTACAACAAATCAAAACCGGTTTTGTAGTTAACTAAAGTTCTTTCGATGTTGGGGCACGTCTTTGCAAGCATTATATTTTACGTTCTAGGGAGAATGAAAATCAATTTAGGTTTTTGTACAACAAATCAAAGTGGTTTTGTACTTGTTTGAAGTTCTTTTGATCTTGTGGCACTTTCTTTCATGAATGTTATTTTGTTTTAGTAGAGAAACAAAACTATTTTGTATCTCAATCAATTGTTGAGCCAAATTTACTAACCACGTACGTAGTCCAGTGGTAAGCTTAGTTATGAAATTTGCGACGGATCACTGAGGGGTATTTGTTCAAAAAAGCTGGCCAAAAGTACAATTTTGAAAAATAAATCTTTTGTTGAATTGGAATTTTTTTTTTTTGTTAGATAACTTATTGCGCATCATATATACTAAGGCGTCTTACGAAGAAAAGTTATTCGGGTCGGTGCCTCAAAATAGTCCTTAATTTATGTTATGATTCCCAAAATAAACCGACTCTAGCGATAACCATCCGTCAGCTGGAATGGTTTGAAAAAACCTTTAAAAATCAAGTTTTTTGTAGAAATATTGGCTGGTGTGGTAGTGAAAAAAAATAAAAAACGGTTAGAAATAATATTAATGAAAAATATCTTCCAACCTGCATCAAAAATTTTTATTTTTTGCATTCGGACTTAAGATAATGTTTTTTCGAGCATTTTGTTGATTTTTTTTTTAAATGTTTTCACTAAAAATAAATCATTATTTCTAATGCAATCCTCACTTTCAAGAAGTCGTTGGAAAGGTTTTGAGTGCTTGAATTGATTCCTTGTCAGAATTGCTTAAGCTGATATATATTGAAACTTAAATACTAATTATAAAATAAACACCTACTGAAAAAATATTGCAAGAAACTAAAAAAAAAGAACAATTATAAAGTTATTTGAATTTTTGTATGTACACAAAATAAAAAAATATCAAAAATATGCATGAAAAATAGCATTATCTTTAATCCGATTGCAATCATTTATAATTTTTTGATGCATGATGATAAATTATTTTACACCTGTTACACCAGCCAATATTTTTTTTAAAACAGACGAATTTTAGATGTTATTTCAAACCATACCAGTACCTCGTTCTTGTAACTCGTAACGATTGCAGTTCCCGATCCATTTTACCGATTTGATGTCATTCTGACGTAATTCTCACCTACACTGTTTGTGTAATAATCTGAATCGATGTCTGTTCGATTCGATCGTTCCAAATCGATAAGCTGTCACATGTTCCGATTTCACTTCAATGAAATCTTTAAAAAAGTGTTTGTGTACAAAAAGTGAATCGATAAAAGTTCATGCTTTTCTCACTCACTCTGCGGCAAGTGAGAAGTCTACCAATTTGTATAAATGTCAGTAATGTTGTAAATATATGAAATAACAAGTACCCGCAATTTATATTCAAAAATGGGAACTTTCGCTTAAGTTAAATTTTTTACTGATTATAATATTTTTGTTTGTTTTAACCCTTTTGCATTTTAAAAAAAATAATTATTTTATTTTGTTTGTGTAATTGAATCAAGTATCTACTGTGTTCCATCTTCTGAAAGAGTAAAAGTTCCTGACTTTACTGCAACACTATCACCCGATTTATTTGGATCCTCCTCTATTTCGATTACACCATCTTGTTCAATATCCGATACTGAAGCAGTCTGGTCTATAAGTGGAATATAATCTTCTGCGGTATCAGAAGACGCTAATCCTTCTTCGACACTTTTTAAAACGTTAAAATCTTGCTCTTGCTGAATTATTCATATTGTTCATGTTTTCAACATTTTAGTTGTTGTATTTTTATTCTCACTTTACAAAATTTTTTCACAAAATAATGCCACAAATAACACAAAAACAATGGTTTCGATGTCGACAGTTTTAGAAATTGATTTCAACTGAATGTTACATGTGCAAGAATCTACATGCATTTTTACGATCATGTACCATACACACTGCTCCTGAAGCAACTTCAAGTTGACCTAAAATGGCAACGTTAACTGAATGTCTCCAAGTGTTTGTAATGTTTTTCTGGTGAAATATCACTTTGAATTAAAATCCTAGCTGATTTCGTTTTGAAAATATCTCAATTTTAATTTTCACGTGATTGAACCAATTTGTGCATTAGACAGCGCAATATATTCCAGTATGCAAAATTTTAGCATACATAAAAAAAATAAATAAATAAATGCAAGTAAACAGCTGCTTGCCATTTAACTCAATTTCGCAACGTTTCTTCTCGAATTGTGTTCTTTATCATTACGAACCACATTTTTAATGATTTGAACGTACACGAACTCTAGTTCTCACTAAATCAAGACTATTTTACAAGAACGAGCTACAGCTCACGGATACCTATCACCAGGCTCGTACACAGAAAGAGAATTCGGGGGGGAGGGTTTTTATTATTTTTTTTTAGACTTATTCCAATTTTTTTATATTATCTATACTAGAGTAGAAGGGGGTAATGTCGTGCAGGGGGTAATGTCGTGCACTGGCTTTTTTAGCATAAAAAATTGAATGATATACCAGAATTGGTAAGGTATGGGCCTACTGAGCTACAGAGCTCATGCATACAATACTAGCAATATCCATGTGTAAGGGCAATATGTGCGACGTTTTTTAAAAATCGCACGTTCTTGGGACGACGAAAGTGTTTTTTTATCGGATCAGAAAAATTATTTGTCTCGCAGGAAAATATACCAGGTAAGTGTTTTCTTAAAGCAAATTTTCCGCCGAAAAAAAAGATGTATTGTGATCGAAAAAATTTTTGTTCTTTACCGATTTGTCGAAGTCAACCTTTGGGGAAATGTCGTGCATTTGATGTAGGGCAATGTCGTGCACTATACAGAAAAGAAAAGGGAAGGAAACGCGGTCGCCCTAATGCACCAAGGGAGTCGTGAAGCCATAACAAAACGCTACAATCAAAATAAAATTTTCCAAAATTTTTTCTCAATGTCAAGCACTTTTTGAAAAAATATTGTTTTTCTTTCCGTGTTTCATATAGCAAATTGCCTATTTTCACTTTTTTTTTCATAAAAATGTATTTTTTGATCATATTTCGGACTTGTGTATATGGCCTTATAATTAACATGTTGGAGCCGACTCAGCATAACACTTTATTTAAATTACTAAAAACAAAAATTTATTTTCTCAAAAATAATTTTGCCTTGGAAAAACTGTAAGAAAATTTTTTTAGATTTGATTTTGATTATAAGGAAGCATATTGTTTTATCAATATAGAGGAATTAACTGTTAAATCAAACATATAAAACGAAACCTTTAAATAAATAAAAGGGAAAGGTAAAACAGGTATTTATTTATGTTGGAAACGCCATTAAAGGGATAAGTATAAAATACAGTCCACATGCACTCACCAGCTGGACATATCGAACATGGTCCTTCGAGCCGGATATTGGATCAGTACGATAGAGAGCGACTGTTTATATTTTAAAATGCGGCTTCAGCAAATTTAAAATTCATTGTTTACCACAGCAGTTACAAAAAAAACCAATACTAATTTTTTCTTCTTCTTCCTTTTAATAGATAAAGAAAATTCATTAATTTCTTAAGATATATCCAAAAGGACATTTTAATAAAGGCATAAAAAAAGAAGAATGTCTCGTGGTTGGAAAATTTCGAAATTGATGACACGTAAGTTGGAACATTGATTCAGTGAGCTGCTCAAAAGCGATTTCGCTGCTCGCTGCCACTATCATTGACATTATTTAAAGTCAAATGAGCAGATTAATTGGAGTTTTATTTTTTACGCAGACTGTTGAGGCCATCTTTCATGCATTGTCTGATGGTCGACAATAAGATTTTACGCAGACCATATTAATTGGGTTCTTATTTTTTTTTACGCAGACTGTTGAGGCCATCTTTCATGCATTGTCAGATGGTCGACAATAAGATTTTACGCAGATCATGATCAAATAACAGAATTTGATTAATGCAAATAATGAAAAATATAGTTTGACAAAATTGTTCATGCTCCTTCGCAAGCAAGTTTATTTCATGGTTGGTTTGATTGCATTATGATATCCAATACAAGCACATAACACACGCGCAGAGCACGCACAGAACACACGAGCAGACACACGAGCAGAAAACAAACGCAGAATGCAATCGCAGAACGCACGAGCAGAACACAACCGCAGAATACACGCGCAAGACACGCACGCATAATACACACACATAACACATACGCAGAATACAATCGCAACCACACATGCAGAATGCATTGCAGTAGGGGTAATGATAATTTTAATGGAGCAATTTTAGCCAATTTTGACCAACGTCATTTGTAGTTAAGCGCTTATATTGGCTATTGATTGATAAAATTTAATTAAATCGGTTAAAATCCAATATAAGCTTAAAAAAAAAATATTTAATTTGGATGTTCCAAATAATAAATGAATCGCAAACTAATTAAAAATCTGCATACTAAAACGAACTTTTGTTTTATTTTTTTGTCATTATGAGCAGCTGAAGCAGGTGTGTCTGTGCGCATGACCCCGGAACTGCAGGCCGAAATTGATGCAACAATCGATACAGAAACAATAGAGTGCGCCGATGACTCTTGTACGAGGTCAGAAGACGCGGATCGATACCAGGAATCCTTTTTACGTGCGGAGGGTGTAGTTCAGAGAATAACATTGAAGCGAAACAGAAGTCATTTAACGGAGGCACAACTAAATAAAAACTCACTGCCGCAATCACTACGACTAAATTTGTCTTCATTGCACCGATTAGTGATGAGCTATGATGACAACAACTTGGAAAATCGATCAAAAGAAGATTTAGAACAGCTAGAATGTCGATTGAATTGGGTTTGGAAGAATTTTGAGGAAGACTGGTCCAGGTTGGGACGACTTTCGATGTCAAATGAACGAATTGAGGCATGCAGCGAGGCATATAATCAAGCATCAAACGAGTACGCAAAATTTAAACAAAAATTACAAAAACAGGCAGCAGAAACTACAAGAGAAGCTTATAATGAGGGACAATTTGACCAAGCTCAGTTATCATTGGACAACGGAGGCAAGCTTATTCAAATACAATTGGCTCAACCACCAAAAGTACCAAAATTTTCGGGTCGAGAAGTTGATTGGGCAAAATTTCATGCTATTTTTGAAGCAGAAGTGCACAAAAATCCGCGTCTCACCAATTCCCAAAAAATGCGCTATTTATTAGAATCGTTAGAAGGGCGTGCGGAACGTGCTTACGGCAATTATATAATTAGCGATAACGGATATGAAATTTTGTGGAAAGAAATTTGTACACAATACAGCAATGAATATAATACTATTCGCGCACATTTACAGGCTTTACAGACCTTGCGTCCAATGCAAAGGCCCGCAAGCGAAGAAATGCGCAAGACTATCGATACAGTGCGTAGTTCACTTCGCCAATTACGATTGATGCTTACCGGTGAGCAAGTAGCAGAATATTTATTACTGCATCAAGTAGAAGGATTATTAGATCCTGAAAGTATAACGCAGTGGAACTTATGTCGAACAACTAATGCTTTGCCAACTTTAACACAAATGCTTGATTTTATGGAAAACCGTGCAAGTGTTTTAGCAACAATGTTAAAAGTTCCAATAATGCAAAGGGAGTTGCAGCGTCGTTCAGTGAATAGTGGGGCAGATGGCTTTTGGGGTACTGGGCGTATGGATGAATCTAAACCAGCGTGCAGTTTATGCCCTGGACATTTTCATTGGCCTTTCCGTTGCGACGAGTTTAAGCGAAAAACTTATGCAGAACGAGTTGCATATGTATTACAACAACGTATGTGTATGAATTGCTTTAGCAAAAAACATTCTGAAAGGGAGTGCACGGATAAAAATCGATGCCTAAGGTGTCGTCAACCTCATAATAGTACTTTATGTCCAGAAAATGTAAGAATATCGAAAACAAATCCTACTCCAAATACTTTAGGAAAACGTTCGCAATAGCAATCAACACTGAATCAGGGGCGCAGTGACCTCGGTGCGTCAACCAGTGTTTCAATAGGAAAAAGAGAGTTTAAGACCGTTTTGTCCGCATTATTAGCTACAACGATAATAAGAATACAGATCGCAGACGTAATATCACCGCCATTAAGAGCCATCTGTGATACAGGTTCACAAGCCAATATGATTAATTCACAGATAGTGCACCGATTCAATTTTCCGACTCAGTCGTGCCACATTCGTTTCAATGGTGTCAATGGTGTTAGTGATACACCTCATAATCGTAAAATAATCTGTAAGATACTTCCACGCAAAAGCAATAAACTTATAACGATAATTGAAATGGTTATTGTGCCTCAAGTTATAGATATGTTGTTGCCACAATCATCCTTTTCAGAAGATCTTATTCCTGTGCTTGTACGCAAAGATTTAGCTGATCCTACAGCATTTATGTCAGCACCAGTCGATTTGCTTCTTGGAGCTGGCGTATGGGCAATAATTATCCAAGACGGCTGTTTTACGAACGACTTTGGGGTGGCTTTTCAACCATCGCTCTTGGGCTGGTTGATGTTCGGTGGTGGTTTTCAAGAGCGTCATGATCTCACAGCAAATATCGCATGTAGCGAAAAGGAACCTCAGTTGGATAAACTTATTCGTAGATTTTGGGAAATTGAAGAAGTGTCAACTACGCGTACACGCACCAAGGAGCAGGAGCAGTGTGAGGACATATTTATGCGCACACATCGTAGGTTAGCTAATGGTCGTTTTCAAGTAAACATTCCTATACGAAGTGACATAGAACAGCTCGGTTCATCACGAGCGATTGCTTTGCATCGATTTAGGCAGCTTGAGAGACGATTTCAACGCGACCCGCAATTAAAGGAGAAGTACTTCAACGCAGTTAACGATTTAATCATGGCCAAGCAAATGCAATTGGTAGATAGAGCTCCAGGGTCTTGGTGCTATCATATTCCTCATCATCCAGTCCTGAAAAAATTTCGTATTGTAAACGACGCATCATGTCGCACTGATATGGGCATATCACTTAATGAGGCGCAACTCATTGGTGAGAAACTGCAGGATGATCTATCGCTTCTTATAATGCGCTTCCGTTGTCATCCAATAGCGATAACATCGGACATTAAAAAAATGTATCTACAAGTGCAGGTGAATCCTGAACAATGGGATTTGCAACGCATTTTTTGGAGACCGTCAGCTGACAGTGAAATCAGAGAATATTGGTTAACTGTAGTTACTTTTGGTATGGCGTCAGCACCGCACTGTGCAGTTCGAGCAATGATTCAGGGGGCACGTGAAGGACGATTGCAGTATCCAATGGGCGCAGCGGCAGTTGAGCATGACTTTTATATGGATGATTGCATAACGGGAGCGTCAGACGAGGCAGAAGCCAAGCAGGTGTGCCATGAAATGGATTCTATTTTGCGGTCATGTGGGTTCGTCTTGAGCAAATGGCGCTCTAACCGAGCTAATATCGTGCCTCGGGACCAAATGGATGAAGAAGATGAAATTTTGGAACTGAGTGAGTTAAGCGACACAACAATATTGGGACTTCGTTGGTTACCTCGCGATGATGTTTTAATGTTCAAATTTCAAGCGCCACCAATACTTGAACCAAAACAGTCAACCAAGAGGCGACTGTTAAGCCACATTGCACAAATATTTGACCCTAATGGATACATTGGGCCAGTGATTATTGTTGCAAAGATCTTAATGCAAAAAATTTGGAGCGCAAAAATCGATTGGGATGAACTTGTTCCAGATGCAATTTACAGAGAGTGGCAGCAATTCCAACAAAAACTGCCACGGGTGACAGAAATACGTCTACCTCGTTGGCTTGGAATAAGAGCTTCTTATAACATATCATTGCATGGATTTGCTGATGCATCGTTCAAGGCCTACGGGGCAGTTTTGTATGTAAGAACAGAAACAACTGAAGGCATAAAATGCATTCTAGTTGCATCAAAATCACGAGTTGCACCTCTTAAGACTATAACAATTCCTCGGTTGGAATTATGCGCCGCGCTTTTGTTGAGTGAATTGATGCAGGCTTTCCAAATGACAGCTAAGTTAAAAGGTATCAACCCAATCTTATGGTCTGACTCACAAATAGTACTCGCATGGCTTAAAAAAGAAGCAGCCACACTCAAAATATTTGTAAATAATCGAATTCAAAAGATCAAATGCACAATGGGCGAAGCACATTGGCGATATGTTAAATCGCAGGAAAATCCAGCAGATTTGTTGAGCCGTGGTATGAATGCAGCAGAAATCCGAGACGCGAAATTGTGGTGGCATGGACCTGAGTGGTTATCCAGACCAGCGGTATATTGGCCAGAAGCAGAACCAACACAAACACTAGATACAAAAAGGGCAGTAGCAGATGAAGAGAAGAACAGATCGGAGCATGAAACTGCCAGGATTAGAGCAACATTCAAAACTTTGGTGGCAATGAATATTACTTTGCGGGACTTCAATTTGTTGGAGCGAGCATCTAGTGCATTTAAACTGTGGCGACTGACGGCATATGTTCTTCGTTTTATCTTTAATCTACACCATCGAAAAGATCGCAAAATTTATCGACGGAAAGGATGGCTCTCAAACATAGAAATTGAGGAAGCACAAGAATTTTGGATTCGAGAAGAGCAAAAAATCTATTATGCTAAAGAGATTGCAGCACTAAACAATTCAAGTAAAGAAATAGACTCGTCTAGCTCAATTTTCGAGTTTAACCCTAGACTTGACAAACATGGCATCTTACGCTTAAGTGGAAGATTGGATCGAGCATTATTACCAGCCCATCAAAAAAATCCGGCACTATTGCCGGACGTTAGCCCGCTGGCGAAGCTTTTAATTCGAGAGGCTCATGAGCGTAAGTTGCACGGTGGTCCACGAGAAATGGCATCATATATACGGCAAAAGTTCTGGATAACAAATTTACGACGGGCAATAAGAAGCAGCAACTCGCGATGCATTGTATGCACCCGGCAAAGGCAGCAAGTGACTGAACAAGTAATGAGCGAGTTACCATCAGATCGAGTACAGCCATGTCGACCATTCAGGCACTCTGGTGTAGATTATGCAGGACCCTATTTATTAAAGGCACGTGGGGGCCGCTGCAAGATTTTAGAGAAAAAATATGTTGCAGTGTTCATCTGCATGGTCACGAAGGCAGTGCATTTGGAATTAGTAGATAGCCTTACAACTAATGATTTCGTTTTGGCATTTTTGCGCTTTACAAGTATTCGAGGATCATGCTCAAGATTATGGAGTGATAATGGCAAAAACTTCGAAGGAGCGCAAACAGAATTGAAGCGCATGCTACGCAGTTGGAGCGAAATAGAAATGGCTAACGTATTATGAAAGTATGGGACGGAATGGCGCTTTATTACTCCAGCTGCACCACATCAAGGCGGATTGTGGGAAGCAGCAGTGAAATCAATGAAGTTCCATTTGCGACGAGTAATCGGATCACATCAGCTGACTGATACAGCGTTCAGAACGGTGTTGGCCCAAACAAGTGCGGTCATGAATTCAAGACCACTATCAGCGCAAACTGAGATGCCTGACGATCTGTCCTTCTTGACGCCGGCGCATTTTTTGATTGGAGAGCCAATTATACAACCATTTGGGGCAAACGTTCAAGAAATACCAGACAACAAGTTAAAGTTGCACTTACAAACTATGAAAATGAGTCAATTATTTTGGAAAGCATGGAAGAATGATTACTTAAACGAATTGCAACAGAGAACAAAATGGCGAAAAAAGCGGCCGAACCTAAAGGTTGGTGATTTAGTGGTAGTAAAGGATGAAAACACGCCTCCAACCTTGTGGAAAACCGCTCGGGTAATTGAAGTATATCCTGGTACAGATGGGTTTGTTCGAAACGTAAAAATAAAGGTAGCTAGTGCAGATTGGAGCAAGGGTACCCAAGAATTTACACGTCCCGTACAAAAGCTGTGTCGACTTCCCGTAGATGTTGAAGCAGAGACTTCAAGGGCGCAGTTTGTTGGAGCCGACTCAGCATAACACTTTATTTAAATTACTAAAAACAAAAATTTATTTTCTCAAAAATAATTTTGCCTTGGAAAAACTGTAAGAAAATTTTTTTAGATTTGATTTTGATTATAAGGAAGCATATTGTTTTATCAATATAGAGGAATTAACTGTTAAATCAAACATATAAAACGAAACCTTTAAATAAATAAAAGGGAAAGGTAAAACAGGTATTTATTTATGTTGGAAACGCCATTAAAGGGATAAGTATAAAATACAGTCCACATGCACTCACCAGCTGGACATATCGAACAAACAATAATAAATAAATAAACAATAATGCTATATCTTCTTCAATCGAACCACTACCTATCGTTTTTCACACATTCTGATACCTTTACAATACAATGCACGACATTACCCCCCAAATTTTGAGGGGGGTAATGTCGTGCACATTTTTTTTTTAAATTTCTACTAACACGATTTCATGCTACACGAATATTGTTACACATAAATGTTACCAACCAAAATTATCTTTCGATCGGATGCTTACTCGTTGTATTCGCTTGTCATGTACGGCTTTACGAGCACTTTAAAGTTGAGTGCACGACATTACCCCCCTCTACTCTACTATATTAAAGGCTTCTCACGTATCTGCGACGACGCTAAACTTAAGAACTACTTAACCGATTTTAGTAATTCTTTCACTAATATAAAGCTGCATGTTTAACTTAAAGTCTTGCATCATTAATTTTTTTAAAAGCAGTCTTAAAAGGTATTCAAATATAAGTTTACAAAGTAGCCAAAAACATAAGAAAAAAAAATCATTGTTTCAATAAAATGTCAGAAGACACACAAGCAGCTTAAAGCTTTTTTTCTCTTTTCCTCTGCTCTAGTTTTTCTCATTGTTTCTTTTGCGGTGGCAGGCAGGGATGATATGGACAGTTAAAAAAAGTAATTTCGAATTTGATTCACCAAATTCTATTTAACTGGTAAATTTTGCGTGCCTCTTTTTTTTCTTTTTCCTTTGACATAACAAGTATGCTTAAAAGAAGCTAATGTGGTAGTGTGTTTTGTTTGAATGTTCTATTTTTAGGCTTTTGCATCCACAGGGGGGAAGGCAAAATTTTTAATATATCTTCATATTAAATAAAAAAAGCTGTAAAGTACAATTAAAAAAATTTACGGGAAAAGCAAAAGACTATCTAAATTGTAAGTTGCACTTTAACTTGGGTCTTTTAAAGCTTTATTTATACAAACGCCATTTTTAGTTATAGGAGTGTAAAATTTTGCAGCAACTTGTATTTTGATAATGTGCATCATAATTAATTAAAAAGTCGATTTTAAATTGTTTGAAACTTACAGCTTTTTTGATTTCGTTAATATATTATGAAGAAATAAAAAAATATGTATTTAATATATTATGAAGAAATTACAAAAAAAAAATACTTCTTTTATGTTAATTTATAAATAAATCTGATCTAAGCCATGCATTTTTAAATCGACGGATTCTATTCGTAATTTTAAGCCACGAATAGGATTCGTAGAATGGGCGTAGCTTGGTACATATTACGAATATTTTATTCGTATTCGTACAAAAAAAAAGTATATAGTACGAATAAATTTATTACATTTACGAATGATCCTAAGACCTAATTAAGAAAAAAAAAATTCTGTCTGAGCTCAGGTTTGAACCATGGTTCTTAAGCTTACAAGTCAGCTACTCTTCCAGTAGGATACGGCCACCTTGCAATCATACATTTCCTTATCGAAGGTTAAGCGCATAAAATTTCAAAAATAATAAAAGTGAAAGTAAGTAAGTGAAAAAAATAAAAATGTTGACTCATCACTTTTGTGCACTTTTGGACGTTTTATTTGGTAATTGTTCGACAAACCAGGCTGAACGATTTCGGTCTTATATTTTTTAAACTCAACTGATAAGTACATTCTACGAATAATGCGTATGGTCAACCTACGAATAATTGTTTTCTACGAATATTATTTTTAATTCGTAAATAGTACGAAACCATTAGTAAATACTGCGAATGTAATGGAAGAAATAAAGAAGTTCGTACGAGAAATTGAAAAATGTTAAAGAATGATATCCCTTATTAGTCGAAGATCATTCTTCGTAGCAACAGATAGCAAGGGGCATTTAATTTAATAAGGGATATAAATTTTGACGAAAAGCAAATTTATGTTTTAAAGTCCTTGTAAACAAGCAGAAAACAAAGCAAAATAAATTTTATAAATATAAATGTTTTCCAAAAAGTCGGCATAAAAAAATAATTTATCTGTCATAAAAATAATCCAATTTCAATAATTTTTTACTTTTTCCTAAATTTATGAAAATAGCGAACAACTCTGCAGCATTTAAATTAAATTAAATTAAATTAAATCAAAAGCAAAAGGAAAAATTTTGAAATTATGAATAAAGTAGGTCAATTTTGAATCAAGGACTAATTTTTTTAAAAATCATATGAAAAATTTGGATAAAAAAAATTTTACATTAGAATATGTTACGATCAATAGTTTTTTATTACTTTAATGTAAAGATTTGAAACATCCATTAAATACTTCTTAAAATTCACGTTTTTTTAGCGTCACGTGCTTAAATTAAATTCAGGAGAAATATATTTGTTCATTTTTTAATTTTTAATTTTTTCATTTTGAATTCACGTTTTGAATTAAAAAAAAACTTTTTTAAATTACTCATATAATAATAATTATGTTGTGGGTTGCAGTCAGTGCGGTGTGAGATCCGATCAAAAATATCTCTCTTAGCATGCGGGAAGCATTTCAAGAATAACGAAACTATAATTTTTAATTTTTGCGGAGTATAAGGATTTTGACTTTCTCAATCCAAATCTAAAAAATTTTAGGCCGCTCCCAATTGGTTTAGAAGTTATTTAACTCCAAAGTTGAAAAAATAGCCTAAAAATTTTGTTTTTTTTTCCAGTTTTCCAACAAAACAAAAATATTGTTCAATATTGTCAAATTTTTGTATTCTTATTTGAAAAGTTGAAAAATGGGTGACTAAAAAGTAATTATTGCGGTTTCATTTAAAACTAAATGAGACCTCACATAATTTAATTTTCTCAACAACTAAGAATATTTGCTTTTGCAAAAAATTATTGAAATGTATTAAATGACAAAAAAAAAATTAAATTCGGAAATATTTCTAGCCTGACACAAGCAAGATTTTTACCTTATTTAAAATATATTGGATTTTCCTTTATGTAATTAGCAGGGAAGACAGAAATATGCACGAAAAAATCTAAAATAAGTATGCTAATATGCTCTAAAAAATGGCAAAATATGCCATCAAATAAGCACGAAAAATGTCGAAGTCGGAGTTTTATTATTCAAACTTTTATTCAATAGTTCATAAAAAAAACAAAACAATAGCTCTTTCAAGGCGTAAAAGTAAATATTTCAGTTTAAATAAATTATAATTTTAATAAGAAAGTAAAAATTTAATTCTATTTTAATCATTTAATGAATATTTTGTTTGGTAGCTCTCGAAGCCAATGCCAAAAGTCTCCTTTCGGACGAAGTCCATTATTTTATATGGTGCTTATAGCAAAAACAGTGTATTGCATTCAGCGATTACACTGAACAATTAATTGCATTTTTATATTATCAAAAAGAAATTTTCTACGATTTTCAGCCAACAATGTTTTGTATTGTGAGAAAGACCGCTCGACATCGCAGGATGTAGTTAGGCACCATTTAAAATAAGGGACTTCGTTCGGAAGGAGACTTTCGGCGTATGGATTCATTGTCTGTGAGTTTTTAAACAAAATATTTTTTATACTGACCAGACTATTAAGCCCCGGGTTGCGACCTATCACAGAATTCAATTTGTTTACAAACATTTTGTCATGCATTGCTTTTAAGTCATTTAAAACTGAATCTACTATTTCGATCGATTCATTAAGGGACAAATGACAGAGCACTCTGTCAAAACAGTGGGGCGCCACATCTTCATAAATATCAAAGAAATTACAATGTTGCCAGATGTGAAGAAAGTATCAAAATTTGCCCGATTACAAGCTAAAATCTGTTCGAAAAGTTAAAAATATGTAAAAGTATGCACAAATAAGCACAATCGTTATAAATATGCAAAATTATTAACAAAACGTCCAAATATGCAAAAGCATATATTATATGCATTTGCATATAATTGTCTTCCCTGGTAATTAGTACCAAAAATCTCAGAAAATAGAATTATATAGGCTACATATTCTTTATGCTCATTCTAGAACCTTTTTTGTCTTTGCCACTCCCCTAGAAGAAATCCTGCGGACGCCCATGTTTTCAGGTTTAATTTTTTTGTGATTGTGAATTTAACGTTATAACTACCAATGTCATATGGTGTAGTGGATGTGCAGTACAGTGATGAAAGTATTACTTGTTTTGTTATAGCAATGTACCATTTAGTCTAAGTTATGTATATTAAATATAACTATGATTAAGTTTATAAATCTACTAAAAGTACAGATGGTTAGGTTAAGTGAAGGTGGCGGCAGGCGTGTAGACCAGCCCACTTAAACCAAATTATTGGTCCGTTGTGATACCACAGAATGGAAGATTGATCAAGTGAAACGTTTTTGCAGGATGTTTTTGCTAATGTGGCAGAGGCTGTAGAAACATGTGATATAAAATCTGCAGCAAATTTTATGCCTCAACCTCAGTCAAATCAAGTTACTAAGCCGTTCCTCTCCACAAACTTTTCCTATCACCACCAACTACAACTTTTCGTCGCAAATTGATGTGTTTTAAAGTTATTTTGATAAGAAATAAAGCCCATATGATACTTCATTTGTTTGTCCAATTTTTATTCATTGACAATGAAACTAGAGCAGTTGAAATAGTGCAAAAGCTAAAATGCAAGAATTGTGAGTGTATACGCATATAGTACGAATTTGGGCAAAAAATGTTCGACAGACATCATTTATAATGCATTGTTCTTGACGTTTCTCTTAATTTGTCACTGGTTAAGTTTCGATTAAATATTAAGTGTCAAACACAAGCTTGAACTCCTTCTTCCGCAGCCAATAAAAATAAGATAGTTACTTTGCGGAAATGTCAGAAATTCGCACGATGTATGTTTTCATCCATTTCTTACAATATATATCTGTCTAGCCCACGCGCCACTTGTTTTAAAATTTTGAAATTGGACAAAAAAGTGAAGTGTCGTGCAGGCTTAAGGATAAAAAGGTTATAGCGTAGCGTGGCCCGGCTAGGATTTGAACCCGGAACCCCTTAGCGACAGTCAAACACGCTACCACTAGCCTATCGAGGCCTCAAAAAAAAGGTACAGATGGTTGTTAAAGCTTCCTGGATTATCGACTCCAATTCAAGCAAGCCAGTCTGAAGCATTGACGGACACATTGACTGTGATGAATGTTTCACGAGAAGCACTCCATCAGGAGTTACATGTATCGAGTATGATTAATTGTTAAGTTATTAAGTATAAAATTTGTATTTTTTCATATGTGCCTCAGTAACAAAAAAACTTATTTAATCATATTAATAAAAAGTACTCTCACGCCTGAAAAAGTCCTTTTTGAAGAGTAAAAACTGTCCTCTCCAAAATTATCAAATATCATCACTGGCGTCAGGTAACTTTGCACATTTATACTCTCTCATCTTGGGTATGTATTCATGAGCGCTTTTTTTTTACCTATAACCAGTATTACCATATGGGCAGATAAAACTTGTTTTGCCAGTTTTTTGAGAGGGTAGACAGTTTTCCAGTTTTTGCCAAAAAAATTTTTTTTTTAATTTGAATCAAATACAGTAGATATAACAAATTCTTTGTTATTACAAAAATATAAGTAACATTTGAAGCTGCTACTACTACTTTTCACTCCCTTTCAAAAATTTATTTATGTGGTAGCGCCGTTGCTATTATTGCTGCTTTCGCTGTTTCTGTTCTTTTTTTGCTCGATTTCCACTCGTCAAGTCTTGAATTATATATGAATATAAAAGAAATTGATTTAAATGATTCCCAGTTTGTAAGAAATCCAAAAGATATTAATTTAGGACCCGAAAAATATTCGGCTTTGAGTTCTACGCATAAGTTATCTAAAGCAGATGAAATGGATTTTAGAGAGCATTGTTTAAAATTTTATGTTGAGCTATGCAATTGTTTATAACAAAAGTTTGATTTTGAAAATAATTTTCTAAAATGTGTCAAATTTTTTGCACCTACGAATATTTTAAAAAGGAAAGATACACTATTGTCAATTTGTGTGTTATTCTACCTAATGTCATTCAATCAGGAAAATTGCAAGAAATTGACGATGAGTGGCATAGTTGCGCTATATTAATTTCAGTGTTTTCAATTTACTGAATGAAAATAATATTGAAACTTTTTGGAAAGCAATTTTTGATCAGAAACGTGGAGATAATTCCGAAATCTTCCCAATACTTAGAAAACTAGTTTATGCTGTTTTAACCGTTCCTGTTGCAAAAGAAAATGTAGAACGTATTTTTTCACAAATAAATATTAATAAAACTAAAATCAGAAATAAATTAGAAATTCCTATTTTGTGTGGGATTCTTACAACTAAAGATTTTTTAAGGGAAAACGATTGGGACTGCACAAATTTTACACAATCATCAGAAACGATAAAAAGTTTGATCAAAATAAGTATAAGAAATAATTTTATTTTTCAGATTTCATCATTTCATTATTTGAAGTACAGTAATTATTTAATTTTATTTATTTTACGAGCACTATAATCTAGTACTAGCTGAAATCCAGCGCGTTTCTGCCACTCCCCCGTTGCCAAACTTCCATAAAGTGTTATCAGTGAACCTGCATGCGTAAACTGAGTTCGAATACTGAGTTCCAACGCTGTGCGACCTATAACTCCAAAGCAATTGGATATCGCAAATTTGGGCTGTATGGAAGGTGTCACTTACCATCTTAAAACGCCCATAAAATTTGATCAGTGACAGCACGTGTATATTGTGGTCGAATAACGAATTCCGAAGCTGTACGAACTTTACTTCCAAAGCTACTCGATACCGCAAATTTGGGAGTTGCCACGCTCCTTTATTTAACGCCCATAAAATTTGATCAGTGAAACAGCATGTGTTAATCGTGGTTAACTACTGAATTTCTAGGCTGTGCTGCCTATAACTCCAAAGCTATTTGATATCGCAAATCACAAATTTGGGATGTATGGGAGGTGCCACGCCCCCTGAACGGCTTGTGTAAATTGTGGTAGAACACCGAATTCCATGGCTGTGCGAACTATAACTAAAAAGCTATTCGATATCGCAAATTATGAGAGGTTGCCACGCCCCCTTGTCCAACGCCCATAAAATGTTATCAGCAAAACGACATGTGTAAATTATCGTTGAATACTGAATTCCATGGCTGTGCGAACTATAACGGAAAAGCTATTCAAAATCTCAAATTTGGGTTGTATGGGAGGTGCCATGCCGCCTTTCCTAACGCCCATAAAATGTTATCAGTAAAACAGCACATTTTAATTGTCGTCGAATACTGAATTCCGAGGCTGTGCTAATTATAACGCAAAAGCTATTCGAAATCTCAAATTTGGGTTTATGGGAGGTGCCATGCCCCCTGTACCAACGCCCATAATATGTTATCAGTAAAACGGCACGTGTAAATTTGGGTCGAATACCAAATTCCATCGCTGTGCGAACTATAACTCAAAAGCTATTCGAAACCATTCGAACAACCAATTTGGAAAGTTTCATCGCGATCGGATGAACGGTGTAGAAATGTATTCAGGACACACAAACAAACAAACAAACAAACCACCCAGTGGGCAATTGCAGGAGTCCGAAGGCCTTCTAGCAAACCTGCGTTAGGTTTTTATAGGCCTTCCAAACTCCTTGCCAACACCGTTTAATTGCTTGTATGAAATAGGAAAATTTGTCAGGCCTTCCGCTCTCTTTGCTCAAAAGAGACCTGCCAGAAGCGCACTTTCGAGAAGTCACGTTTTGATATGGTGGCACTTCTTTGCAAGCATTTTATTTTATGTTCTAGGAGAGAATGAAAATTTATTTGGGTTGTTGTACAACAAATCAAAGGTAGTTTTGTACTTGTTTGAAGTTCTTTTGATCTTGTGGCACTTTCTTTCAAGAATTTAATTTTGTTTTAGTAGAGAAACAAAACTATTTTGTATCTCAATCAAACTTCTGTTAAATTGGTAATTTTGTTGGTTAGAGAACTTATTGCGAATCATGTACACGAAGGCGTCTTAAGTAGAAAATTTGTTTGAGTCGGTTTCTCAAATAATAATAATAATCCCTAAATATATCGACTCTAGCGAAAGCCATCCGTGAGCTGGAATGGTTTGAAAAAACCTCTAAAAATCAAGTTTTTTGTAAAAATATTGGCTGGTATGTCAGCGAAAAAATAACGAACGGTCAGAAATAATAGTAATTAAAAGTTCAAAAAATTTATTTCTGACGCAATCCTCACTTTCAAGATGTCGTTGGAAAGGTTTTGAGTGCTTGCATTGATTCCTAGTCAGAGGCGCTAATACTGATATATATTGAAACTAAAATATTTATTATAAAATAAACACCTACTAAAAAAATATTGCAAGAAACTAAAAAACAAAAAATTATGAAGTTTTTTTAAATAAAATAAAAATATCAAAAATATGCATGAAAAACAGCATTATCTTTAATCCGATTGCAAACATTTACAATTTTTTGATGCAGATTAAAAGAGTTTTTTCCTGCCTATAATTTCTGACCGTTAATTATTTAACAACTATTACACCCGTTCACGGAGGCTATCACTAGACTAAAATTTTAGGGGATTTCTCATAACATAAACCAAGGATTATTTAGAGGAACCGACCCGAATAGCGTTTTTTTATGGAGTGTGAAGCGCCTTAATGCACACAAAAAATACTTTTTTTTTTAAGAACTGTACTTCAAAATATGTGATTTTTTAATATATAAAAGTGGTTTTGTTGTGATTCACAATTGTAAAAAGTGCTCTGAAGCCATCAAGTATATCAGAGCAGAAGAATGTTCAAGCTCAGAATGGCTCTTGCATTTTAAAAACTTTTCTGAATTTTCAGATTTTGGCTCCCTACATCGGCCAACCAATTCTTTTTATAATATTATAAAAAAATTAAAAAAATATATATTGATATATTCATGAGTGAGCCATTTGTAAGATATATAAAAGAAAAAATTATTGCAAAAGACGAAAATGATTTAAACATATGAAAAAAAAATTGTAATTGATTTTGTCTTGCTCGTTTGCTCGCGATTTTCAAAATGACACGCTTGATATTTTAAGCAATTAATGCAAAAAAAAAAGAATGAGATCACTAAAAAAAACAGAACAAACTAAGAAAAAACCAAAACAAAACTAAAAGCCAATAAAAAAATTATTTCTCTTGTGGGATTTGAGCTCACTACTTAAGATTCCAAAAAAAAAAAGAGTAAAAACTAAATCCTTGGACAACTGAGCCATTCACTCAGCTCCGTTAATGATGAAATAATATACTTAACAACATTGTTGCTATCAAAAATACTTCTCAACTGGAGGCAATACCCAGTAAGCATTGGCAGCGCTGCTAGCAGGCCTTCATATGGATTTTTGGATTTATTTTTTGTAAATTTTTTTATATAAAATTATATAAAAAGAATCAGAACCTTCAAAAGGTAGGTCTTACAGAAGTACTCATTAATGCAGTGATCATGGAAGGTGTCTTGACGCCAATTATAGCAGTGCTAGCATGCCTTCTTTTGCGGAGCATTCGATAAAATGCCCACTGGGTATGTGTGTACATGAAAGTGTCTCGTGTGCTTGTGTTAGTGACATTGGTGCACCCTAACCGGTTGGTGCAGGTGCACCTGGTTAGATTTTGTTAAGGTATCTGTTCAAGAATTGTCAAAAATGGCCCGGTTCTGTTTGAAAAGTTATCTTAGATGAAATGCATTTCAGTTTTTCTAATAAATTTCGAATTTACGCAAAAAAACAAAAGTACCTACTTCCATATTAAACAAGCTGAAGAATCTGATTCCGGACTTAGATTTGACGTTCAATGAAGTCCGGTCCCAATAAAAGCATTTAAAGTAAATATTTTAAAATTTTTTTAATATAATTTTTTATTCATTTTTGTCCTTTGCATTGATCTAGGACATCTTTTCAAAATTAATTGATTCATTATTTCAGCCCATATTATGGTAATAATAATTAAAGAAAATTAAAACAGGATTGACCCATTTTTTAATGAGATACGATATTTTTTGTATAGTGATTTTTAATGGAATTAATTGGAATATTGTGAATAGATTTTCATTTGCTGCATGCGTTCAGAATTATTGGCTTTTGCTGTCTGCATAGAAAAAGTTTACAATGGTCTTCTAACACGTGAAGTAGATCCTGTTTTTCCGAGTCCAATGACGTTGCTTTATTGTTATATCTCTACAAAAGATTTATTGGTCTCTCAGCAGCATCGTTAACGACAGAAATGTTTTTAACAGGTTCTTCTGCCCGCAAGTATTTTTCATTTTGAATCTAACAACTTTGATCAATTTTCCAAAAATTCATGCTATCATCATCACTCGAATCATTCAAAAACAATGAGTTGAAAAATTGTTCAGCATTCAATGTAACGAAATTATCGATTCGAATCATCGACGGAATTGAAATTGATGGAAACTTCAGAATGATACAGTTAATGCATTTGGCGATTTTTGTGTACAAAATGCAAGTGCACCAAGCGGTTAGGTGCACACCAAAATGCAGTTAGGCAATATTATTTTTTGAAAATTATGCCGGCTTTCCTCGATCAAATAATGCATCTCGCTAGAGATATTGATTGCGAATGAGATAACTTTCCGTACATGAAAAATAAGAAGAAAACAAAAGAACAACGCGTAATGTCAAAAACTTGAAGGTAAATTCAAGGTTGATTAATACAGGCTAAGTCACTCGAGAGAAGCTCGTTCGAACTGTCTGTCAGAACGGATGAAAGGAAATCAAGAAAAAAAAAATCTGAATCTGTACAATTTTTAGCTAACAGCTACTTTGACAGTGAGAACAAAGGCGAACAAAGAGTGCTCTTACCTATATTAATCAACCTTGGGTACATTCAATTCTGTTCTTTCCCCTTTCCTTATGTTCCTCTTTCCTTAAAACTCGACTTGCTTTCAAGAAAACTTGAAGTGTGGAAAAATGGACTAACGTCCATTGAACTTATTGGGGTTTATGCTTTTACAAAAAATATCGTATCTTATTCAAAAATGGGTAAGCCCCGTTTTATTCTTTTTTAATTATTATAACCATAATATAGGCTGAAATAATGTATTCATTGATTTTGAAAAAATGTCCTAAAGCAATGAAAAGGACAAACATGAATAAAAAAATATATGAAAAAATTTCGAAATGTTGACTTTAAATGCGTTTATTCTTGACTTTACTGTACGTCAAATCTAAGTCCGGAATCAGATTATTCAGCTAGTTTAACATACTAGAAGTAGGTACTTTTGTTTTTTTCGTAAATTTGAAATGCATTAGATAAATTTAGAAAACTTGTTAAGCAAAAATTACTAATGGAACTTTCAATCGTTTGTTTTTTAATTTTGAGAAATACTTTTTTCATAACCTTAAACAAATAACTTTTTTATTCAAAATTGGGTTTTTCAAGTACCATTCAAATTATTCAAAAATCTTCGATTAAAAGCTCAAAAAATTTCAGCAGAACCGAAATTATTATTTTTTTTTTTTAGATGATCAAGCTTCAAACAATTGTGTCCACTGCATATTTTGCTTCACTAAACTACTGATTCCTGCTATTATTATATATATTTGTTAGTCAAAAATTCAATAAAATTTCTGCAAAAGTTATATAAAATGATAATGTTGAAAAAAATTACGGGTAAATTTTTTTTATGTGAAAGAAGTTCTAACTGTGAAAAATGCTTATTGATCAAAAAGTTAAAATGTGATCTTTTAAATGAGATACAAACGAATCAAATCCTTGGATTACTGAGAAGAGACAGAAATACGAAGGATAAATCGTGGCTCCAGTTGTGAAAAATTGCAATGCTCATACAGGGCGCTCTTAAATTAATTTCGTACGGAAGAGTGGCTTCTGGATATAATTCTCTTTTTAATAGGCGAACTTAGGTCGCTTCTTAAGAATTACAACCCTCTGTAAGCCCACCACCAGCTTCGCTGTCTACAGTAGTTCTGAATATTATTCTCTTTTTAATAGGCCATCTATATTAATAAAACTTTCTATATTATTTTGAGGTTTATAAAAATTTTTACAATCTATATAAATAAAACTCAGTTTTGTATTAAAATTCTATCTCTTTGTTTAAGTCCTGACTAGGTACATAAATATTTTATTTACACTCAAAGTTTTTAATTTAAAACCTTTTTAGGTTTGAATAAATAAAGAAATTCTAAAGGTTTCTCATTTAAACCGAAGTTTTTGACCTTGCATCGGATTGATGTGCAACAACTACTCACAAAATGTTGTTTTGCTTTAATTTTATCTTTTTATTTGCATCACTTTAACAACGAGAAATCATTTAATCTGTAAACTTGATAAAACAGTTTATTTTCTTTCTTTTATTGGATTCTAATATTTCCAAATGTTTCAATTTTTACCATTTTTATGAATATATATGTTGAATCTTTTTACTGATATTCTCGCGTATCCACCAAAAATTCACACAGACTTCCGGACTATTTTCGAACTTCCGCCAACGATGAGATGCGACTTTAAACTAAAGCACTAAATCTGCGATAATCAATATTTATAATATCTGCTTTGCGAACACGCAGTGCAACCCGCCTACAACAGCACGCCCCTGCTGCCTAAGGAACATTTAGTTCGATAAAGTTTTTTTTAGATGATCACATCCAGTGTGACCAGAAGAATTTGTAAGAAATATGCTATTTTGTAAAAAAAAAATATGCTAAAATATTCCACTTATAATTTTTATATTCCACAAAAATATTCCACTTTGCATTTTAAAGATATATCTAAAGAAACACAAAATCAAGTTTAGAGACATTTTTTTGTGGATAATTATCACACTTCAATTCAATAAACATAAATTATTCCTAATAAGATGTAATTAAAAAACTCCATGCCAATTTATTTATACTCAATAATATTATATTCTGTTAAGAACAGTTATTTTTTCATTGAGAAAATTTAAATTTTAAAACAAAAACATATAAGTGTTACATATATATATAGGTACCTAAGTTTAAAACTAAAATTTAGGAACATCGTCGAGAAAATTGTTTGTGTTATTTTCATAAAAGTTCTTGGTTTTAAACTTTTCTATTAAGTTATAAGGTAGTTTGTAGTTATCGCAACACTTATTTTAAGCATGTTACCAACAAGTTTTAACATTTAACCATTTATTTATTAGTTAAGTTAAGTTTAATACAGCTAAAAATTC
This sequence comes from Dichetophora obliterata, assembly GCA_963920525.1. NCBI lineage: Eukaryota > Metazoa > Arthropoda > Insecta > Diptera > Sciomyzidae > Dichetophora > Dichetophora obliterata. The sequence goes on along the minus strand of OY986436.1, from coordinate 155,736,699 downwards.
AATCAAACTCAGCGTTGCTTTATGGTAAACTTAGTAAGAAAAACACATATTCCGTTAAAACTGAAAAAGGATTTAATATTTGGGCATCCTGTAAAGTGTGCTTGCGACCAAAAGTCGACAGTACTTGTGATTTCCTCTATTTTCCAAGCAACAAGTGTTAAGTTTTGGATTTGTTGAATCACCTTGTCGACTTTTTTTTGTACATTGAAGAAGCAAGTTCAAAACAAAAGTTTTGCAGAAATTTCTAACATTATCGGATTCATTTGCATAAAAGCTCGCCAAAACTTTTTCAGTTTCAAATTCTACATGCATTTAGGCTTTAAAACATAATGGCTTCGAGTACATTTACTCAAAATTTTAATTTGAAGTAAAAATATCCAAATTTGGTAATTCAAAAGGAAATATCAAATTAAGCAAACATTTTATGAGAAAACCTAAGTCGTTAAATATTTTAGAAACATCAACATTACTGCTTTCAAAGATTAAATTTATTCTATAAACTTTCATCAGTACACATTTTAGAAAAACAATAAATCCGTTGATTTAACTTTTTTGCTTTAAAAAAATTTTCTTGAACTCTAACAATTCCAAATTGTGTATATTGTTCAAGCCATTACTTGGCAATATTTATTACGCTTTATTTTTGGTTTTACAAGGTACAACAAAAAAAGTCAAGATCTTTTTTGAAGGACATTTTTATTAATTTAGACAAAATGTTGGAAAACAAAAAATATTCCACTTTTTAGGCTGCATATTTTTTCAAAAATATGCCCTCCGAAAGAAAAATATTCCCAAGTGGAATTTTATACTCCACTCTGGTCACACTGATCACATCGGAATTTCTGACTACTGGTCTTCATCACGGAGCTCATCAGAGATCAAGTATTCGACACATAGACAACAATGACATGCGGTACCCTACAGAGCCTCTGCTGTATTGAAATGTGGAATAATGTTATAATAAAGAAATGTGAATTTAGATCTGATGAATCATAAGCATTAGACTCCTTGACTCGTGGCTCTAAACTCAATAATTAGTTTAAGTGGTCATAATTATGTTCGGAGCTTGCCAACGCTGCGGTACACTTTGTTTTACTGAACCAAGCAGTTTTTAGCATTTTCAGAATCTACTATATTATTGTAAGCTTTGGAGTATTTTTAGTTTATTATAGCGAGTTTAAGTGTTTGTTGTTACTTGCATTTCTTACACCCCCTTACAAAACTATATCATATGCTGAACGTTTCTCCTGCACACCAACCTTCTTAACGCAAACAACAACATGTTTAACCTTCTGATTTTCGAAATATTCAAATTGGTGCAAACTGATGATTTTCATTTAAATGAATCTTTCAAGATTATCCTAATTTTTTGCAGTCTCATAGGTAGTGTTTTTTTTTTATTTCGGATTTTGACAGCCTAGGTGTGTAAAGCATGTTCGTGTATGATTGTTTCTGTTCTTTGATAATGGGTTAAGAACAAGTAAAATATCAACTGTTTGCGAAATGAGTATGAAATAAGGAATATTAGATATGGGAAAACAAATGAGCTAATTGACAGATTATCGTGTTCGAATCTAGCGAGTCGGACAATCACTACCTCTAAAAATATCATAGGTTGATAGAAATATGTCGATGGCGCATGTTTATATTCCCCGCTGGCGTTGCAGAGACATGATGATTTATTGTTATTAAAGTGTTTAAAAAAATTCCTGTCATATGACCAATTGCTAAATCCAACAAGTGCAAATAGGTCGCATAGCTACCAAATTAGTCGAATAGTAGTTTAAGTGAATAACATCAGCTTAGCTCATTTACAAATATTTAATGTGGATTATTATAAAAAAAGGTATATTGAAGTTATTCAATTTGAGCGTTTTTAGACTAAGATTTTGTACCATGTTTTAAGTTGATTTTTGTCAAAATCGTTTTCGCTACTCGTACGTCTTTTAAAAAATAAATAAAATTTTTGTATGATATATTGATGAGAAAAAGTACAGAAAGTTTTAATCGATGAAAAGGAGTATTATTTTCGGAAATAAAAACTCCCCAGCATTGTGTTTATCTCTTTACTATTATCTTTGTTAAGGCCAAATGCAAGAATTGCTCATATATTCTTTAATTTGAATCAATGTAATTTGATCCCACATCGTTTATATTTGTAGAGTTGTTGGTACAAATTTAATTCAAAATATTATTGCTAATGACATAAAAATTAATTTTATAAACGCCCATTAGCTAATTAACAAGTCTTCCTGATTATATAAAAAACACTTATGTGTCCCATTGAGTTTCTATTAATAAAATCCAATCGCAAATACATAGTTTAAGTGTATTTCAAGTTAGAGATGGGGACAATTTCTATAGTCATGAGCGCTACATACATGCAAGATCTATTGATTTTATAATAATCTCAAAAAGTTTGAATGAATAATTAAATGGATATAAAAAGTGAAAATATTATAATATATATAAGAAAAGCATGAAAAAGCAAAACAATCTAGCACCGATTTTATTAAAATATATATAAAAAAAAATAAACCGGTTATTTCAGCCCTTGGAAGGACTTTGACCTAGATTCTATTGATCAATTATGTAATTAAATGTTTGATAAAAAATAACCGAGAACTGGACCTACGTGTTTTTTTTATGCCGACTCCGAACGGCTTATGTTCTCAAGAAGCTTTCTCAAGAAGAGGTTTGCCATTGTCTGCAGAGAGGTGACGACCGAACAGAAAAATTCATTCAATTGAAAAAACTTTTTGTCTGAGCTGGAATTGAACCCGGGTTTTTTAGCTTAGGGGCCACGCACTCTACCCACTAGGCTACGGTCGCCACCGATATTATCAACATGAGAAAAGTTGCTGTTTTTATCCATTAACCGCGGTTTGATATCATATAGAAATGCTTCTGCAGAATTAATCATATCACAAGATTGGTAAAATCTAAGTGTTCAATTTTTTGTTTGTTGCTTTAAGAATACATAGAGCTATAAATTGTTTTTGGAGTGTGTCAAGAAATTTTTATGTTAACTACTACATTTTTAAAGTCAAATGTGATTAAGTTTAAAAATCAGAAAATTTGTGTTCTTATCATTTGTAAAAAATTTTATATATTTCAAAAAAATGTAAAAGTTCTCTTAGCCAATTAGCCAACCATACCTGCTATTGATAGAAAATTTCTAATATCAAACTATGCTTTCGTTTCAGAAGGAATTTGTGTCCATTTAGAACACATTAACGACGGTGAAAGATAGAGAGTTTAAGTTTGATGGGGTAGTTTCTGTGATCGATATAAAAAAGCACATGAAATTTAAAAAAGAGGTCGAATCATTTTAGAGCCGCGGTTAAAGTAGAAGGAACCTACAAAAAAACGAAAATAACTTAAAAACGGACAATCGAGGTAAATACGTCTCAAAATTAGAACCGCACTAGATTTTTACTATTATCTTTTGCTGTGGGTAAAAGTGGTTACTCATTAGCGAACCTGTTCGTCATACGGGGGCAATGTTCGAACTCATTTGATAGTTAAGAAGCTAATTTGACGGTTTGTCGAACCTGTTGGCCTGCTGGCAAAAATTTTTTAAAACAAAATGATGGCGAAAAACAACAAAAATAATTCGCTTGCATGACGAACACGTTGCTTTAATTTGAACGCTAACTCTTTCGAACAAGTTAGAGCCGCCATGTTGTTTGAGAAACAAGTTCGCTGATGTGTAACCACTTTAAGAGAACATTTTTCTACTTTTACCGTTAGACAAGTGTGTTGAGACCATGATACAATAATTGCCAGGAATAATGACAATTATTTAGAAAACTATTTCTTTGAAAAAATATACTCAAAAAGAGAGCGCTCATAGTGGGCCATTGTAAATCATTGAAAACATAAACCAAAGTATAATAATACAAGTAGGAATGACAGTTTGTGTTGCGGTCATCGAATTTCAAACAAAGAAAAAAACTAAGTTGAGAGTGTGTGTCACACACAATAGCCACATTCAGCGGAGTCAACTTTTATGGTAGCGATATCTCAGTAAGCGATGTTTTTTTCTGAATGGTTTTTTGCTCTAAGCGTCAGAAAAGTTGTAAATTGTTGAATTTAATTATTTTTATTAATTATTAATTCAATTGCAAGTGTTTCTCACTCAAATTTTGACACAACAGTTGCCAACTGTTGACTTCACTGAATTCTGCCAATTTCTGTGAAACACGCTCTCTATTTAGTTTTTTTTTTGTTCGACATTCGATGACTGCTGCACCTGAGAAAATTGGTAGTGTTCAAGGCTTCCTGATAGATTGTTTTAACATGACCATAGTGGAACAAGACAATGTAGTGTTAGGGCTGAATGTGCTCTCCTTCTTAGTGACCATAACTGTCAAACTCACCCATTTTGGTATTTTTGCGTATTTTTGCTTTCTCACTGCATTCTCATCGGTTGCAGATTTCGTATGAGCTGTCAACTTCCTTTTGACAGTTTCGGTCACCGGCTCTCCACCCTAACACTACCTTGTCTAGTTCTACTATGCCATAAACAATAGCTGCATTCCCGTGGTCGTTGATCTAAAGCGTGGCTCTATTTTATTCTCAAAGCAAAAACAAAAATTAGAACCATGATGTTATTATCCAGGTGGAAGCGGTTTTTCCACCTCTCTCACAAAAACGAACACTAGCCTTGACAATAACAGCTGATGGCAAATTTAAAGCAAAGTGAAATTAAACGAAGTTTGTGAAAGTGTTTGTTTTTAAATTTAATGTATTTGCCAAGACCTTCAACTAGCTTATCTGATTCTGTCGACGTGTTTTAAGCTAGTCGCCTTGCTGTAATAGACCAACTTTCCAGTTCCGAGCCTAATACCAACAAATTTTGACTAAAGCAAGCCAAGGATTTGCTGCTGCTGTTACTATTAAAGCTGCTGCTCGATTTCTTTACATATCAGATTTTCTTTTGCACACAATTTCTTATCGTGTGCTCTTTTAGCTTTTCAATTAACTTCAGCTAGTTTTGAAAACATTTACTATTTAACAAAACAAAAAAGCGCTCAAAGCAGCATTACCCTGCAGTCCAAGGCATCGTGCACGAATATATCATGATGATTTCTTAAAGAAACTTACTGCATGAGATGCATTTGTCGATAATTCTTTAACAAATCTATCTGTTTTCGTTCTTTGAAAACAGAAAGTTATCAAATAGTGCACGAATTTGAAACTTTTATATGAGATTTTCGTCAATGAAATGTATAAACGAATCAGCATGTTTCGTCAAAGATGAAGAAAAATCGTGCACGATTCATTTAAGATTCCTTTAAGACTTGAACTACGGGTTAGCGAACGACCAAATGAAAAGAATGGTGCTGCTAACACATACACTGTACGTGAGCTGTCGCATCATTTGTAAATTGTGCGAGCGAGAAAGAGAGTGTTTTTTAACATTTCTGAGAACCCTGGCATCTGATTGGAAGACTCCTCAGCAAAATAGTTGAAAATAATTTAATTTTAAGCATTTTTCACTGCTTAAAAAGAAAAAAATCACAAAAATAAATGCAACCTGAGTTGTGCTGTTAAGAATTTTAAAAGTTGCCGAAAACTTAAAAACAATGCGCTTTCGTTCCACAGGTAAATATGTCCATACGGTTTGATTTATTTTTACAAAAGTGCTTTGTTTAGTTTCTAACGATATTTTTTTAACTTATTTGTATTAGAAATGTATATATATCTAATTAAAAATGATTTAAAAATGCAAATTAGACCCCGTTGATTTTGCGCCAGTTTGATCAAACCATATGTGTCAAAACACAAACACTGCTTTAGGGGCGCAGTCATTTTTCGCAGTTGAAAACATTTTTGGGGCGCTCTTGTTTTCAGCAAAGTGAATCTGATTTAGTTCCTGTTTGTTAAATTTTTCTGATTTCTACTCAACAACTAGGCAGAAACACCCAAAAAATAAGGATTTTAAAAAATTAATTAATTGTAATTAAAGTTCAAGTTTAGAATTTATAGGCCTTCAAATTTAGAAAAATTACCTAAAAAGCTTGCTGTTTTTCTAGTTTTTCAACAAAACTAAGCTTTATGGGTATTAAAACAAATGCGCGTATATATTCAAAGAGGTGTGAAACATAAAATTCCATGCATAAATTTTTAAGATATAATTTTTTTTATAATTATAATTTGTCTGAAATACTAGTGGTTTCCCTTTTACGAAAGCAATACATTAAAAAGAGAATTATTAAAAAGATACGTGTTGTACTTACTGAGGTTTGTAATCCCTAAGCAACAGCCGAAGGCCTCCTATCAATACATTTAGTAATTTTTATTAAATTTGGAAAAATCTCGAGATTTTAAGTAAAAAAAGATCGTATCTCAAATGCATATTTTTTATGTTTGATATCTTGTTGAACAGATACCTGTATTATCTCTCTTTTGATACCCATAAAGTTTAGTTTTGTTGGAAAACTTGAAAAATCAGCTAGATTTTTAGTCCACTTTTTCCAACGTTGGATGCCCATAACTTCTAAGCCAATTGCGAGCGATCTGAAATTTTTTAAATAATTAGAGCAGTTGTTGAGATGGAGCACCTCAGGCGTAGCAGCAGGCAACATTTACATGAAATAATTTTCAAAAAGTAAATTAAAGGCATTGATGTATCGCTCCAAATAAATATTTTGCTCAGTATTGCAAACTTTCTGGTTTTTTTTCAGTTTTTAAAAAACAAACACTTCAAAAATCAACTTTTGCAATTATGTACCATTTGAATTTTCAAATAGCAAAATAAAAAAGAAATAATCGAAATTATTAAAAAATTTACGACCATTTTTCACTTATTTTCAACTGCACTTACAATTTTATCAAAAAATTTTATGTGTTGTTGTAACCGGCCTTCTTAAGTTTTAATTTTCTTAATTGCTTGAGCTACCGCCGTAGCAATTAAACAAAAACTCTTTTGTATTTGTTTATATTTTTATTTTCAATATTTCCACTTAATTTTGAAGTCATCATCAGGATATAAAATTATAAGCTGTGTCACAGATAAGTTGTCAGTCAGCTATATTATTTTCAACTCTCTTGTCAGTTGACTTAAAAACAGTTGACTTAAAAACTTACAACAGAATTCACATTAATATAGCTGACTAAACAACACTTATCTGCGACACAGTTTATAATTTTATATCCTGATGATGACTTAAAAATTAAGTCAAAATATTGAAAACAAAAACATAAACAAAGACAAAAGAGTTTTTGTGTAATTGCTGCGGCCGTAGCTTCAGGATGTTTGCAACCAAAACTTATTATTAATTCGCTTTATATTGGTCTATGGCTGTGTGTCAATCGGAATCTTTTCAGTCGGATGATCAAATTTTGACAGTTGGTAGAGCAATTTTTGGCATTTGTGAGCTACTACAAATTTTGACAATCGAAAGCCAATTTTTGACACACTCAAAATAAGGAAAAAAAAACAACACATCAATTTCCGTGACGTATTTAATTCGAGTGCTTGTATCTGCAACTTATTTCGTAAATAACAAAAATAACAAAATAATAAAAATAAAAAAACTAAAGTGCTTGAGTTTGTGTTTGCGTGTGTGGGCCAACGATCTCCCGGTACATCAGCAAGTCCAGCAAAGTTAAATTGCCTTTCTTTGCTGGCGAACGTCCTCCAAGGGCCATTACCAGCAGCACAAGCAATTGCAGTGCAAAATTTCTTGCTAGCCAACATCCTCCAAGTGTCACCAGCAGCAGCACAATCAATTGCAGCGCAAATTTCTTGTCAGCCAACATCCTCTAAGTGCCATCACCAGCAGCACAAGCTAATGAAGCGCAAATTCTCCGCTTTCAATTTGTTTAATTCACGCCGGAGTATAATGGCAGAAATTTGCCTGTGCGCTTGAGTCATGCTGAAATAGTGCTTCTGAAATATTGGAGAGTTAACCAGTGAATTGAATTGTGCTGCACTTGCTGGTGCTGCTCGTGGCGACCCTCAGAGAACGTTGGCATGCAAAAGAATCAGGAAATTTGCGCTGCACTTGCTTGTGCTGCTGCTGGTGGCACTCGGAGGATGTTGGCTAGCAAGAAATTTTGCACTGCACTTGCTTGTGCTGCTGGTGGTGGCACTTAGAGGACGTTCGCCAGCAAAGAAAGCCAATTTAACTTTGCTGCAATTGCTGATACACCGGGAGATCGTTGGCTCACACAGACGCACACACAAACTCAAGCTCTTTCGTTTTTTTTATTTTTATTATTTTGTTATTTTTTAAGTTTAACAATATTGCAAGTTTACGAAATAAGTTGCAAGTACAAGCACTCGAGTTAAATATGTCGCAAATTGAATAAAATGCAAATTAAATAAAATATTTGCGCTAAAACACGACCGAAATATGAAACGTCAAAATTTGTAACTGTCAAAATTTCATCGTCCATTTGACACAGCAAAATATATTTCAACACACACAAATTTTATTCAACTTGATATTTTCTATCCTCCCACGACTGAAAAGTTTCCTTTTGACACACAGCCTATATACGCTTTTAAAGTTTGGCAATTTCTTCAGTTGTTGTAATTGTCAACATTTTCGAAAAATTTGGTTTTACTCAATGGTGGTGAAAAATGGAACGATCTTCTTCTTTTTCTGCTTTTTTCTGCTGGAACTTCATTTGCAAACAAGAAAAACAATGTATGGATTGAGTGTTTTAACATTTTAATCATTAATTTGTGATAATGGAATATGTTGAACATTCAAATAATTACATGCATGCTCTTATTTTATTATATATCGTCAAACAAAGTTTGACCGCTGGGATCTTGTCATTCTCTTTGCGTTGTCGTTGTAGATTTGCTTGGTAGTTATTGTTGTACAGTAAGCTTTAATTTTTTGTAAATGTTTATTTGTAGCTAAAGTCAGCATATGACATCGAACTATTTTAGAAAACAGTTTATACATATGAATTAAAGAGTATATACAATATAATATTGGTAAAACTATTTGTTTTTAGTAAAAGTGTTACCGTATCGGAAATACATATATATATAGTTCATATATATGAGCAATTTAGCTCATTGAGGAAATATAAAGAGTATGTATATTTATATAATAACAATTACGTAATAAAACTGCAAAATAAATTAATATTTTCAGTAGTAATTGGATAACTAAAGCCTGCTTATCCTAAGCATTCTATTTTTTAAACTGTTTAGCATCAATTTCTTTTATGAATGAAATATAATTTATATGCTATATATTTTTTCTAATTTTAGAATATTCTATTTTTAATACACAACGCAATATAGATATGGTGAACATGTATATTTTGTTAGTGTTATGATATAAATAGATATAAATAAGCCTTAATTTTTTATATTAATGCAATAATGAAATAATTTAACAAATTACTTTAATTATATGTTTTTTTGATATAGTAAACACTTTTGCTTAAAAGAAATAGTTTCAGTAATTTAAAAAAAATTTAATAGATTGCTATAAGCTCTTAACAAAAATAATTCTAATTTCATATGCCGACTGTAGCAACACAATTAGAATTCATAACGTCTACAAAAAATTTCTAGCTAACTGCGCTAACAACAATTACCAAGGAAATCTACAAACAAGGACGCACAGAGAAGAACAAGATCATAGCGGAACTTTTAGAACTTTTTGATTTTCATCCTATATGTAGGACGGGCTGCAGTATGAGCTTTCGCACATCCTACATGTCCGTCCGATCTGTCAAATCCATCCTACATGTAGGATAGTCCGAAACCCCCTATTAGCATGAAAATTCTTGTATAGCAGTAAGGCGGTCCGTGGCAGGACAACGTCTTCCAGGAAATACTAATATTTTATGTATCGGTTTTCGCTTCGATCGGCAGTCCCCTCACTGCTATACTTTTTAATTTATAAAGGTATGGGAGGCGGGCGAAATTTCCCGCTAGTTTTATCAAATTCCTTACATCGAGTGCATAGTAAAGGTTCAAGTATAAAAATTTGCAAAATTTTAAGTCATTCTACTCAATTTTGTGGATGTTAAAGAGACTACAGTTGTCAAAAAGCCACTTTGAGTGGTAAGTAGACATGGTTTTCATTCGATTTGTAAAAATTTCATACTCAAAGGGTTAAAGCTTATGTTTGAAGTCATTAGATTAATTTATGTGGAACTTAAAGAGGTTTTACCATGTTTGTAAGGTCACTTTGTATGGGAGGTGGGCGTGGTTCTTATCCCACTTGGATCAATTTCGAACTTGAAATTTTTAAATAAAAAGCTTATGTATTTAATTTCGTTAGGATTTCTCTAAACTATCGTGATCACAGAAGAACATGAAAAATCGACCCAGGAAGATGATGCTTATCAAGAATAGATATATTTTTCTATACCTGTCACGCCTCCTTATCAGCGTTACAAACGGAGTGACAAAGTTAATATTCCCCATAGGCATTTTCATATGCGTGGGGGTATAAAATGGTGTCACTTATTGTTACTTTAGCCAACGAGAAATTATATTTTTATATTTGAGATTTCATAAAAAAAACGATTAAAATAAAAAGTAGTTCGTATGATTAAGATTAACATAAGTTATAAGTTTTTACCCATTTGAAGTTTTTACACCAAACTTTGATTGAAAAAAAAAGCTTAGCTTCACAAGCAAAAATGCTTACACTCTTGTTCAATTAACCATGAATCTCAATTAACGAAATCCCGCTCAATCAAAATGACCAGTTGCTCAATAAAAAAAATTCTCCTTAACTGGACTTTTTCTTTAATTACTCTTTAGTTACACGTAAAATGCACCGCGGACCAAAGTAATTTTTATGGGTCGCAACAATGGAAATTTTTTTTCATTTCGCGGCTTTTCGAGATATCGGAAAAAAAGCGTGTTTAGGTAGTGGATCAACTCAAACCAAAATATCTCGTTATTGGTAAATTCGAGAGTAATATTCTATACTAGCATCGCCCGTGGTCGAAGTTCGACCATATCAAAATCGATTTGTCTTTTGTTTTTTTTTTAATTTTTATCGTTTATCAAAGTTAAAAAACATTACATTGATAAATACTTTTGGCTAATATTTATTCACAACTCATTTTTTCGTACTTTGCACTCGCTGTTATCAGAATCAGAATGTAAAACAAATATTCATTTATCGATTGCGCTGATTATTTCTTATGGATGCTTCTCATATTGTTTCGATTTTAATTTTGCCGTTTCTTCAATTTATATATATATATATGACGAAATTCTCACGTCACACTTATTTTTTTCAAAAATGAGCAGCGGACGTTAGTTGTTTTTTTTTTCATTTACTAAAATACTAATAGCGAAGTGAACACACTTTAACAAATAAAATAATATATTTTAAAATCTTAATTGATTTGAGGTCATTTGGTGCAAAAAAAAATATATCAGCACAAACTTTTGGTTCTTGAAAATCCTTGAACGACATGAAAATATCAAAGTTTTGGCTTTGAATATATTTTCAGAGCATATAAAGTCCAAAAATCATAAAAAATTCTCAGTGGCTTAGCGGCGGGTCTGAAAGGGATAAAGGACGAACAAACAAACAAACTAACAGTGCAGTCGTTTAACAGCCGTTGAAAGTAGTCCATGCAATTTTTTTTTAAATAGCACTAACAAATTTATTACATTTTATACATTTTTGGCTAATACGACTAAAACTGTACGAAATATGGCATTTCTCTTAATTTGTGGATGTCGTGTCATGAGTAAGGGTTTCGCTAAAGTAAAGATTTTCCTCTACACAAAATTACTAAAAGCGCCTAAAGAAGTTTTCTCTTCAAAACTCAATTATTAACTGTACATATATAAAAGAAATAACTGTTTACGTCATGTGTCTATTTACCACTGGATTCATTGAATGAAATTACTATATTCTGTTGAGGTTATCATTTCGAGAGAGTTACTAAGAAACAGCAACAACAACAATGCCACACAGCTCTGTTGAAGTGTTCTGAGTCACTCCCTTCTCTCTCGTGTATGCTACAGCAACTATGTTCAACAGAGCTGTGTTGCTATTGGTTTGCACTGTCCCATTGGGAAAAAAGTTTTTACATTTGCTTAGTTTTACCTATCTTAATGACAACTTATTCGAATATAAATTATATTCTGCAAATGTACTCGAAAATATCTTTCCAACGATGTAAGATTTATGTGAATATGCTGACGTTAAAACAGGTAAACTGGTACCACATTTTTTTGTTTGCGTAATAATATATAGATATTTTTGAAAAACCAATGAAATTACGCATTTAGTGACATTTTCTTTCGTTTTTCAGGAAGCCGTGAGCCACATTTTTGGGGAAAAATTAAGCGGAATTTTTTATATTTATTTAACTCAATGGCCCAAATTTTTATGAGCAAATCGTTAAATACAACCGGGGAATACAATTAAGCGGGAATCAATTAATCGGGAATAACTCCGTACATTTTTTATGGGAGCGTAATATTGACACAACTTTTCATTCATTAAAGCGGGGAAATCAATTAAGTGTGATGCAATTAAGCGGGGATTACTGTATATAAAAGGAGACTCACGAGATTTGATCAAGAATAAGCTCGGTGACCTCTAAACAGATTTTTATAATTCTGTTTTTATTCAATTCCTATGATAATTTCAATTGTCATAGCCATAGTAGAACTAGACAAGGTAGTATTAGCGCTGAATGTGTTCTCTGTCTTAATGACCATAACTGCCAAACTCAACCATTTTGGTATTTTTGCCAATTTTTTCTTTCATATTGCATTCTCATTGGTTGCAGACAACTTCGTTTTGACAGTTTCGGTCACTGGCCCTCAGCTCTAACACTTACTTTTGCCATGGTCATAGCTTATCGCGAGCAGTGCTGCTATAAAAGGGAATTTTCACCGTTTTTCCGGAATTTTCAACCCAAAAAGGAAAACGGGAATAACACTCTTAAAACTGGGGAAAATGAGGTTGACAGGTTTATCTGAGTCATCTTGAGTTGTAATTTTATTTTATTTCTATTTGAATTAGCCTGTGTATATAATTTAAATCCAGCGTCATTTGATTATTTCCTTGGCAAACTGTGGAAAATGGGTAAATAAAACTGAGAACTTTAAAAAGATTTCATTTCTGGGACGAAAGCGGATTATTAAGAATTATCGCATTTGTGGATCCTATCATTCTGAAAAACAAAACGTATCCTTCAAACGTATCCGTAGCATTACTATTTAATTAAAGAATCTGAATTTAAATCGACTTAGAATATAGGTTACTAAGAAATATTGAATTATTAAATATACTTACACAAGATGTGCAAAATTTTTGGCATAATTTTGCTGGAACTATAAACCCATTTGCTTTACCTGAAACTACTAACCGGGGTAAATATTTACCCCACGGGTTTTTTCATCGTAAAATCGTTCTGAAAGCAGTCTTCTGATTCTTAAGTGCATGCATTTTTTTGTGTTTTCATGCCGAAGAGAATTGTAAAGAGCAAATTCAATTTTATCAAAGTTTGGTTGGTAAAAAATCGATTTAAATAGCTAAAAGTACTGAAAAACGGTCAAACCTTCATTAAACAAACAAAACTTTAAAACTTGTTTTCAAAATAACCGATTTTTAAATTTCAAATGTGATTTTAAAGAGGACACACAAGGCCTTAAGTAAAAGAGTACTAACATAATGTTTTGCTAAGAACTTATATGTATTCGAGACTCTAAAATAAAAATCCTTGAAATATTGGTTTCTGCTATGCAAAATGTAAAAAAAAGATCACCTTTAGTTTATGGATACTTTAAGTATGAAAATCATTGCCGAAAATTATGTATCTAATGTTTTATTGTAAAATGTTCACTTGTACTGTTGTACAAGTGAAATGTTCCCAAAAATTCAGGAAACTTATACCCTTCTCTTCCGTATAACGGTGCATGCGCTGAGAGAGCTTTTTCTGCCATAAACTTAAATAAAACTAGTATAAGAAATCAGTTAGTCAAAGTAGTAAGAAATTTATACTTTGCACTGTTTAGACAACACTGAGTCTCATAGCGTAAAAACAGTTGTTTTGTTTAAACTGTTATTGGCATTTATGAAGATAATTATTTGATTTAAAATTTTGGTGTGAGCAGATTTTATGTCCGACATAGAGAAGCGGAGATATTGACGAATGACCGATTTCGGTAAACTTTGAACCCGAATATCTTTCAGCGAGTTTCACAGGGAACTTTTGACAGGTTGTTAATTATGAATTAATTAAGAGGTTTGCCTAAAAAAACTTGGAAGTAAATTTTTCGACTTCAGATTAAATTCAAAATTTCAGCAAAAAAATTGGCAATGAAATACAAAATCCCTCTGGCAAAGTAAAAAGTTATGTCATAAGACAAAACTAAGGATGCAGAAAAATTATTTTGACGAGTATTTTTCAAAAATATATGTAGCCGGTGAGGTCAAAAATTCATTTCACTCTTATGTGCAAGTAACATATGTGTTATATTTATTTAAAGCATATTTTCAATGACATTATTGAGGTTTGTATTATAATGGTTTCTATTCAAAATAAAACATTGAACTTTAAAAAAGGGGAGAAAACGGGAAAATGTTAAGTTAGTAATGGGAATAACTTACTAAAATCCATGAACCAAACGGGAATGATCTCTCCCAAAATATGGCAACACTGGTCGCGAGCGTTTCTCTCTATACAACAAGACAGCCATGTTGTGTAGTTACTTTCAATTTTCTTTTGCCAATAGCAACGATGTTTGTTTGTACGATGATCAAAATATTTTGTTGTTGCGTATAACTGAACCAGCTTACGGCAAAAAAAACGTGGTGTATACATTACGTATAAAGCAGAGGTGTCGTGGTAGTGAGCTATATTACAAATTAAAAATAAAAATAAATTAAAACTTCGACGGCGACGAATAAAATTAAAAACAAAAACAACAACATGAGCACACTGAGCTAATGTCTCTTTTAAAAAAAAAATTGCAAAAAATAGGTTTTAAGCATTTGACGAGGCCCAAATGTTACACGCAGCGAGTAAATAAAAAAATAAAATGATTCCAGACAAGTGATATTGAAAATGCTTCAACAAAAATTCGCCACCACTTTGAGTGTGAGCTACGAGAATATACCAACAAAAAAACACACAGCAGTAATAAGATTGATAGCTAGCTTTCGACGTGAGCAAAAAACAACAACAATTCCATGTACATAATTCCTCGATTTACAACACCCACGGAAATTTTGAAGTTGTTGTAAGTGAGCCAAAAGAGCTATGGGATTTAAAACTCTGGTATAAAGCGTATTATGCGACCGTGGTTTAATGTTGTTTTTACAATTAAATTTAACAATTTAAAAAAATAAAAATGCACTCATCATTAATGGATCTAAAATATTTGTAAAGTTTAAAATAATTTTGTAATGGCAATTTTTTTATACAATTACGCAATTTACTCGGTTTTTTTTCAGGGTGGGTTCGTGGAAGCGCTTAGCGCAAACTTATTTCTTTCAGTATATATACGTCATTCATTGAATACCATTAACGTTTCTTTTTTCATCGTACACACAAACATATGGGCATTTGCAAATGTTTTGAGGGGAGTTGCCAGAATTGAGTAATAAGCATAAATTGGCCTTACCTGCCAGCTTTTCCCCACTTGAGATTGTGTTAGTTTATCTATAAGAATATGTTTTGTGTATTTTTTGTGACAATGCACGGATGTTTGACAACCACGCGAGAACCACTAAACCGATTAAGAAGATACACAGTTAATTAATAATGTTAGTATGCACCCGGTATCCAAAATTTTAACTTGCAAGTTTACACGCACCCTGTAAGCATATAATTTTTTACTTTTCTAATACGATGTCAACTCTCGGCTGCATGGGAAATTTGCCGTTTTCCGAAACACCGTTAGATTTAATAGCACGTGTTCTGTGATGATAGCAGAAATTTCGTCAAAAAGTTTGTATGAAATACGCAAAGCACAGTGCATTCTTCGTGCTGGAAGAAATAGTTGGTGATCAAAGCTTTATTTTTATTTTTTATTTAAAGTAAATTAACATTTTTAAAATATCGAAATCTCAAGACTTGAGAGACTTGATAGTAAAACTATTTAAAGAGCACAATTCTCAAAGAAAAATCGCAAAAACAGTTGGGAAAAGCCATGCAACAGTACAAAAAGTGATAGAAAAATACAAAACAGAAGGAACCACTAAGGCAAAGCCAAGACCTGGACGACCAAGCATATTAACTTCTCAAGAAAAATGCATTAATGTACGCAAGGTGCGAGAAAATCTTACAAAATCAGCACCAACAATCCAATCTGAAATCGAAAATGAGGTTGGAAAAGCGTGCAATCCTGAGACAATTCATCAGGTTCTCCGTACTGCTGGATACCATGGTCGCAACATGCGCAAGAAGCCGTTTATTAACACAGTTAACCGTAGCAAAAGGCTTCCATTCGCGAAACAATACGAAACAGGTGTTGAAAGCTTCTGGAATTCAGTAATTTTTTCAGATGAAAGTAAATTCAACATCCACGGATCAGATGGAAGAGCAAAGGTATGGAGAAAAGTGAATTCTGAGCTTGAACCGCAAAATATGATAGGCACAGTCGAACACGGTGATGGATCTGTGGTTGTATGGCAGCCTCTGGATAATGGATCGTTTCAGTTACCTAGATATTTTAAAAAACAACCTACACGAAAGTGCATCAAAACTTGGAATTGAGGAGTCGTTCGTCTTTCAACAAGACAACGACCCTAAGCACACCGCGCTTATTGTCAAGAAGTGGCTACTTTATAAAGTAAAAAAACAGCTTAAAACACCACCTCAGTCTCCTGACATTAACCCTATCGAGCACTTATGGGACCACCTTGACCGCCAAATCAGAAAGCACAACATAAAACACAAGGATGATTTGAAGAAAATTCTTTTTGAAGAGTGGGAGAACATACCGCCTAGCGTGACTATGAACCTGGTGACTTCAATGAAATCCAGACTTAAAGCTTTTATAAAACAAAAGGGCTGTCCAACAAAATATTAAAAAAACATTTAATTTAAAATAAGTGAAAAAAATGAGAATTTTACAGAATTGGTTTAGTTTTGCATACTTACTTTTTTGATATGTTTTTAAGGATATTTTCATTTAAGTTTGTATAATTGTTAATTAAGAAATTGAATTTTTGTTTATTTTTTCTGTTTTTAAAAGAAAGTTCTTAATATGAAGCATAATCGCGAATAACGTTGCAAACGACATTTTTTAGTGTTTTTTTTTTTTGCGAATACCTGTTAGAATCACTCTCTTATATTATATACAAACAGAATTGAATAAGCAGTTGAGAAGTTTGGGGTATTTTTATCGCATACCCAAAAAAAAATTTCATAAAAACGCATAAAAGTGCTTGTAAAATGAATAAAAGTGAACAATTACAATTTTGTCGCTTACAAAGTTATTCACGAGAGCGCTTCATATATCGTTTGAAATAATACCAGTGATTTTTGTTAAAATACAATATTCCTACCATTTTCTATTTCATATATTTGCCTAGATGAACTGTGTACTTCTTTATTGATTGACTGAAGGTACCAATTGATTTATTATTTAAACAACATCGTAATTTGCTATGTTTGATTTGCTACGCTTACTTTTCACGCCCACTGTTTGCAAAAAATGCTATATTTCAGACGATTCTTGTCGTATAAGATTACAAATTGGTAATTTACTTATGTTAAAATTAACAAAAATGCTTTATTTCGAACGGTTTTGCTCGTATTCGACTAAAATTAGGTAATTTAGACTATTAACTAAAAAAATACTAAAAATGGTGAATGTATAAAAAATTTTTTTTCCAAACAGCGTGAATATATGAAGGGACAACAGAATACGTCGGCCGGGGAATACTATGAATTAATAAGAATGCTGTATAAATCAGAAGGTTCTGATCGTCATGCATTGATGTTTCTAAAGCAAACGTCTGGCATGTGTTGTTCGTAGGGCAATAAACACACTTTCACAAATGCATAAAACGAACGTAAGCAAATTCATTGAATTGGGTCAGGACATTGCTGCTGGGTCCACTATAAATATATAGATAAGGAAATAGCTTAAAATATAGATTTATGTATATAACTTTGAAATGGTTTGAAATATTTAAAAAGAATTTCACAGAAATTAGTTTTTAAGCTGTAAAACATTGTAAAAAATAATTTTGAATTTAATTTAAAAAAAATATATCAAAAAAATTTTAAGCACATTGATTTTCAACAAAAAAATAAGAGCGGGTGGGGAAGGGGAAGTGGCCGATGATTTTTGATGATAGAAACTGTTTATGTGTCAAAATGAAGCAAGTTTTGCAGATAAATGATGTGTCATATGAAAGAGTAGGGAAAATGGAAAGTAAAAAAAAATTTACAACAAAAACAACTTTTGGCCTATTTTTAGCACAAATTGGATATTTCAAAAGATGTTGTTGTTTCTTTGGAAAGATTCGTTAGAACAATTAATTGTTCTAACTTTGACCTAAAGTTTAATAAACGATTTTAAACCATCAAACAACTAGAATTTGTATTTAAAATCGATTATGATTTAAACTATCAAACATTTATAATTTGTATTTAAATCATATAAAATCAAAATAATAAATTACAAGGTCATTTAGGAAAAAAAAACTAATCAAATGGTAGAGCACGACCAAACAGAAACAGCCGAAAACAAATCAGCAAAAATCTAAAAACAACTTCAGTAAACATGCTTTGTTGTTGGAAGACTTCCAGCAGACTGTTGGACTCCATATAATAACATAAGCATAAAAACTAAAGTAAAGCAGAAATACAACAACAAATGTGAGGATGTGAAATGGGAGAAAAACTGAGAAATTGACACTTCAAATCTCATCGCCTCTGTGGTGCAGTGCGCTAGTGCGCGCTTGCATGAGGTATCACAAAGATTTCTGATGAAGCCTTTAGCACGGCCGAAATTGCAATAAAATCAGCTAGTGATTTTTTCCTTTTCATATTGAAAAAACTTTGTTGTTGTTGTTGTTGTTGTTGTTGTTGTTGTTTCTTTGGAAAGATTCGTGAACAATTAATTGTTCTAACTGTGACCTTAAGCTCAATAAACGATTTTAAACTATCAAACAACTAGAATTTGTATTTAAAATCAATATGATTTAAACTTTTAAATATTTAGAATTTGTATTTAAATCATATAAAATCAACATAAGTTTTTGAAAACAATATAAAACCTTTCATTGGTGAGGTAACGGTAAGCATTTTCTCATTTTCCCAATTCACTTAATTAAATTTTCAGACAAAGAAAATTTTATGAAAATCGATTTGAAAATGACGTAGAGGTTTGCTTGCTCAAGTCAAAACTTGAAATTTCTATCTTTTTTCCCATTCTGAGGCCTTAGGAAACGCGTTATACTCATTCCAAATCTATAGTTTTTGAGATATCGTAATAATTTTGATGTCATAATAACGGGAGTTTTTTCAACACTCTATCCGTACAAAATATTTTTGAAAAAGCTTTCGTTTGCCGTGCTTTTTATTAATCAACGACTTTTCATACAAAAATGCGGTGTACCACCAAAAGTTTGATGTCAAAATAACGGATTTTTTTAAATTGAAGAAGAATATATTTATGTTCAGAATCTATGTTAAAAAGTTACATTTTTGAATTACAAATTTTAAAACTTTTTATACCCCTGTTATGCAGGACTTTTTTAAAAGTAAAAATACAAAAAAAGCAATTACCATTTAAATAAGGTATTAATACCATTTTTTCATTATTAAACAAAACAAACACATTCATTTTTATTTTGCATTTGATTTAATACAACTAAAAATGAATACTGTAATTTTTAGATTTCAAATTTGTGCATGGCATTTAATAGTTTTTTCGCAAGCGAAGCAGCGAGTATTTGCTAGTGGAAAATGAAGGAGAAGCACAAAACAAATAGAAGGTTGCAATGTCAATTTAGCCTTAAAATACGTCAAACGTAATTTACGTTCAAAATACGCCAAAAAGACATAAAATTTAACATCACGGACTAAAAAACTTTTCGCCAAAAGTCACACACGATTTTTTTACCACTTTCATGATTTTAATTGTTTGTTTGTTTATTTAAACGCACAATTATTCTTGTTGAATTTTTATAGTTTGTTTTTGATACTTGTTTTTGATAAATTTTCGATTTATTTCACTAACAGTTGTTTTTGACAGAAGTGATTTTTCTGTAAAAGAAAAAATAAGCAACTGTTAATGCTACCTGGTAATTTTTATATCATAGTTGAGATCAGTTGTTTTATATAACGAACAACAACAACAACATTAAAAGTGAAAATATGTACATACGAAAAATTATAACCGCACATGGAATTTTTCCATAAATCAGAAAAATATTCCGGTCAAATTAGACAAAAAATAGTGTCCAGTTTGCAAAAATTTAAAGTATACAGTTAAAACGTGGTACAGATGTTGGGTTTACAATTACAATTAAAATGTGAAAAGTCCCCATCGATCCTAAGTCGGCAAAAAAGTTCTTTAAGGTCAAAAGTCACCATTTTCGGTTTTTTGCATTTTTCTGCAAAATGGTAAGTTTAACGTTAAAAATTGGTGAGTCAAAAGTGTACAGCAAAGAAGTATCTATCAAAATAGTAGACTAGAATAACCATTCATATCCATTCTTATCATATCTTATCATATCTTCCAAAAAAAACCATTTCTGAGATATAAAAAAAAAATAAACTGGCCATTTCAGCCCTTGGAAGGACTTTGACCTAGCTTCTATTGATCAATTGCGTTGTGCGTGTTATTAAATGTTTGATCACAAATGACCGAGAACTGGACCTACGTGTTTTATGCCGACTCCGAACGGCTTATGTTCTCAAGAAGCTTTACATGGCAATTTTTTTTACTCTCTGAGGTTTGCCATTGTCTGCAGAGAGGTGACGACCGAACAGAAAAATTATTTCAATTGAAAAAACTTTCTGTCTGAGCTGGAATTGAACCCGGGCTACTCCTGAGTTTATTTCGAAGAATTTTATCAACTCCGCTTAGCCCAGACCGAAGCACCGATGTCGCACTGTGCACATACACACACATATGGTCTTCTTTAGTGTGTTCAGCTCTTGTTGCTTTCTCGCAAGCTGCTGTGTTGAGCATAAATTTTAAGGTAAGTTTACTTTGAAACTTATTTTAATAGTGTTCTCCCATTGTCGTCCCAGGCTGAAATTTAGAGAGAACTTAGATAAACTATCATTAATTAATATAAATTTTTTTCTAAAATTTTAAAATTGATTTTCATCAAAATATTTTTTTTTTAACTTTAATGCAATAGTAAATAACGTAAATATTTGAGAATTTTTAAAGTTTTTTTATACAAAATAAGCCTTTTGAAAAAATCTTTAATACGAATTTAAAATCGTTGTTCTATCTCAAACTTAACCGAAGTTATAATCAATTGAAAAACAATAGAAGATCAGATAATTTTCTTCAAAAATGCCCTTAACAGTTTTAACGTAGACATTTCGTACTATGAGCAGATTTTTTAGCTTTAATTATAAGTAGGTTATTGGCAGAATTTGAATATTTGTTTTTTATTTTCTCACTTTAAAGATTGTGCTCCAAACAAACACATCGTCTAATAAATGTATATATATGTATATTTAAAATAAGTACTGTAATAATAAAAGAAATATCTGTTACAGTAAGAAATTTATACTTTGCACTGTTCAAACATAAATAGTCTCATAGCGTACAAACTGTTGAATTTTTGAAGATTCAATTTTGTTGCAAATATATTTTATGTCCGAAAGAGCAGAGATATTCGCGACTTAACGATTTAGGTGAACTTCCAACTCGAATATCTTCTAGCTAAAAAGGTATCATAGGTATCTCATGAGTCATGACAGGTTTTTAATTATGATTTAATTAAGAGGTTTGTAACAAAAACAATTGGAAGTAAATGTTTGGATTTCAAATTAAAAAAACAAATTTCAGTAAAAAAATATGGCAATGAAATACAAAAACCCTCGGGCAAAGTCACAAGTTATGTCGCAGAAAAAAAACCAAGGATGCAGGAGTTTTCAAAAATATATGAAACCGATGATAGGATTTTTTGCCTCGATACATTTCAATCCACTCTAATGTACATATATATTTTATCTTTTCATGTTGTTGTTGTTTTTGTTCGTTATTTGCAACAATCGGTTTCAACACTCTTGGTTAACGGTAAAAGTAGAAACATGTTCTCATACCCACAACAAAAGTTATTAGTTAAAATCTAGTGCGGTTTAGGGATGACAGTTGCAAAAACACATCGATTTGTTTGATTCGATGCATCGAAGTGTACATCGATATCTTTCTATCGTAGTACATACATCGAAGCATCAATGTATCGATTTGCATAGGATTTTTCAGATATTATTTCGTAGCAAAATATGCTATTAGCAAAAATCTACAAAATTTTAAATTAATTACTATAACTAAGCTAAAAATGTTACTAACGGGCTATTGAGTCAGGTCAAAAACTTATTTGTAAAAACCATAGAAATCATAAAAATATCAATTTTTAAGTCATCCAAAACCCTCTCTTATTTTTTAAGTTTTCTAGAAAAACTCTTTATTACAGGTCTTTCGTCCAATTCATCGATATTATGATTTCTCGATATAACTTAAAACGTAATTTAATTTGATGTGGAGAAGTTGTGGGGGATAATCATAAAAGAAGCCTTAAAAAAACTCTGAAACTTAATCTGGTTGAGTGAGATTATAGATATAGAGTAAGATAAGTTGTTTTGTGGACACTTCTTATGTGTCCCATTAAGTTTGATGTATTTCAGGCACTCTTTATATTCTTTTTACACAAATTAAAATTCTCGTTGTTTTCGGTGCGTTTATCAAAAAACCTCCAAAGCACACTTTTTGCAGCCATATCAATTTTTTGGTCAAACTCACTTCTCTTTTCTTTTTTTCACAGTTGAGAAACTGAAATGCCAGTTTAATGCACTAGAGATGGCAGTTTTCAAAAAACATCGATGCATCGACTATTTATACAACGAGTGGATAATGCGGTTATAGTTTTGAGACAGGGTGGGGTGTACGTCTGGATTGAGAACTGTTTCAAAATATAGCAGTATCAATTAAAAAGTGTAATTTGGGTACTCATGGAAGATTTAGACTTTCAAACTATATGTATTTTAAATGTGAGCTAAGCTAAGACAAGTTTGACATAAAAAATTTAATATATTTATTTTATATCTTTTCAGAGTTAATAAATTCATTACCAAAATTAATTTTAGTTTTTTTAGTACTAGTATCGCCTGCGGTCGAAAATCGACCAACTGTTTGTAAAGCAGTGAATAAAAACTAACACTAACGTAGCGTATGTTAAGGCACTGTAGCGTAGAAATCAGAAAACATACAATAAAAATGCATAGCGTAGATAACAGTACTTGTTTGCCATTTTTGTAGCGGTGAAGTTTGTGTAAGTGAGCGCAAACACAAACAAAAACCCTTGAGTATTAAAGCATACAAATTAACAAAAATTTTATCATTCCATAGCTTCATTGGAAAAACTGCGAATTTATATCCCTTCTGAATTAATATCGAGAGGAGTATGAGCTGGCTCTATTATTAATTCTACCAATATTTCTTCCAAACTTATTCACCCCTTTCAGTCCGCCTTTTTGGAGTTCATACCTATTATTACCCTTAAGGTGATTCTTAGAGAAGTCAAATGTATAAGATGGTCCAATATAGATGGTCGGATCATAGGCCACCAGTGCAAATTTGTTTCTTCTCATTTGTGCAACAGCCCCTTTTGAATGCTAAATGATTTGTTTCCTTCCATTTAAGGAAATGAAAGACTAAAAAAAGGAACGACATCTTGCGTTCTTCGTGGTATTGAAATATATATTTATTTATAGCTTTTGATTGGCAAGAGATATTAACTCGTCAATTCCCAGTGTCAACTGTAGGTGACAGAGATAGAAAAATTTATTTATCCTATAAAACAAAAAAAAAATGAGAAAAAATTTACTACTACTATAAAGTAAACACACGGTAGTATTTATATTTTTTTTTGGCAACCCTGATACATACATCATCTGTAAAATTATTCATTTGTCTCAAACAGTTTTGAAATTTTTGTGCGTCGAAGTGGTTTTGAAACTTTTTTTGTTATAAAAATGCCAAAAGGGTAAGTACTGTATTACTTGTTTTTGCAAATTGTTGTTATTGAATGTAACTTGTAATAGAAATGTACTTGTAATAGAAATAAGTCGTATTCTTCTTATTACCATATTAAGTTATAAGTATAAATTACGCCCAGTTTCACCTGTAGGTGACACTCCTTACAAAAAAAATAAGAGATGTACATTTTTTTTTTCTTATTTTTCATGTTTTAAATATCTAAACACGTCAATTAACACCAAAAAAATAATATTTTGCCATCAGACAGAAGCATGGGAATTGACGTGTTAAGGAAATGTTTTCACAAAAATTGTTTTAGAAGCTGTATTACTTTATGAAAATATAAAAACAACATTTAGGAAAAATTTATTTTCGCTAAAAAAATGCAGGCCAATGGCCATGATTTTTAATGATATAGATTGTTTATTGAGTTGTGTGTCAAAACGAAGTGTGAGAAAGAGTGTGAGAAACTACAATTTAGATTACAAAAAAAAAAATAAAACAAAAATAACTTTTGATTTATTTTTGAAGCGAACATTGAATATTTTAGATGCTTTTTTTAAAAAAGTATATAACAAAGAATTTGGTGAGGAAACGGTTATTGTACTTCTATTTTTTAAAATTGATTTAATTGAACTTTAAGTCAACGAAAATTTGAGGGAAATCGATTAAAAAATAGCGGAGATATTTTCATGCCAAATTCAAACTTGAAATTTAAATAGTTTTTTTTTATTCTGAGGCCTTGCCTTAAGAAAATGAGTACTAAATAGTACTTAAGTACTTAATAAGTACTTCATAATAAGTACTTAAGAACCAAAAAATCTTTAGTTCAAAATAACGGAAATTTTTTTTAACATACTATCTGTAAAAAATATTATCCAAAAAGCTATCGTATACCGTTATTTTTTTTAATCAACAACTTTTTATACAAATATACGCTGTACTGAGAACATCTATAGTTTTTGAGATATCGCAAAAATTTTGATGTCACAATGCGGCAATTTTTCAAAATGTACTATTTATAAGAAATTTCACCATCACAATATATGTATAACACTTGTTACATAAGAAAATGCTTATTGAAGGGTATTCGTAAAAGATGGCGAAAAATGTCTCAAGTACTTGTTACACATATTATCAGTGTCTAAAATTCGCTCTTACATAATGTTTTTCCATCTCTTACAGTTTAGCTTTTATTTAATTAATGCTCTTTTAACGCTCATATTTCAGGTCGAAGGAAGCCAATCAAAAATGCAATCATACTGTGCAGCCAGACCTTTCATCTCATACTTCATTCACTATTCTGCCTCTTCCTAGCGCTGAGATTCCTTACTAAAATTAATATAAACTTCCAACCTTAATATTTCGGGTCAGAGGTCATCCATTTAAAATCTGACATGATTTGGCACATCTATGGTGCAGTATACGTTTGGAATGTTATACGTTTCATTGCCCTTATTCTAAAAAAATATAAAAAAGTGTACGACAACATTTGATGTTTGCGTATTAATATATAGAATAATAATATATACGTAGCTAAGGAAATTGCTTAAAACATAGATTTGTGTATATAACTTTGGAGTGGTTTGAAATATTTGAAAAATTTTTCACAAAAATTATTTCATGAGCTATAGAACTTTGTAAAAAATGTAAAAACAACATTTTGAAAAAATACATTTTCATCAAAAAAAATCATAGGGCTCATGAATTTCGATGATAGAAACTGTTTATTGAATTATGTCTCAAAACAAGACAATTTTTGCAAATAAATGATATGTCATATGAAAGAGTGTAAAAAAAGAAAATGTATTAAGGAAAAAAACATACAACGAAAAGAACGCTTGTCTTAATTTTTCAGCAAAATCTAGATATTGTATAGGTTTTTTAAAACGATATAAAACATTGAATTGATGGGATAACGGTTAATATTTCTTATGTATCCAAAGTCATTTAATTGACTTTTCAGACAAAGAAAATTTTTTTAAAATTGATTAAAAAATGGCTGAGATATTTGCTTGCGAAGTCAAAACTTGAAATTTCAATAGTTTCTTTCTCATTCTGAGGCGATGGCCTTGCTTCAAGGAAATACATTGTACTGAGAAAATATAAAATTTTCGAGATGTCTTAATAATTTTAATGTCATTTTAAGGGGATTTTTTTTTTATATACTATTTGTGGGATATATTACCAAGAAAGCTTTCCTCTACCGTTATATTCCTCAACCAACGACATTTCTTACAAAAATAGATGTCGAAAGTATTTTTTGCAGACCTTATCAATGTCTAAAATTCTCTCTTACGTTATATTCTTCCATCTGTTACAGTTTAGCTTTTATATAATAAATAAACTTTTTGCGCCCCTATTTCAGGTCGAAAGTCACCAATCTAAAATGTAATCATACTATGTAGCCAGATCTTTCATTTGATACCTCATTCATCATTCTACCTCTTCCTAGCCCTGAGATTCCTTACTAAAAATATTACAAACTTTCAACGTTAATATTTCGGATCAGAGGCCATAAATTTAAAATCTAAAATTATTCTGCACATATAGGGCGCAGAACCTTTCGAATGATATAAGTTTCAATGCCCTTATTCTAAAATTAATATCGAAAAAATGTACGACAACGTTTGATGTTTGCCTATTAATATATAAGATTCGTATTAACAATTTTACTTCTATTTTTCAGGTTTTTAACAAGCACATTTTTTAAAATAGACGTGCTTCGAGAAAGGTATTTTTAACATTATTTAAGGGGTTTTGGTCAAAAAAATTGGTAATGTGTTTTGGTTAGGATTGTACATGTCTTTGATAGCTTCATATGCATGTTAAAAATCATGAATTTATTCTTTATTCAAGAACAGTAACTAACAGAAAATTTAACGTAAAATTTGAATATTTCATACATAGTCGAATGAAAATCTGTGGAATATAGGCGTGATTTTTGTACGATGCAGTCGCGATTGTTGCAAAGCGTTGGTAGCGATTGTTTTTTCACCACTACTATAGGTCTTGCAGCAACTAAAAATAAGCCAGCTGCGTTGAGAAGACATGGCAATTGAATAATTTTTATTTGATGTCGAAAACGCAATTGGAACGAACAAGTATGCATTCAAACCAAGAATTCAATTGAAAAATTTAATGGCTCATGAAACACCTTGAATGTTTGATTTATTTAGGGGAAAAAATAAATTAAAAAATAAACAAATTGCAAATAATATTAGTCAATAGAAATCATTCTATAAGCGAAATATCTACTCATACTTAAAGATGTGATGAAATAATTAAGAGGTTAATCCGAACAGTATTGATATTCCACATAGGGCCATTTTGTTCACAAAGGGCATAAATATGATTTAATTCGGGGATAACTATCTCTAGGTTAATTTTATACCAAGCGTATAAATCGGGAGATAAAAAAGTGGTTTTGTTCACATTTTATCCGAGCTTTATGCTTAGAGCATAAATTCGCTCTCAGTTTATATTGATTTCCATTGGAATGTTAGAGTGCTGCTCATTAATTAAAAAATGTGTGGGGATTTTTTATTTATTTTTGCGAATTTGGGGGTTGGAGTGAACACTAGGTAAAAATGGATCGCTGATTTTGCACCTGATGTCTGAAATTTTTCTACAAAGGGCTGCCAACTAAACATTTTTTAAGAATTTTAAACATGAAGAAACAGTATTGGGGGTTACTTCTCTCGAATCTGGTGTCAGAATTTTAAAATTCAAGATGGTGGATAAAGTTGCCACCTAATTTCTTGTTTATTTATGCGAATTCAACTCTGGGAGAAACACTAGGTAAAATTGGGTCGCTGATTCCGAATCCGTTGTCAGAATTTCAAAACTCGAAAATTTTTCTACGCGTAGGGGTGCCACCTTAAAGTGTTTTATTTTAAGAATTTTAAACATGAGGAAAGAGTATTGGGGGTCGCTGAGTTCGAATCTGAAGTCAGAAATTTAAAATTCAAGATGGTGGAAAGGGTTGCCACCTTAATTTTTTGTATTTTTATAAATTCGGGGCTGGCAAAAAAAAATGGTACGCCAAAAATGGGTCGCTGAATCCGAATCTGTGGTCAGAATTTCAAAATGATAAAGTTTTGAAATAATAGGGTTGCCACCTAATGATATGTATTTTTTAGAATTTTAAACATCATTTAACAGTATTAGGGAGTCACTGATTTCGAATCTGAAGTCAGAATTTTAAAATTCAAAATGGTGGATAGGGTTGCCACCTTCATCTTTTGTATTTTTATGAATTCGGGGCTGGCAAAAAATTGTATGCCAAAAATGGGTCGCTGAATCCGAATCCGCGATCAGAATATTAAAATTATAAAATTTTGAAAGAATAGGGTTGCTTTTACTTTTGAAAATACATATTATTAGGTGGCAGCCCTATTATTATAAAATTTTATCATTTGGAAATTCTGACCACGGATTCGGACTCAGCGACCCATTTTTGGTGTACCATTTTTTTTGGCAGCCCCGAATTCGTAAAAATTTAAAATATTAAGGTGGCAACCCTATCCACCATCTTGAATTTAAAAATTTTGAGTTCAGATTTGAAATCAGTAACCTCCCAATACTGTTCCCTCATGTTTAAAATTCTTAAAATAAAACATCTTTAGGTGGCAACCCTATGTGTAGAAAAATTTTCGAATTTTGAAATTCTGACAACGGATTCGGATTCAGCGACCCATTTTTACCCTTTAGTTCGCGCCAGCCCCGAATTCGTAAAAATAAAAAATTAAGGTGGCAACCTTATCCAAATTTTAAAATTCTGACACCAGATTCGAAATCAGTAACCCCCAATACTGTTTCCCTATGTTTAAAAATTTGTATTTTCAATATTTTGACACCAAGTAAATAAAAAATATTAAAATGAGAGTGATGAGAGCGAATTAAAAATCTTAACTCACCAACTCATCTTTCACGAGTTAAATATTTCTGGGGTTATTCTATCTCGCCACCATTTTTATCTCCAGCTTGAAGAGTTAAATGCTTAACTCACTGTGAACAAATGAAAAACTGGAAAAATCATGGAATTAACTCGGGGATAAATTTATCTCTCTGTGAACAAAATGGCCCATAATGACACATTCAATTCATTTCGAAAAATCAAAGTGCAAAAAAAAAAGGAATACTCTATCCAGACTGCTTTTAGGGCTTAATTTAAATCTTTACTTTGTAAATTCCTGCTGTTTGTTTAGTTATAAAATATTTTTAAAAAAAAATATCAAAAAAATATTATCCAATAAAGCAATGCCTCATAAATTTTAAAGATTTTTAAATTGATCGCTAAATTGCCACCAGTTTGGGGTGAAGAACCTGAAATATGGTTCCTACAAGTTGAATTAAATTTCAACTAAGCCGGGATCGTCCAAGATTCAACTAAGTTTGAATATCTCTTGAGTCACCTAGATCCACCTACATTGGTCCCCGGCTAAATGCGTCAGCTAAAATTTTTGATTTCAACATATTTAGTCGGAGAACTCAATTATGAGGATCCCACTTAATTGCGTTCCTGACCCAATTAAGAAAACCCTGCTTTACTGCATCAAAAACCCAATGAAGTGGGTGTTGTTTTAAACTTGCAATAAAAATTAAAAGATTATAATATATACATAATATATATCAAGTTTTATTAGAAACAAAATTAACAAAAACATCACATCACGTTATTCATATATTTTATTCATACAGAAAAAAAAAATTATATGTATAAGATTTGTATATTATTTTGGTGCTGTATTTACTAAGATTTTTGTGTGAATTTAACAAAAGACTTAAAATTTATCAACAATTAACCGGGAAACCCAATTAGGCAGGACGCATTTAAACGGGAAAAGTTATGTGCCTATCCTATAGAATATTTTTAATTTTCTATGCTTACGGAAAATTATGTTGCTAAATATGTGATGGGATTTATATTAAATTTATAAAAAAATTATTCTTGTTCATGTTATTATTATACTCAGATCATAAGCCACTGCTTTACCACTTCAACCTTCCCAAATTTTGTGAAAAATAACTACAGTTATTCCTGTTGGAAAAAATAGCACGACGTCTTGTGAATCGAAGGACATTCGGCCCATCAGTATTTTGTGTACTTTGTCTTAAGTTTGTGAAGCAATTCGGGTTGACCAGATATCGACATATATCAAATCAACTAATCGTATGTCTCCGCTACAATCTGGCTTCCGTCCTAGGCACAGTTGCTAAACTGCTGCATTTAAAGTGTTAGATGATATAAGATCCTCATACGACGATGGAAAATAAACATTGCTCTGTCTACTTGACTACGGTGATGGCCGTAGCCTAGTGGGTAGAGTGCGTGGCCCCTAAGCTACAGAACCGCGGTAGCCCAGGTTCAATTCCAGCTCAGACAGAATGTTTTTTTACCTCAGAGAGTAAAAACTGCCATGTAAAGCTTCTTGTGAACATAAGCCGTTGGGAATCGGCATTGCACTCGTAGGTTCAGTTCTCGATCATTTGTGTTCAAACATTTAATAACACAGTGACTAAAAAAAAACGATTTTGGCAAAAGAACAGGATCCTGCTATATAGGTTCGATACTATGAACAAAGGTGAGTAAGACCCTAGCTGGGTTTCGTGAGTTTGGCGAACGTTTTCTTTTTATGGCCCATTATATAAAGTGGGTCTTACGGCCCTATTCTGGCAAATTAACAAATTGTTAACCAGTATTTTGAATATTTCTATGTGTTTGTTGTTTTCAATACAAAATTTAAAGCCCAAAAAACAAAATTTGTTAATGAAATTGTCAATAATTGAAAAGCAGTTGACAATTTTGTTCAAATTTTTTTATTTTTGAGCTTCAAATTTTGTTTTGAAATAAAAAAATTACAACAAACACATAGAAATATTCAAAATACTGGTTAACAATTTGTTAATTTGCCAGAATAGGGCTGTTAGTGATTTTGACAAAAAAAAAGTATTACTAGTTTTTGTTCAAGAGCTCCGTCAGATTTAGAGATATTAGTTAACTGTCTTCGGAAAAGTTATAGCCAATATTCTAATAAATAAGTCTTATGAACAAAAGAAATCCATAAAATTATTTGTTTCAATCTTTTTTTTTTAAAAATTGTGAATTTTTTTTTAATTTCTTCACTTTTTTGGTCATAACTTGAAGAGAGTTAAAATTTTTCCTATTCTATTTTCAACAAAATTGTAGCTAAAAAATACCCAACAATTCTTGTTAATATGATAATGTGATCTGAACGTGTCTAGACTACTTAATAAGCTTAAAAAGATAATTTTTTAATGAAAAAATACCGGTTTTAAGGGTTGTTTTCGCAGTTTTTCGACCATAACTCCTAAGTTTAGCCAATTTTCAACTTTTTGTATTCAGCTAATTTGTAGCCAGAAGGATTGTGAAGGATTCTTGTGAACATATCTATGTGGTTCGAATGCGTCTTCATTACTTAAAAATCTCAAAAAATTCTTTTTTTTTTTTCTAAAATATACATAAATGATAATAGAAGTGTTTTGGAGCCATTGCTTAGCTTACCTACCTCGAAGAACCAATAAATATATTCTTTTCCTTTTTGTCAGTTTATTCGGCCATATTAAGGCACTTTCGGTAGAAATTTCTTGCATCAGTCATTTAATTAAAATATATAAGTTTGGTTTAGTAAAAATATTTACAACGCATTGTTCAAAACAAAAATGATGAATTCGTCTTTAATTTGATTTATCGTGTTAAAGCAAAACATTTTGGTTAATTTTATGCGATCTATGCTTTCATTTTTGATTATCATCTCTATTATTAATTTAAAAGTTTTATAGGTACTGAAGCCAAAAATTGATAATTGAACTTCCGAACGGGTTGTGTGTTTTTGGAATAAAGGAAAAGAAAACATAATTTTTTTTATTTTTATAATACTAAACCTTCAAAAAAACAAAAATACTTTGTTTTGTAGTTCTATAAGAATGTACATTGTAGGTGCATACTATTTTGAGAGTGTGCGAAAGATATAAAGTATGCAATACTTTTGTAATAAAAATGAAATAAAAAATTATCTCATTTATTATTATAGTAAACTTCAATTAATTATTATGAATATACAAAATCAGCAAAAATTCTAAAAACAACTTCAGTAAACATGCTTTGTTAGTGCAGACTTCCAGCAGGCTGTTGGACTACATATAATAACATAAGAATAGAAACTAAAGTAAAACAGAAATACAACAACAAATGTGACATGATGAAATGGAGGAAAAACTGAGAAATTGACGCTTCAAATCTCATCGCCCCGATGGTGCAGTGCGTTAGTGTGCGCTTGCACGGGTATCACAAAGATTTCTGATGACGCTTTTAGCAGAGCAGAAATTGCAATCAGATCAGCTAGTGATTTTTTCCTTTTCATATTGAAAAAACTTTGTTGTTGTTGTTGTTTCTTTGGAAAAATTCGTTAGAACAATTAATTGTTCTAACTTTGACCTTAAGCTCAATAAACGATTTTAAACTATCCAACAACTAGAATTTGTATTTAAAATCAAGTATGATTTAAACTATCAAACATTAAGAATTTGTATTTAAATCATATAAAGTCAACATAATTAATAAAGAGGTCATTTAGAAAAAACTTTAATCAAATGGTAGAGCTCGACCAAACGGAAACAGCTGAAAACAAAATCAGCACAAATTCTAAAAACAACTTCAGTAAACATGCTTTGTTAGTGCAGACTTCCAGCAGGCTGTTGGACTACATATAATAACATAATCATAGAAACTAAAGTAAAACAGAAATACAACAACAAATGTGACATGATGAAATGGAGGAAAAACTGAGAAATTGACGCTTCAAATCTCATCGCCCCGATGGTGCAGTGCGTTAGCGCGCGCTTGCACGGGTATCACAAAGATTTCTGATGACGTTTTTTCAGAGCAGAAATTGCAATCAGATCAGCTAGTGATTTTTTCCTTTTCATATTGAAAAAACTTTGTTGTTGTTTCTTTGGAAAAATTCGTTAGAACAATTAATTGTTCTAACTTTGACCTTAAGCTCAATAAAAGATTTTAAACTATCAAACAACTAGAATTTGTATTTAAAATCAAGTATGATTTAAACTATCAAACATTTAGAATTTGTATTTAAATCATATAAAGTCAACATAATTATTATAAACTTAAGTATCCAAATAAAACCTTTTTTATATTAAATTGTTTTCTTATGTGTATGAAAGTACCTTTGTTTCATTTTAATAAAAAAATTATTTGTAAAAACTTAAATTTTAAACTGACACTAGTTATGATAACTCTCCGATTATTTCAGCTCTAGCCGTAGCAATCCGTGAGCTGAAATGGTTTGCAATACCCTCCAAAAATGAACTTTTTTTTTAAATATTGGCTAATGTGGTAGTTTAAAAAAATAATAGTTATGAAAAAGTTCTTCTGATCTGCTTAAAAAGATTTTAAACTTTTGCTTTCGGATTAAGAATGATGATATTTTTCGTGCATTTTTAAAAAATTTTAAATTATTTTCACTAAAATGAAAAAAACTTAATTATTATTTCTAATTTCCTCACTTTCAATATATCGTTGGAAAGGTTTTGAGTGCTTGCATTGATTCTTGGTCAGAATTGCTTAAATAGATACATATTAAAATTTAAATATAAATTATAAAATAAACACTTACTGAAAAAATATTCTATGCTATTGAAAAAATAATAATAATTGAAGTTATTTGAATTTTTAAAGTTTTTGTATGGAAGTAAAATAACAAAAACAACATCATCTTTAATCTGACTGCAAAAATGAACACTTTTTTGATGCCGATTTGAAGAACTTTTTCCTGCCTATAATTTCTGACAGTTTATTTTTTACAAAAAAATTTGTTTTTAAAAGTTAATTCAAACCTATCCCCAAACTTACACAGAAACTGAGCAGGACGTGTTGGAAACATTTGCAAAAAAAAAGCAGACTAAATTTTTATCTCTAGCAAAAAATAACTTTTAAAATATATAACAACTAGAAAATACCCGCTGCTTTGCCATCGATAAAAATATTAAATATGTATCACGTAAAACTTTGAAATATTAAAATTATTATATTTTACTCCACTGTAACCAAATAATTATTGAAAAAGGACCGTTTATCCCCAAGAATCTATTTTTCTTTCATATAAAAAAGAACATGTTCATTTTGTTCTATTTAACGCGAATAAAAAGTTTTTCAAAGCTTTGTAATTTTCTAAAATTTTGTTTTAAAATAAGCAAAACTGGTTTTGTTCTGCAAAGCGTTTCAACACTCTGCAGCCACTTAAATAAAAAAACTTTTTTGTATGTTAGGTTTACAAAAATATGTCGAAAAGACAGAAAAAATATGTCAAAACGACAGGAAAAATTACCAAAATAAAATATAGCAGCACAGTGCCAAAGCGCTAAGCCACGAGACTAGAGACGGGACATAATTAATGTTTTATCTTGGCCACTAAGTTTCCGTCACGTCCGTATGTTTGATTCAAATTTTAATATTATTTAAAATGAGGAAATAAATTATCCTCAAATTTAAGTATTACAAACAAATTTTTTAAACAGTCTTCTACTTGTAATTCCTATCAAAGTTTTAAGAAAACATTTTTTTCTTAAAATGTCTACCTTAATATGATCATGCTATACACTTAACAACATGCTATATAATCTCATGTCTATAATCCTACATAGCACTATACAACATTAATCATAGTATAAAATTAAAAGCCTAACTAAACCGAAAAAATAATATAAAAACCTGTAAAAACTAATACAGGGTAGCCCTTATTCGAAGCGCCCATCTGGCAACACTGTAACTTTCCGCAGTGATGCCAAATCGACTAATGACATACCGCGTTTGAAGCGTCATTCCAAGCAAATGCTTACAATGGAACAGTACACGCCACGCGAACGCTCTAAAATTGTTGAAATATACATTCAACAAAAAAGTCAATAGTGAAAACTCAACGTGCTTTCAAAAAAATAAATAAAGTGAAAAGTGCGCCTTCCAAGAAAACAATTTATCGTTTGTATGAAAGATTTACAACTGGTAATACTCTTGGTAACCCAAAGAGGCCAAATAAAAAGCGACCAAGGCGATCGGATGAGAATATTGCAGCCGTACGAGCCAGTATTGAGCAGTCACCAACAACATTCCAAAATCGCCGTTCTCAGCAGCTCGGCATTCCCCGATCCACTTTACAACGCATTTTACGTGTTGATTTGAATTTGTTTCCGTACAAAATTCAATTGGTAAACAAATTGTTGCCTACCGATAAGCGGATGACAAAAAGAGTCATCGAAATGGCTGAAGAAGACGAGCATTTTTGGCATAAAATTATCATGAGCGATGAAGCTCATTTTCAGTTGCAGTCAGTAAAAAAACAAAATTGCCGTATTTATGCCACTGAAAATCCACAAAAGATTCAAGAAGTACCTCTTCACGATGCAAAAGTCACTGTTTGGTGCGGCGTTTGTGCTAAAATGCTCATTGGGCCGTTCTTTTTCGAAGATGATAATGGCCACAGAGTTACTGTCAATCAGGAGCGTTATCGCGATATGATAAACAATTTTTTCATGCCAATCGTTCGTCGAAAGCATATCAGGCACTACTGGTTTCAACAAGACGGCGCGCCACCACACACAAGCCGCACTACAATCGATTTTTTGAAGCAATTGTTCCCTGGCCGTTTGATGTCAAAAAATGGTGATTTCGATTGGCCGCCAAGATCACCAGATTTAACGCCTCCAGACTTCTTTTTGTGGGGTTATTTGAAATCAAAGGTTTACGTCAACAAGCCAAAGACCCTAGAAGAGCTGAAAACCAACATCCGTCAAGAAATAACCGCCATTCCCATCGAAATGTTGAAGAAAACCATGGAAAATGCTGCAAAACGGGCACAATATGTCGTAGAGGCCAATGGCGACCATTTACGAGATATCATATTCAAGAAATAATGTTAGCAAATCTACTTGAACCCAATTAAATGATATTCATGACGAACAGACAAAAAATTGTGGTTTCTTTGATTTATTTAAAAATAAAATGGGCGCTTCGAATATGGGCAAACCTATAACCTTTTTATATGGGTATATAAAAAGATAATCTTCCCATCAGTATTAAGTGAAACAATCAACCAAAAAACCTTATCCTTGCCGGGAAGGCATAAAGGCTACCTTCAAACGTTTTTCGACCACAGCCAAGTGGTCTCATCAGAAGGCTTTTAAAATACTGAAAAACCTAACCAACCTCTAATTCTGAATGCTACGATGCTATGATGACCAACGTAAGGGGGTTTGTTGATTTTAAGTTTTTTATCTGTCTGTCGTCGGGGGCGATAGTTCTGGGAATGGACCCGCAATTCTAAGCTTTGGTTGCTTCTTCATATCCTGTGGTGGAACGGCAGTAGGGTGTTTAGCGATAGTTATTCGCTGTGCATTCTGTCGACGTTCAGTCCTCGAGCTATCGACATTCAACAATTGTGGAATTTGAATAAATTTATTGTAAAAATTAAGGTTAAATTAAGTTTATAATAAAAAATTGTTAGTTACTAAC
Organism: Dichetophora obliterata; assembly: GCA_963920525.1. Taxonomy (NCBI): domain Eukaryota; kingdom Metazoa; phylum Arthropoda; class Insecta; order Diptera; family Sciomyzidae; genus Dichetophora; species Dichetophora obliterata. The sequence goes on along the minus strand of OY986436.1, from coordinate 155,699,989 downwards.
CCAAAAATTAGATTAACAGGGGAATGGACTAGTTTCTCAAAGTTCTGGATAACATCTCCACGCCCGTAGACACTAAAATATCCGTCATTGCATGCCCTGCTCTGGTCCATTAGTCACCGCATGCTTGTGAGTGACTGTAGATGCAAAAAATTAAATGATTATTTGTCTACAGCGGCAAATTAATCATATAGGGAAAGTGGGGGTTTATCCGTTTTTAATTGTTCTTTTAGGTTTTTTTGGGGACTCAGAAGGCGGCTAAGGAGAACCAGTGCGATGCTCCTTAGCAATAAAAATTATTGCCTTTCGCACACAGATTACTTACGTTTCTAAGGCGTATTGTTCTAGCGGGTTCCACTACAGACGGTTCCGTAATTTTGGATGTTTTCGGTAGGATTTGCTCGAGCAGTATATTTTTATATATAATTTTCAGGTTTTTTACTAATTGTATTATTTGTTAGGTTTTATTTCTTTTGTTTGGTTTTTTACAAGGTTTTGTACTAATTTTTTGTTTGGATTTTTATTTTGTAGGTTTTTTTATTGCATGAATGTGCTACATATATATTGCATGAATGTGCTATATATGTACTTTTGAATGTGCTGCATGAATGTGTTGTATGCAATTTATTTTTAATTGTCATTAGATTAGCTTATATCGAATGCGTAACATTCAGAATTAGAGGTTGGTTAGGTTTTTAAGTCTTTTCAAAGCCTTCTGATGAGACCACTTGGCTGTGGTCGAAAAACGTTTAAAGGTAGCCTTTATGCCTACACGGCAAGGATAAGGTTTTTAGGTTGATTGTTTCAATTAATATAGATGGAAAGATAATCTTTTTGTATATTAATTTAAAGAGGTTTTTTATTATTTTTCCGGTTTAGTGAGGCTTCTAATTTTATACTATGATTAATGTTGTATAGCGCTATGTCGGATTATAGACATGACATTGTAAAGCATGTTGTATAGTGTTAAGTCAGATTATAGATGTGACATTGTCAGTGGTGGATTTAGGCATTTTGCCGCCCTAGGCCCGACATTTACGCCGCCTCTAAAATATTAACTGTTTTTCTTACAATAGAACCAAACTATAAAAATTGTATTTTTCATTTTTTACACACATTACATAGATTTTTATACAACATAATAAAAATAAAGAGTTTCGTTATATGCTCGTGCGAAATCATTTATTAAATTCTCATAACATAGTTTTTGTACTAGATCTGTTTCATTTTTTAATAAGGCATCATAGTTGCCCGTTTTTAATTCGTTTTATTGTAGAAAATGAGCGTTTCCTGAGCAGTTTTTCCCCCCTATTCCTATCAATCTTCATAAAGCTTGGGCATTTTTTGAATGAGTATGAATGACAAATAACGTCCGCAAACAAACGGATGTATGTGTCAACGAAAGAAATTTGTTTATAAAAACCAGAAACAAGATTAGCAATGGCACGAACCCTTTGGACGAAATACAGTCAACTACTACACGAATCGTTCTGTCTTTGAGGAAAAATCGAACAGATGATACATCGAACAGAGTTACCACTAACACCATATGGAATTAGTTTTGACACAAGCGCTTTATGCCACACTCGGTCAAACGCCCTTAAAATATCAAGAGCAACAACCTTTTTCTCTCCGAAAATTGAACACATTGGTTCCATTTTTTGGTTAAGAACTCTATGAGGTCACCAGTAGGCCCTACGGAAACCATATTGACGATCGCTGAGCAGTTGGTTGTGCTCTAGATAGTTCATAATGTAAAATTTTATTACGCTCTTAATAGCTTTGAAAAGAGTAGAGCATATCGTAATGGGTCGGCAGCTTGTAGGGTTCATGACATCTCCAGTTTTAGGTACTGGTTGCACATTTGTGACTTTCCCTTCCAACAAGATGGAAATACTCCTTTTATGTAGGAGATGCTTGAAAGGTTGCGCAAAAGCCGAGCCAGAGAAGAAACACATATTTTTAGCACAATTGGTGGAATTCCATCAGGACCAGAAACTTTTAGAAGTACGTTTAGACTTGTAAGAAGCCTTTTAACTGCTCTTGTTCGAAAGTAAATTTCTTGCATTGCAGAAGATCAACCCTCAACGAAGGGCAGTGGCTGATTGCTTTCCGAGAGAGTGAAACTTTGTGCAAACAATCCAGCCAATAGGTCCGCTTTATCAGCTGAGTTAGTAGAGATTTGGTCATCTTTTAAAAGAGTTGGAATCAATGACAATGCCTGATTCTTTAATCTTTTAACAAATGTCCAACAATTTTCACTCACTTCGGTGGGAAGTCTTTTTTATTAGTATTCTTGTGGGAACACCAATTCTGAATGGCTTCCCTTATATGACTGCAATCCTTAAAGTCTCATTAAATCATGAGTGATGTTTTGGTTTAATGTTTCTCATCTTATTGGCAATTAAAGACCGCATACCCCATAAAATATTTCTTGTACCTTAACAGTGCGGCATTCTTTTTTATATCAGCAAAACGTAATTTCCAATTGATTTGTTATAAAAATTATTTAAGTCAGTCCAATTTGCATTTTCATAAAACCATGCAGTCCTCTTCGAAAGTTGTATCGAAAGTTATCAGGAATACTTAAATAAACTCACAGCGATATTTCTTCATTTCGATATACATCACAAAGATCACGTAAATGAAAAATATTTTTTATTTTTGGTGCAGAACTTGTATTTTGTTTATCTTCTTGCAATAATATTTGAAGAAAACTTATTAAATGAAAAAAAACTTAAAGTTACATTTTAAATAAGCTACGATATTGTTCTGTCGTTTTTTAGATTTTTCTGCCATCAAATACATTTAAATACACTCAACAAAACATTTAAAAAATGTTGCAATTCATTACCCTAATGTTTTGTTCAATAATATCTTATATTAAGTCATGTTAAGTTACCGCCAATGGCATGCCCATATTAAAGTAATACTTTCTGTAACCCAAAACGTAATCGATTGCACGAGTGTTCTGCAACATTTTATTCATAACCTGTAAGCGAAGTTTTTGCTTGTTAGTTTTTCTTAAACATATATCGCTCAACATTTGGCCGTCCAAAGATTTATAAAACTCGTCAAACTAGTTTATTGATTTATATTGAGTTTCTTTATAAATTAAAATATTTTTCTGCCCTGTCAATTCGGCTGCAACCAAATAGATTCCGTTTCTAACATTTTTTTTCCTAAAAATTTTTCAGCCCACAAAAATTTTGCCGCCCTAAAAATATTTCCGTCCTAGGGCCGGGCCTCACGGGCCTAGGCCTAAATCCAATACTGGACATTGTATAGCATGATCATATTTAGATAGACATTTTAAGAAAAAAAAAGTGGCTGCAGAGTGTTGAAACGCTTTGCCGAACAAAACCTGTTTTAGACTTATGGTAGCCCTACCTTAATATCTTATTTTCAACCAAACTTAAGTCAGAAAACAATTTGAGCGCAAACACCTCTGCAGTAAAAATCATATTTGTTATGAATTTAATTAGGTAACTTACTAGTTAAATAAAACTAGTCAAAAAATACTAGATGTTTAACTAGTGAAATCTTTCTAACCAAAAAGTTACTAGATAAGTCAGTATCTCTATTACAGCTAGTTCAAAAATACAAGCTGTTTTACTAGTTATAAAAGAACTAGTTGCTCAATTTAAAGTTAACTAACTAGTCGCATCTTGACTTGTTAATAGCATACCAACTATTTTTCTAGCTCTTAACTAAGTAGTCATAAATGTATTAGCTTCTTTGCTAGTTGCAAGCTCGCTAGTTCTGCATAAATTTATAAACATTAAATAAACCGAATTTTTAGTTGTAAAAATAGTAGCAATTGAGGATGTGACGGATGTCATTTTGCGAATGCAAATCTGTAAAGAGCCTTCCTTAAGGGTGCGGATAATTGATATTCATATCCGTAGATGCGGATGTTTTCAATTAAATTATAAATATATTTTTTATAATTGTTAGTATTTATTTTTTTTAAGTAAAACTCTTTTTAAGAGTCAGTCTGGTTCTACACGTTTTTCTCGAAACTTTTCGACCTCGTTGACGTTATAACGAAAAAACTATTCAACCGATCGAATAAAAAATTTAAATATTATTGTACACCCAAAAAAAAAAAATGTTGTAACATTAAAAAATTTGTGTGCCTATTTAAAAAAATCTTTTATTTTTGACTCCAAAAAGACAGCTTTTTAATGCAACAAGTTAATGTTTTTAAATACAAAATGTTAATGGTTCTGAAATTAACAATAGTATTGTCATTATGAAAAGACAAAAGTATGTGGACAAATGTGTATTGTCATCTTTAAAACGTCGTAACTTCTCTATAACAAGATCATCAGGTTCAATGAAAATTTTTCATGTTAATATGAAAAAAGCACGTTTTAACATTTGAAAAAATCAATGTTGATGTAAAAATCCTTGTTGTAAACAGAAACTTACCCATTGTTACTTAAAATACACTTGTGGTTAATGTAACAACCACATAGTTTCGATTTAAAAACAGTTTTCTTAAGAATAAAGAACTTATATACAGCTGTGTGAAAAAATTGTTCTCTAAAATAAAACATACAAAATTTGTTGATCAGTGAAAAAAAGTGTTTGTTTATTACAAGTACGTACATTGATTTTATTTAATGACTCAGTAGCAAGTATATTTGTTGAGGTGTAAATAATTTTTCTTTAATAATTGCTAGGTTAGTTATTCATTCAATGGCAATCAAGGAATAAAAAATAGCTTATACTAAAGAAAAGCTTAGAAAAAAATAGCTTATACTAAAAACCAAAGAATTTTTACTTTTGACTAATTCATTGTTATTTGAAAAAACAAATGTAAGGTATAAAGTGATATGACGTTTCTTTTCCTATTAACTGAATTAACGAAAAAGGGTCAAATGAAAAAAGAAACTGCGAAAAAAAATAAAGTATATATGGGCATTTCTTATTAATGTAAAAAATTTCTTATTTACATATTTCTTATTTCTTATTTACGACCAAAATTGTCGTCCGTGTAACTAATTAATAATGGCAGTGGTAAATATGGGCGTAACTCACGCGACAAAAAAAGGAAGTGTGTTTTACAAGCATGTTCAACTGGCAAAAACACAGCGAATTTTCCCATATAATTTGTTTTTGTTTTCAATTTTTAAATAACGGGAAAACAGTGAAGTTTCATATAAATCCACTTTACCTATGGACTTTGCTTATTTAAAAATATATTCAGATTCCAAAAATATTTGTCGTAACTCACGCGACAAAATTTCCTTAAATTTATATTAGGTAATTAAATAATTAGGTTGTAAAGTAATTATGTATATTAGTAATTAACAAACAAATTTAATATATTGCTCCGAAGGAGACGGTGGCCATATTAAGCCACAAACTATTCCAATTCGTGACTAAAAGATTTAATAACAAAAATTTTATTAAAAAAAAAATAATATTACAAAAAGTTTACGAAACATTTACTAAACATTTAAGAAAAAGGAAACTACATTTGTGAAACAGTGCAGACGATTTGATCATCATGGTTATTGAATTTATATAGAAATTTCCTAAATTAATAATTTTAAAATGCTTCTCTTAGATATTATCATAAAATAAAAGTTTTTAATAAGTTTTAAGTTTTTGGTCACGGTTGACTTTTTTCTGGAAATGCCCATACAGTAGAATATTTTCAGATTTTTGCGGCTTCTATTTTCTATTCTATTTTCTATTTTCCATGAACCCTTGAAATAGATTTTTCCCCATACAAATCGTCTAGAAAAATTTAAATTAAAAAGCGCCACCTCTAAACCTTAGCCGATTTTTTAAGACTTCTAGGGTTGGGTCCTAAGGAAGAGTTTAAGCTGCGAAAATGAAACTGGATTCTTAAAAAACCACCCTTATATACATATATATACATATTCTTAACTTAATTTTTAATTATGTGTGTTAATAATTTAGTTCTCGGATACGGGCTATCTTTTTTAGTTTTAATAGAAAAGAAATACTTTAGAATGAAATGCCACACAGATTTTAGATTTTAAAGCATATGTCTATAGCTGTAATTATACTGGACATTTTGTATTGAATCATATCAAAATTAAGTACAACCTCCTGTGGGTTTATTATCTCACCAACAACAATTACGAATGGTTGAATAGATTCGCCTACTACTTGCAGATGTTGGAGTCGATCATCTATAGCGTTAATGGTCGGTGTTACATATATAAAAGAATTCTGAGAGTGCTTGATTGTGAATTTAAGTACTGTTTTTCTTCCACATGATTTTTATTGAAACATGTATCAATCCATGAATAGCCAGGAATAATCCTAAGTATTTTCCATCTGTTAAGAGAGAAAAAACTAAAATTAAATTGGAGTCAAATATGTTTCAAAATGTTTTCGTGACTTTTTACAAAAAAAAAAAAACGTTACAAGAACAACGTACTCCATTGTTATTCCGCCGTTATAGTGCACGCTTATTGCCGAGCTAAGCTGCAAAACACATTGAAGCAACAGAGAACGCAAGTCATGCATCTCTTTTGCCCCAATGCATTTATGGGTTAATTTCACCACGGCTCGGCAATAAGCGTGCTTTATAAACGTGGCCATAGCATACATATTTCCGCTTGTCAATTTATTTTTAATACATTTAACACATTTTTCTCACTTTTCGCAAAACAAAACATTTCTTTAATATTTGGCTGCGTTCTTAAACGTCTTTTTGCAAAGCATCAGAGTTTTTTTCGTTGTGCTCATCTAGATTCCTATTTTTAAGCATTCTTTAGTTGTACAGGTTTGGTGCACCAGTAAAAAAAAAACACTAATGCTTTGCAATATTGTTTTTAAAAACTCTAAAAAAATAATATTTTTTGCAAAAATACGTTTAAGAACTCAGCCTTTCTTTTTAATTTTTTTTAATTTATTTGATTACTCACATTATTATTACACAACACAAGACAAACACAAAACAAAATTCAGAACTTCTTTCTCCAACAGCTTCAAACACACTGTAGCTCTAAGCGAAAAAATCAGCACAATTAAAGAGAAGGAGCAAGCATTGTCAAACAAAGAAAAACCGTTCTTTTTAAAGACCGGGTTTGTTAATAGTAAAACAAAACATAAATATTTTTTTGACAATACGAGAAAAATCTCAATTAAAAAGATAGTAATTCAATGACTGACAACATTGTTTTTATTTGAAAGATGCTTTCTTTAATAATACAAATTAAGTATACAAACAATTTAACGAGAAGCATCTCTTTATAAAAACAAGCATGTTGTACTTCAGAAAAGTTGCAAATCTTTATATTAAAGACATTTTGTTTTTTATTAACAAGAGCCATTTTTACTTTAACAATGCTACTCTTTGTAATAATACAACAATATTTCTTTGGGTGTACATATGTGTATGTAATACAAGTATATATATTCAATAATATTAAACATATTTTTAATGCGACCTAGCATAAAAATAAAGGTTAAAAAATATGCAAAACTTCGCCATTTTGTTTTGTTTTTGCTCAAATGTGGAATGAGTGTTACAATATAACTTAAAAGTTTAAATAAAAGTTAATCTTTGGACCTTTACAAAAAAAAAAAAAATAAAAATACCTCAAATTTTTGATCGCTTTAAGGTATAAAAAGAACCATTTATAACAAATACATTAAAACAAATACCATTTCGATTAGCATAACTTTGTATAAATATTAAATGTGCAGTTTTTAAAAACAGCAATCTGCTTAAAAATAGAAATTTAAATATAGTTTCAATAATACAAGTATAAATTCAATTTACGCAGTACTAGTATACAACTAGCTTCAAAAAGACAAAAAAAAAACAAATACTAGCATACAACTAGCATGAAAACTACAAGAACTGAACTAGCTTGAAGTATTTAACTATAGTGTAAAATATACTAGCACAAAGGTGACTCAAATCATACCAGTAAAAAGCCTAGTTTTGATTATTTTTATATTAGACTGGTATTTTTTGACCTAGTACATTGACTAGTATTTTAATTAGTTGGCTACACTGCAGGGAAAATGCAGTTAATATTGTATTTTTTTCAACTCAGTATTCATTATGATGTGCATCGAAGGAAGTTCTTTCGGCATTTTTTGTTCATTTACATTTACCCAAAGTATATCAATGCTGTCCACACTCATGCACAGAAGTGTGCAACCGCGCCTTTTTCACATAACTTAATTAGCACTTTTTTGACTTGGGCGAAGTAAAACTTCCTAACTCAGAATTTATTCTATTTCGAAGTATCAACTTGTTCTTTTTCTTGTATAAATAAAAATAGACTATTTTTATTAGTTTTACTGAGACTATTAGTTTTACTGAGAAAAATTTAATGATTTTATTTATTTTATTTATTTCAGCGAAATTTATGATAAAAATTAATAAATTCTCTTCAAAACAACCAAAAAACTAAAAACTTTATGCGAATCAAATTTTTCGACTCTTTAAGGAAATTAAATGTGATGCATTTGTCAACGCAACAGAGGCAGGAGCTGTAAAAGCGCCCCCAAAAAACTCCTACGTGACGTTGCACAAAGCTAACTACCGCATTTATCACTAAAACCAGATGATTTCAAAGCTGTTTTGAGGAATAACTAAAGTATTTTGCAGCAAAAGCTTTAACCTCGCAAAAGAACTAATGGTCCTTGTTGTTATTGTTGTTGTTGTTGTATCACACTCAATTGCTTCGTCATCCGGTTTCATTTTTGCATCTGTAAAACGAATACAATTCTCGTGCTGCATCGCTGCGACAATCTTTTTCGGTGAATACAGATGCGGCTCGGGTAAGCCAATAACTGGAGCATTTTGAGCACATACCACATACATTTTACTAATATAAGCAAGCAAATACAAACAAATATACATAGTGCAATTAAACACGAAATATTTCTTGAATACTGTAGATTCGAAATTTTTGACGATTTTAACAACTTTATCAAGTGTTCCCGGAGCACGTTGTTGACCTACATTTTGACATCAATGAGTAAAAACTTTCTCTTAACTTTGCAATGAATATTTTTTAGGTCAACTGGAAAGTTTGATAAGAGGTTAAGAGAAGTTTTTCAGTTTTAAGAGCGAATGTTGTGCTCAGTGGTGAAACTAGTGTACGCTGTTGTGGAGCCTCTTCCATTTACCGAGACATAGTAATGCGCTCCCTCTGTCTGATTCGGGGCCAGTTTTTCAGTGCAAGTTTAAACTTTAGTCAAATTAAACCTAGCTTAACTCACCAAAATTGGACGTTTAAACTCGGTTTAACTAGATATTTTAGCATTCGTTGACACTAAATTGACTTAAATTATCATATAATGTGTTCCTTTTTTGCGTAAACCGAGTTTAAACGTCCAATTTTGGTGAGTTAAGCTTGGTTTAATTTGACTAGACTTTAAACTCGCACTGAAAAACTGGCCCTTAGAAACCCATCTTTTAGTCTTTAATAAAATTATCCATTTCCAATAGATTACACGATCACAGTATAGTATTAAATTAGATAGGAGATTAATTTGTGGGGTTATTTAAAAAAGGCACATTTTACTTTGGCCAATAAAAGATGGCGCACCCTGTGTTCTAAGCAAACTTGGTCATTAACAATTTCCTTATGTTTTATAATTATATTGGCTGCAACCCGGTGCGTTCCTGCCACGCCTCCGTTGCCAAACTTCCATAAAATGGTATCAGTGAACCTGCATGTGTAAATTGAGTTCGAATACTGATTTCCAAGGCTGTGCTACCTATAACTCCAAAGCAATTCAATATCTCAAATTTGGGTTATATGGGGGTGCCACGCCCCCTTGTTAAACACCATACAATGTTATCAGTTAAACTTAATGTCTAAATTGAGTTCGAATACTGAATTTCGAGACAGTGCTAACTATAACGCAAAAGCTATTCAAAATCTCAAATTTGGGTTGTATGGGAGGTGCCACGCCCCCTTGCCTAACGCCCATAAAATGTTATCAATAAAACGGCACGTGTAAATTGTGGTGGAATACCAAACTACATGGCTGTGTGAACTATAACTCAAACGCTATTCGATATCGCAAATTTGGGTTGTATGGAAGGTGCCACGCCACCTTGTTTAACGCCCATAAAATGTTATCAGTGAAACAGAACGTGTAAATTGTCGTCGAATACTGAATTCCGAGACTGTGCGAATTATAACGCAAAAGCTATTCAAAATCTGAAATTTGAGTTGTATGAGAGGTGCCACGCCCCTTGTGCAACGCTGTCCGTACTACGACTAAAACATGCGCATGAATGCGAACAACCAATTTGGAAAGTTTCATCGCGATCGGATACACGGTGTAGAAATGACACACAAACAAACGTACATTCGTTTTTATATACAGTAACTCACAGATTATTTCAAATGAGCAACATTTTTTATAAGGAAATGCAATCCTAGACATATTTACTCAAATTTTTTTTAAAAAAAGCAAAATAATATGACAACTTAATTAATTTTTATTAAATCTGACAAAAGTATTGGTGAAAATACAGTTGATTATGCCTTTAATAAATTATTTTGAAGTGGTGTTTAGTAATCTAGACTCACATTCGTTACATAAACTGCAAGTGGCGTTAAACTATACGGCCCGTTATGTGTATGGTCTCAGACGATTTAGCCATGTTACTGGTCTAAGCACCCGAATTCTAGGATGCAATGTTGAACATTATTTAAAAGCAAGAAATTGTATATTCCTGCATAAGCTGATACACTCAAAAACTCCAAACTATCTATATTCTAAACTTCAGTTTTGTTTATCTGCCAGAAGCTTAAATTTGGTAATTTCTCACTTTAAATATTTAAATTCCTCAAGACTTTTTTTCGTAAGTACCATTAGATTGTGGAACTCCTTGCCGAGGTATCTTAAATCTATTTCCAACGCACAAAACTTCAAGCAATTAATATCTGCACATTTTTCTTGATTTTTCGTTTCTCTTTTACTTTCTCTCTTCTTCTCATTTAACCCTTTTTTATTTAATTATTCATTAGATATAAGTTTGTGTTGATTTTATTATATTAATTAAACTTCTTTTAGAATTTAACTTACTTAAGTAATTTTTAAATATAAATTTAATAACTGTTTGTTTCTTTTTCATTCTGATCTTATGTTTGTTCGAGATATATATTATACTATTTTATTGTACGCAAAAGAATAACTATTTCTTATGTACTAATATATGAATAAAGCCAAATTACAAATTAAAAAAATATCGAGTTTATAAAAAAATTGTTCATATAAAAACAAAAACTTTTAAATTTTTACCTCACAGATTATTTCGTGAGCTGCTTTTTGTGCTTGCTTTTTATTCATCTAACGGTACACAAAACTAACTGCACAAAAATAATGAAAAAGACTCTCATTTTTGCAACAAATTTTTCGAGTGGTGACATTTTAAAGTCAGTTAGAATCTTACTGTTATCAAGATGGGACTTCGTGCGCCTTTTGAGAAACGTGAGTTAGTAATTAAACACTTTCAGTCGGGAAAATCCAGAAACAAATTGCAGAAACAGTTGATTTGAGCGCATTCTCAGTTCAATATATAATTCAACGTTTTAATTGTGAAAATCGCTTGCATAACAAGGGCAGAGAAGCTCCAAACAAAATTTTTACGAAAGCTGACGAAAGATGGATCTTAAGAAAAATTGAAGATAATCCGATGTTGAGTGCATCAGCTTTGGCCAAGTATGCTGAATTGTATCTTGGTAAGAAATGCCACCCACAGACAATAGGTAGAATCCTAAGACAAGCTGATTATCATGGCCGAACAGCTAGAAATAAGCCACAAAAAAAGCCCAAAAAAATGTACGAGCCGATTAAAGTTTGCAAAGGACAATATAAACAAGGATGAAACATTCTGAAACTCGGTGATTTTTGCCGATGAGAGTAAATTCAATCTGCTTGGGTCAGACGGAAAGGTATTTATTTGGCGTAAGCCCAATAATGAGCTGCAAAAAAAAAACTTGCGCGGCACAGTAAAACATGATGGTGGGCATGTTATAATTTGGGGGTGCATGTCATCGGCTGGAGTTGGTACTCTAGAATTTATAAATTCTACAATGGATAAAACAATGTACCTGCAAATTTTGAATTACAATTTGCACACAAGTGTGGCTAATTTGGGTATAAGGAAAAGCTTTAGGTTTTACCAAGGCAACGACCCAAAGCATAAGTCGAATCTAGTACAGACTTGGCTCTATTGGAATTGCCCCCCACATTGTTCAAACACCAGCTCAATCCCCTGACTTAAATGTCATTGAAAATTTGTGGCACATTCTTGAACTCAACATTAGAAAACACCACATTAGCAGCGCAGAGAGCTTGAAAACTGCACTAAATTTGGAATGGGAAAAAAAATATCGCCGTAATATACAAAAAAGTTGGTTTCTTCAATGCAGTCGCGTTTGTTTTATGACATCCTATAAAACAAAAGGGATACCCTAAAAAATATTGATAGTATTTTATTTTTAAACGATAAAAATCATAGTTCCTTTTATACATACGAAATAAGCTGTGAGGTAAAAATTTGAAAAGTTTTTGTTTTTGTATGAACAATTCTTTGTAAGATGGATATTTTCACCTCTACTTTTTCAGATTTAATAAAAATCAATTAAACTTCAATATTGCATTGTTATTATTTTTAAATTTCAACAAAAATGCCAAGGATTTTAATTTCTTTTTAAAAATGTTGCTCACACGAAATAAGCTGTGAGTCACTGTATATATATTACTATAATAATTGGGCCTATTCTGCCAAATTTTCTGTTATGAATCATGAAAGATGCCGACCATAAAAGATCTGTTAAAATTGGTATTCTGCCTTTCGATCTTTTATGGTACCCTGCTATCAATCTTCGTAAACAAAAATCTATTACAATTCCGTTAACTTCTGTTATGAAGCAGCTGATTGCTGTCAATAAATTGAAAAATAAATTAATGCAAGTTGAAGAAGTTTCGCTTTTAATGTGTAAATAACAAATATTTTTACAAAATTAGCACTAAAGAAGTGCCATGCATTAACATTATAAACAAGCTTTATTGATGTGATTAAATTGCTAGTTTTAAAACAATGTTGGTCTGGGAGGACGACCCAGATCAGAAGCTTAAGTTTCAATAAAAGTCGTGACTGACGCAGTTATGGTGAAGTTGAAAGCGGAAGAGGCATAGGTGACCGCGTAGGTTACAAACATAAAGAGCAACTTGGGGGTCGTCCATAAACAACGTTACTGATTTTCCGGTTTTTTTTACCCCCCTCCCCCTGCGTTACTTTTCGTAGTGCTTTTCAAAACCCCTCCCTCCCATAATGTAACGTGACATATGAAATTAATTCATTCGAATGATTATATATTTTGACTAGCTCTGACAATTTTCACTAGTATTAGTGACTAGTATGACAAGATACATTAAAGGAACAATTGGAAAAAAATCAATAATTAATATCTTCTGTAAAAGCTATTCCATCTGCGATCCAAGATTCGATGCTCTCAATCACTGAGATAGAAGAAGTTTGTAGCTTTGTTGAGGATTCTTCAAAATAGAATTTTTCATCGGATTCTATGTCGACCCATTCAGGTGAATCCTCATTTCTAACGCAAAGAAATTCACCTGGTCTTTAACAGAGTACCCTTAAAGGCTGCACCCGAGCTGCACCAAGTTCTGTGTTTTTGTGTAAATGCTTTCTGAAAATTGATTTATTTAAATAGTATGTTTTATTCCGATTTATTGTAAACGATATAATACAAACTTATGACAATTCATAGAAGTTTTAAAAACGAAATACAAGCCGCAGGTAGGACACGACCTTTAACCGATTTCTTTTTTCTGAGAAGGACAGTACATGTCACACGGTATCTCCTTTGATCAAGAACATTCAGGCCTTAACATCAAAGCCTGTCGCAAAAGCAAAGACCCAAACTCTTCAGACGTGTGCTGAGATGGTGAAGGAATACCAAAAGGTTCCTGTGTCGAGGGAAAAGGCGGTGGAAGAAATCGTTGAAACAAAAGTTAACCATCAATTTAGACGATCAAACATAAACATGTAAGGTTAAAAATTTTTGAAATGGTTGTGTTATTAATTAGAGGTTTTTCGTCGATTTTTTTAATTTTTGGTAACGTTACAATATCTAAACACCTCCCCCCTCTACCGTTACTTATCGTAGTGCATTACAAAACCCCTCCCCCCCCTAAATTGATAACGTAGTTTATGGACGACCCCTTGGATACGAGCATGTTGCGGTGGCCAAAACGCTATTCGAATGACAATCGTCGTGGCGGCGATAGTGGTAAGTCATCATACCAACGACAAGATTTTGAATGCAGGAGAAAGCGAACTAGTAACTATGATGGAGGAAGGTTCCTTATACAATCGACAAGATAATAGGCGCAACAATGAGCGTAGTACATATAAATGAAAAGACAACGACTTCTACAATAGTACAGCATAGTAAATTCAACAGCATCTTTCGTAGCAGAAAGGGTTGACATGGTGGCGACGGTGCTCGCCGAGATAATAATTAAACAACAAAGTTGCAGCAAAGTTTAGAATTCCAGAAAGTATAAATATAAATTCCTTTCTCAGTTTAAGTTCAGATTAACATTTATTATTATATTTTATGCTGAATTTCTTACACAACTAAAGGTATGATTTTACTTTAGCGCCCTCTTGTAAATATTTTTTCTTATTTCTATTTAATGTATTTAGGCATCCTTAGTCCAAATGTGCAAAAATAAAATGTCGGTCTCAAGTGGCTTAGAAGATAAAATTCGCGAAAGTTTAAAATTAATTATTTTAACTATTTTTCCTGGAACAGAAGCTTCTAATTCCAAACCTGAAAAAATTAATGGCCGCTTTCATCTAGTTTAGAAGTTATAGGGGTCAGAAGTTGAAAAAATGGAAAAAATAATTTGGACTTTCAGCTTAATATATAAAAACAAGAATTTTTCGCCAGCGGCTCTTTTTGCATTTATCTCCATATTATGTATGTGTATAACTACTTTCAAACATTTAAAAAAAGTCCATTTTAGCTTAAAGTAAAATACTACCAAAATGTTAAGTGTGTAAAAGCTAATTTCCCCTTATACGAAGTTATCGCGGCGATTTTTAATACATTTTTTAATTAATTTGTAACTTTTAAACCATAGGAGACAAACATTTTTTCACCTTTTGCATTAAGAAGACTGAAAATCATTGACAATAACCTACATCTTGTTTTTTTCGTAGTAAAATATAAGAAAAAATACAATTATTTACCTGGAAAATTTTATCTCCCAAACCATAAGAGACCGACAATTTTTAGTGCACCATTGCATTTAGGAGACCAAAATACATATGAAAAAATACAAAAAAAGGGGCGTAGGCTCCAAAGTAGAATTATTACCAAATAAATATATGTAATTCCTAACAGTTTTCATTTAGTTTCTTTGTGGGAGGTTGGCGTGTTTTTATGCTATTTTGACAAATTTAAATTATTTGGTGAATATTTGAGATCAAAAGCTTATGTGCAAAATTTGAAGCTATTACATTAGTTTTAGTGGCATTTAAAGAGATTTCACCAATTTATAGTCGCTCAGTATGGAAGGTGGGCGTGGTTTTCATCTGATTTTGATAAATTTCAATCATATTGTGAATTTTTGCGACCGATGCTTATGCATAGTCAAACAGATTACGTTTTCTTCCTTGAACACACAGAATAAAAATTAAATTCTGATAAAAGGCAGAAAAATGTATCTGTTATTCTGATTTCATAACAGATTTGTTCATGTAGAATACCAATTCAAGAGAATTCAGACCAAAATGTTCACTTTCTAAAAATTTGTTACTATAAAAGATAGAAAAGTGTATCTGTTATTCTGTTGTCTTTCATAACAGATTTCATAGCAGATTTTGTCATGCAGAATACCAAATTAAAGATTTTGTAAAATATTTTTGACAGTTCGAAAAATCTGCTATGATTTATAACAGATTTCATAAAAGATTGTCGTGCAGAATACCAATTCTGGTCTCGTAACAGAAATTTGTATGGGAAATCATAATAGAATAACAGAATTTGTTCATAAAAGATTCCACAGAATAGGCCCAAATATCTTTATATGTACATAAAATTCTTCCGTACATGGCTTTGTCACTGAACTTCTCCTAAACGGCTGGACCGATTTGATGAAATTTCGTGTGTGTGTGTGCGGCTGGTTCTGTAGATGGTTTGGGTCTAAAGTTTGACCAGCTTGGTGGCGCTGTTGTTGCTGTGGCAGTGTTTAAAGGGGTATTTGAGAGTATAACTCAGAAACGCATTGAGAAATTGTCATGATTCTTTCACTTCACCATTACGTTTTAGCAAACAAATTACAAAAATACAAAATGAATAAAAATAAAACAAAAAAAAAAAAAATAAAAGTCGTTGGACACACGAGTGAAGCGAAGCTTTTTCGCATTTTAATATATTTGATAGTGTAATGGTTTTTTAATAAAATAATGTTAAAATGCAAAAATTTTATGTATCAAAAAGTTAACTAAAAAAATACACGTTAATATTCACACCAGAACATTTTGTTACAGTACATTATTGTTTTATTTGATTACATGTTACATAATTTTTAATTATTTTTGTAAATGTTTTGAATTGTTATGGAAATTTATCGATGGAATTGTTGGTATTTTAGATAATAGCAAACGTATATTACATATCATCGATATATCTAGCAAATACTGCATCAATAGTTGTCCTCAATCGTATTGTGCAAATATTTGGATCGCTTATCATTCGTAAATTATATTTATCAAAAAGGCATTATTTAAATGCCTGTGAACATTCAAACAGTTGATACCTTGTGATAAGTTTCGTCCAGTTCAATGGAGCCTGCTCGTGTATAGCCAGTGATGAGGGTAATTTTTTGCAATTTCACTCAAGCAAATCACAAAACAAGGCGTAAAAAACTTCGCTTCAAAAATGCACTGACAATAATTTATTTACTGATTTTACAGCAATTAGAAAGTGCATACAGGAATAAGAAAAACAAAACCATATGATTTTATTTATTTACTAGTATAAAAGCCTGTCCTGCGGCAGGTCCTTCGCACACTTTCTTTTTGGAGCCTTTTGCCGAGCTTGGTAACAATCATATTCATACACAACTTTACAAACTGGCCTTGCAACCTTCAATCCGTAGTAACTCAGGTGTCGTTTAGCGGTTGCTATAATTATATTATTTGTTACAATAGGCTTAAATCGATTCAAAAGAATTTTATTAAATTCGTCATAACTTTTTTGGAAAAGGATGAAAAAAGAGGTAATTAGATCAAACACGTACTATTGTAAAAACCCAATATTGTTACTGATAAGTATCAAATATATTTTCTGTGCATACTTTTAGGCTGAACATTTTTGAGAACAGTGTGTCACGTAAAATTACTGTACTGTCAAAAATAATCACATTTTGAGAAATCCGACAGAATTCGGATACTCAAATCATAACCGAGTATCGTGCTGTTCTCAACTCTATACATATTCAATAAAATGTGTAAAATATTTATAGGCATTCGGCTCACTAGCATTTTTTCGGGTATAAGTACATTCTCATTCGGAGAGCGCCGTGATCCGAACCACTTCGAGCCGTTTTTAATGAGTGCGTTGAGTAAGTTTATTACAAAGGCGCTCGATCGGAATGTATTTTGAGTGTACTCTGAGTACTGCTCCTTCTCTGCCAACATCCCTTAGCGTTAATTAGTTTTTTTTTGCATATGCACTTTTCGTAAGCATTTGTCTGCAGGTCATGTGAGCTCTCATTACTTGTTTGTTTTTCTCGAAAACTCGTTCTTGGTATTTTATTATTGCACTCTATGGAGAAGAAAACAACAACAACGCTTGTGATTTTGGTTTGTTAGACATAAACAAAAATAAAACAAAATCAAAAGGCCGGCGCACAGTGCTTGAAAGTTCGAAATAAATACCAAAACTGATAACCTCTTTTTGTGAATTTTTTTCATTGCGTTGTTTAAGAATATTCTAACTAGCATGATTCCAAAATATTTATCAGATATATGTATAGGTTTTCTGTGTGCCTTACAATACGATTGATGTAAAAATGTTGAAAAAATTTCGTAAAATATTGATATTTTCCAAGAGTTATTACAGACAATTGAGAAAATTTATTGCACTCTGGTTTTTTTTAAGTACAAAAAGCATTATTGAAAAAGTTTTTTGCATACTTGAAAATTTTTTTTATTTTTGCAATAAATTTCTTATGCAAAGTTGATATGACAAAAAAAGTAAATTTATTTTTAGCAGAATAAAACATTATGATCTGTCTTATGATAATATAAAAGTATGGATGTCGACGATATTTTAAATAAAGAAATGCTTTTATTGGACTTTAAGTTGAGCGATTAAAAAAAAACTGACAGAATTTTTTGCGTCCTTGAACAATATTTGGTAAAAACTAAATGCATTTCGAAAAAAATATAGATTTGTTTAGTCATTTTCTTTAGTATGCTTTAAGGCATTTCTTGATTAAATGATCACTTCTTACGAAAGTACGGCATATTAATATACAGGTAGGGTTGGCCAGTAATGATTACTTTCGTGTAATGATTGTAAAAAATTACTGATTACAATTAATTAAACACAAATTTATTACTAGATTACTCAAAAAAAATCATTAATAACTTTAAAGTATTCAATGATTTTTTTGAGAAATCAGTAATCATGCAAAAGTAATCAATGAATAATTTAAGTAATGAATCATTTTCCAATAATGAATGAATTATTCTGATTAAGAAATTTATCAGTAATCAGGCTTAACCAATCGTTGATTACAGATTTAATATATGTGGTTCAACTGTAAAACTGAGACCAGTAAAATGCAGAAAAGGTTTCTGAGCACTATTGTTACACTTCTTTCTTAAAAAGTCTTTCACAAAACCAATCTTAAAAACATTGACATCATTTTAATAGCTACTGGAGAAAATATTGTATTTATGGTAAACCTTTATGGTAAATAGCAATTACTGATATAATCAAATTACACACAAATTTTGAATTTTTTGTCTGACGAGAAGTAGTCTGTAATTACTGAAAGCTGGGTCTGATTACTGGATTTATTAAAAAATCATGTAATTCCATGTTACTATTACTTGATTTTAAAAAATCATGTAATCACCTTGCATGATTACTATATTTTTTATAATCTCATGAAATTACTTACCATGATAACTTAATTTAAGGTATTTTTATTTGGTTTTTAATGTGATTTTTCTGAGTATTTAGAAAAATCAAGTGATCTGTGCAATCTGAATACATGTAATCATAATCAGTAATCGTGATTTGTAATCATGGCCATCCCTGTATACAGGTATTATTTTTTATTTTAATACGTTAAAATTTTAATGTAAATAGTAAAAGCATATACTTACTAAATACGACAAATGGTTTAAAATGTTATAATTCTTCTTTTGCAATACTAGAATATATTTACAGAGTATTTAAGTATTCTATAGTGTGTTTCTTATTAATTTGCTATGTTAACACATAGTATACATTTTTTAAATAATTACAATTAAATTGAATTAGTAAAACAGTTATGTGATGTGTATAAAGTTTAATTAATTTACATTATCTTATAGCGGACTATGAAACATTTTAATGAATTTCGCAATAAAATGCTTTCAAATCTATTCAAATTCCCTTGTCAAGAAATGTTCTTCAAACATCTTCAATTAGCTGAAAGTGAAATATATATTCTTTGATTCTAAACAACAGAATTAGAATACGTATGCAAGTGCTACACGACCTGTGCTCACTTTATCACAATGCCAAAAAGTATGCTATTATCTTTTTCAACTGTTGATCACATTTACAGAAGACATTTAAGAAGCTGTTAACTGCAGGCAATCAAAGGCGGCCGTGAAGTGGTCTCGTAGTGAGGCAGCAAAAGTTATCCGATACAATCGAAGGACTTTAAGCTGGCTTACTGCACTGGTCACAGGACACGGTCCCTTCATGTACCATCTCGGGAAGATGACTCTGACCGAGGACGATGCGTGTAGGTTATGCCTAGAGGAGCCGGAAACAGCAGCACACATTCTGTGCCAGTGTCCGGCGCTGGCAAGCATAAGATTGACCACTCTGGGACGCCCATTTATTGGCGAAGCCGAGATTGGTCAACTAACCTATAAGGATATGCTTGAGGTGACAAAGGATGCTTACACGAGGAGCATGCTCACGTACGAGTACTCCGAGCAGTAGTACCCTTTGTCCAATGGGGGACGAAAAGGGACCCACTGTGGTCTGCTTCGGCAAATCCCCAACTTATATATATATATCACATTTACAACCAGCGCCAATTTGTGGCAAAACGCATGAGGCTCACTCCATTTTTTTTGGAACAAAAACGAAACGTTAAGCTTTTTTTGATGATTTGTTTTCTGTTTTTATAAAAAGCAAACAAATAATATCTTTGAATACTATAAACCACTAATATAAACAGTTTAGATGCTGCGCTTCATTGAAGTTGGAATTGGGAAATTTTGTATGGGAGGTGGACGTGGCAAAATACTTTTTTTATGTTAGACATATATTGAAGATTTCTGACAGAATGATTCTTGTATTGGTTCAAGACAAAAAAAAAAATAGAGACGATAGCATTTTGACGAACGTCTGCACTCGTTACGGATGTTTACGGATTTAACCCAAAATGAAACGATTTGCTCAACGCGTCTGAAACAGCTGATCAGTAGGCAATCGAGTATTATTTATTTATTTATATTGTGCATTTTATAATTTTTAATAAAGATTTGTGAAAAATGTGTGAAATAATGGTGAAGTTGAAACAAATTGATGAAAATAAAATAAAAACGCACTCTGCACAGCTGTTGTTGACGAGTTGCTACGCTAGCAGTTCGGTTCTTACGGAATAATACGTCTTGTCAAACTGTTTCGTTTAGTTTCGTTCAGTTACGTTTGCTCATTTTGGGTAACAAAATTAATATGTATTTAACCGAACACTTACTCGTTACGGAGCAAAACGTCTATTTTGGCTGGGCCTTTAAGATGACAGAAAAATAAAAAAAAAATACTTTACAAATTTAATTATAATTGCTGACTGCAGAAAATGAATGACACTTACGATAATATCGAAACTGCGTATTATTTTTAAACCTCAACAACTTTACCTCATGCGCAGCTTTCACTGTGTAAGATAAAAACAAAAAGCAACACAAGAATAACACTTCTGTTGGTATCTAAATGCTCAGGAAAAAATAGCACAAAACAGACATGAACCAAGAAATAAAGATCATGCAAAGAAAAGAGCCGCCATATTGTAAACAAAAACAGCTGATAGGTCTGACGTCATCGGTCACAAAATCTTTTGTTTACGATTTTTTGTTTACACAAAATCTTTTGTTTACGATTAGTGATTGGATGTTGAATGTTATTTGTTAAAATTTTAAAGAATTATCATATAAATGTAATGTGTTTTTATATTAAAACGAAGTGTGCTGTAGTGACATGTATTAATTGCAACAGCAAAAAAAAACAAATACGTTGGTTTCTACCGTTTCCCCAAGGAAAAAATTGTTTGTAAGCAATGGGAGATTTTTTGTCGGCTAAATGTCGACACTGCAATGGCAAGAATCTGTAGAGATCATTTTCTGCCTGAAGACTTCGAAAGAAGGGTCCAAGTTCAAATGGGTAAGTACTACTACATTTCCACGTTAATATTCTTTTAAAAATGTTACGATAGGTTTTGGCAAAGCTATGCGCTTAAAGCCGGGCGCTGTCCCAACAGTTATGACCAAGGAGGTGCAGCCAGCAAATGCAGAACGATGTCAGCGAATTTTAAAGCGCGAAAACAAAAAAATCGTAAGTGCTCTGCTTCAGGAGTCGTTGGTCATGGAGAAGTTTTTCCTGTAGAGGAAATAGAAAAACTAAACAGGGACGCTTCTATTTCTAACCGCTCTTCAGAGCAGTTACTTCAAGCGAAAATACGGCAGCTATATTCGCAAGTGTAAGTAAAATTTAACAATTTTATGAATTCAATATTTTTAATCTTTTTCTTGGAGTGAACAGCGGTTTGGAAAACCTCGCGTGATACATCTGCCACAAATTGCACAAAGACGTTCCGAACATAAGGCTGGAAGAAGAAGCGGCAGCATCACTTAGTTAGGTGGATCATTTAAGCGAAGGCGGTTCGCCAAGCCAACGGAAGAGCTCATGGCGCATATGACTGCGTTGGAAAAAGTGTTCAACGACGTAAACGGCGACGGGCTGCTAATAAGCAAAAATTATTTGCAGACGCACATTACAAGTGCAGAGCATATTATTTGTGACAAAAAAATAAAAAAAAATGTTTTTCCGTGCACGAATGTTTTTTAAAATAAGATTATTAAATAAAGAAATTCTGAACAATTTGATGCAGAGGAAAAGAAAATTGAACAAAACAGTTCAATAATAAAAACAAAGTAAACATCCAATTTTGTATTCTATTTATTTAGTATTCAAACACTTTTTTCGCGAATTAAACTTATTAATTTTATAATTTTTCACTTTTATCCGCGTTTTCACATGTTTTGCATGCAAAATATATGCAAATTGACAGTTTCATAGCATGCTTGTGACCGATGACGTTGCACGAAAAATTACTTTTTTTCTCGCACTGCTCTTTGCGTGATCTTCTCTTATTGGTTCATGCAAAACAGACACAAAAAACTCGCTCACTATTTACTGCTGCTCTCTACCGCGCTCTGTTTCATATCTGTGGCAGATGAGCCGAGTGATTCGGATGCTTGTGTCGATTATGAGTATTTCGACAAGTAGGATAAGTATCAGCAAGACGACAACAACCATAAGTATTTCTGAACCGAAAAACCCGATCTTTCCCGATCCAGCTCATGACTTAGGGGTCGTCCATAAACTACGTTACCAATTTAGGGGGGGGAGGGGTTTTGAAATGCACTACGATAAGTAACGGTAGGGGGGGGAGGTGTTTAGATATTGTAACGTTAAAAGATATTGTAATTAATAACACAATCATTTAAAAAATGTTTAACCTTACATGTTTATGTTTGATCGTCTAAATTTATGGTTAACTTTTGTTTCAACGATTTCTTCCACCGCCTTTTCCCTCGACACATGAACCTTTTGGTATTTCTTCACCATTTTAGCACACGTCTGAAAAATTTGGGTCTTTGCTTTTGCGACAGGATTTGACGTTAAGGCCTGAATGTTCTTGATCAAAGGAGATACCGTATGACATGTACTGTCCTTCTCAGAAAGAAGAAATCGGTTCAAGGTCGTGTCCTACCTGCGGCTTGTATTTCGTTTTTAAATCTTCTATGAATTGTCATGTTTGTATTACATCGTTTACAATAAATCGGAATAAAACATACTATTTAAATAAATCAGTTTTCAGAAAGCATTTACACAAAAACACAGAACTTGGTGCAGCTAGGGTGCAGCCTTTAAGGGTACTCTGTCAAAGACCAGGTGAATTTCTTTGCGGTAGAAATGAGGATTCACCTGAATGGGTCGACATAGAATCCGATGAAAAATTCTATTTTGAAGAATCCTCAACAAAGCTACCAGCTTCTTCTATCCCAGTGATTGAGAGCATCGAATCTTGGATCGCAGATGGAATAGCTTTTACAGAAGATATTAATTATTGATTTTTTTCCAATTGTTCCTTTAATGTATCTTGTCATACTAGTCACTAATACTAGTGAAAATTGTCAGAGCTAGTCAAAATATATAATCATTCGAATGAACTAATTTCATATGTCACGTTACTTTAAGGGGGGGGGGAGGGGTTTTGAAAAGCACTACGAAAAGTAACGCAGGGGGAGGGGGGGTAAAAAAAACCGGAAAATCAGTAACGTAGTTTATGGACGACCCTTTAGGATACTCATATTTATTTAAGCCGCCGCATTCTAGCTTCGTAGAAGAGAATATGAGTCGAGTTGCGTGCGCTAAGGGCGAGTAGGTTTTTGTACTTATTTTTTTCGGATATACTCAGAGTCGCAAAAAAGTTATCCGTTGCAGATCTCTGAAGCAAATCACAAAACGAGGCGTAAAAAGCTTCGCTTCAAGAAAAATCTTAAATATGAGGCTTGATTTTTTCGATCGTATAAAACGTTTTTAAATTTTTACGATAGAAACTTTAAATCAACCCTACCATATGCATACCATATAAAAGAACATTAAAAAAGCCATTTTCGGTTTTGAATATTTTTTCAACAGAAAATATTTTTACCAAGGTTTTTTGCGAAATAAAGAAATTCGTTAAGGTTTATTTTTCTGATTGATTTTTTTTTCTATTTCACCAAAAAATATGATTAGTACTAAAAACTTTTTGTGTGTTTCAGGTATGAAAATTTTTGTGGAGTCAATTTCTTGAAAATTGTAAGCAACTTGCATGTTCCTATAGAAAACGAAATTTTTTATTAAAAGACATCTAAACCAAGAATGTTACTTACCACAAAGGTATGCAATTTGTTTGTATGTGATTTTTGACTATTCCAAATGGAATTTGATTTGATGACGACATAGTGATGGATTTAGTTTTGACAATTTATTTACATATTTTTACATATATATATTACATATATTTACTTAATGTATGGAACATTTTTAGGTTTGGTAAATTTTGGCAACTTTCTCTTTCTAGTCTTATGTATTTTGCTAAACATTCACAATAAAGCAACGGGGTCTCTTTAATAAAGGTAATACCTTCAACAAAGCATAAATCTATGTCTTCTGATATGCTAAAACTTCTTATCGCACATCCAAATTCTACAGAGAAACACGATTCCTTAGACTCTGATTCAGGTAGTGCGTAGTATTGTGATTAATTTATTACCCAACTACGGCGAAGCAAAAGGAGCGGTATATGTGTTTGACCGGTATCCAGGGTATTTTTCGGCTTGCAAAAAATGCACCTGGCAACCAATATAATATAAATAAATATATTATAATTTTATTATTTTTATTTAAACTTTATTTTTAAATAAACAATGTATTTCTATTGTTTTCATTTCTAAAAAATATATAAATATGGTTTATTTTTAGTGCTTAATGCTCAAAAACAATCCATATAGAGCTTTCCATACCTAATCCTTTTTTTTAAATCCAATAAATTATTCTTAATACTGGTAGAACACGGTGGACTTGAATGATTTTTAAAAGAGACGAACGAGCACCAAAAAACCGAAATCTTTTACAACATAAAAAAACTTCAATTCAGAAAATTTGAAAAAACGATTTCAATGAATATATTATTTTTTTTTTCAATTTTGAATCGAATTATTTTCAATAGAAGCCACAAAATCTTAACTTTTTTCATATATTTGAACTCCAAACTGTTTTTTTATGAAAATTTTTAAACTGATCTCTTATAAAAAAAAAACAGGAAAGTTGAAAAGTAATGTAGACGGTTTAGGATTGTATTAAATAAATAAACGATTTGCTATGAAAAAATTTGAAAGTTGAAAATAAACTTTATTACAGTAATCCCCGCTTAATTGCATCACACTTCATTGACTTCTCCACTTTAGTGAACTAAAATTTTTGTCAATATTACGCTCCCATACGAAATGTACGGTGTTATTCCCATTTAATTGATTCTCGCTTAATTGAATTCCTCGGTTATTTGCTCATAAAAATTTGGGCCATTCAAAATTTGGCTCACGGCTTTCTGGAAAACGAAAGAAAATTACACTAAATGCGTAATTTCATTGCCTTTTCAAGAATATATAGAATACTACTCTCGAACTTTCCAATAACGAAATTTTTTTGGTTGGAGTTGATCCACTACCTAAAACATGCCTTTTTACATATAACTCAAAAACCCGCGAAATGAAACAATTTCCATTGTTGTGATCACCGACCCATAAAAAATTACTTTGGTCCGGGGTGCAGTGTAGTTAAAGAATAAGTGCAGTTAAGGAGTATTTTTTTTTATTTAGCAACTGGTCATTTTGATTGAGCGGGATTTCGTTAATTGAGTTTCCCGGTTAATTGAAAAAGAATGTAAGCATTTTTGCTTGTGCAATTAAGTGGTGACTACTGTATATACATTACATACATTCTAGATGTTAAAGGGTCTTTTCATTTTCTCAATTTTTTTTCCAATTAATTTTTTTTTATAAACAGCTTACCATATGTGTTTACCAAGGCGTATCGAATTACAATTTTTTTCGAATTTCACATTCTAAGAGGTCTCAAAAGATGCAGGGGGTGGTCAAGATTTCCTTAAAAAATTTTTTGACAAAAATAAGGATCTCCTCCTCTCCCGCAAGGACAAAGTTGTTTTTTTGTAAAATTTTGTTTTGTGAGATCTTGACCAACCAAAGCAACTTTTGAGGTCTCTTAGAATACGATCTAAATTTTTCGATACTTCCTAGTGTTTAGATTACGTGTAAAAATTATTATATCAATATATTTAATAATAGCGAATATATAAACATCTGTATACTGTAAGAACAAATTTTCTCAAAACACCTTCTTTTAAAAAGGTACCAAAGATTTTGGAAAGCTATAAGTCCGATTGCGATACAACATTTTGTGTTATATTTTTTAAAGCAAAAACCTACAATCATTTCTAAAAATTAAAAATTTTTTTTTATAACGTTTGAAAAGTTAAAAATGGGTAATTTTTCAATTTTTTTGTTAAAAATGGCGCTTAAAACCAAATATGCGCTCTGATTGGCTG
Source organism: Dichetophora obliterata (assembly GCA_963920525.1). NCBI lineage: Eukaryota > Metazoa > Arthropoda > Insecta > Diptera > Sciomyzidae > Dichetophora > Dichetophora obliterata. Next base: position 155,673,289 of record OY986436.1, on the reverse strand, counting down.
ACAAAAGGTAATCTTATAGTTTTTAGCGTTATCTTTCATAAAAATAATTTTTTATTTATCGCTTTTAGAAGTTGAGAAATTGTTGACACCATTTTGGAGTCCGAAAATTAAGTCCAAACTGCGAAAGGCTTAACAGGGCAGATAGAAGGACAAAAACAAAACAAAAAAATCCAATATATACTTGATAATATGTAGTTTGATGTACAAACTTTTTTTTAAATTTTGGTCAACAGTTTTTCCAAACAAAAAATTCGAAACAGAGTTGTGTTTTTAGCCGTTCAAATAAAAAATACCTCTTAATCAGTTTTTTACAAATAATGCAATAGGTTTTCTTTAATAAAAATCACATGTCAAAACACATAATTATTCCTTCTTTATAGTAATTCGCTTATTTATTTAATACAACCCCAAATAAATATATAGGGCCCCAGGAAAAATGCTCCCAAAACGAAAAATGAAATATTACCCCAATATATAAAGTTTGGCCCACAACTTAAATGAAAAGTGGCCACAAATGTTTTCTTCAACGGATATGAAAGGCCGCAGGGAAAATAGTTTTTAAAAAAGTCGCGCTTTTTATGGCAAAATGATTTGCCCTTATACGAAATGTTATTTTTAAAATTCCGTGCAAGGGTAAACCATCTAAGGCGCAGTGAATTAACTCCACTTTTTGATATTTTGGATTTGATATAGCTCCACACCAAAAAAGGAAAAATGTCCCCCATTTTTCGTGTTGTTGCGTTCCATATAAAATTTGGGGCCTTATTTAATTTTTTGTTTTGAGGCCATTTTGCGCAGGACTTAAAAATACATTTAATGAATATAATAAAGTTTCTTTTTTACTTTGAAATTTTTTCATAGCAATTCGTTTATTTATTTAATACATTCCTAAGCCCTCTACATTACTTTGCAACTACTCAGCTTTTTCTTGTTTTGTAAAAAAGAATTATTATAAACTATATGAAAAAAATTTCACGATTTTACTCTGACAAATAATTCGATTCAAAATTGTAAAAAAATTAATATCCAATAAAATGGTTTTTTTCAAAAACGGCTCTAAGGATTACGCTAAAGTTTTGTGAAATGAAGTTTTTTTATGCTTTAAAAGATTCCGATGAAAAATTTTTGGTGCTCGTTCGCCTAATTTAAAAATCATTCAAGCCCATCGTGAAAATTAAATAGTGGACACCTAGAATACTTGAATACTTACAGAGCAATGGACTTTTCACGTCAAATAGATTGCAACAGCGGTCTTTGAATTTAGAACACGACATTTGTGACAAAGTCACTGGAACGTTTTTAGCAATAGACATGAACTGACAAGTAAACAAGTTTAGAAATGCACGCTGCGGTACACTTCGCACGTGTAAGTTGCAAAAATCATTGCTCCGTAAGTATTCAAGTGTCTACTAGTAAATTCTACCAGCATCAAGAATACCGTTCTGGCTTTTATTTTGAAAAAAAAATTTTGTCCAAATTATCGAACCCGTACTTCTCACTCCATACTAAGAAATATTTTTAATTTTATATTATCTTGGTTAACAGACGCAAGCAAAAAGCAACAACAGTTCTAAGAAAAAGGTGTATGGAAAAAAGTGTCATTTTTGAGATTTCACTCAAGCAAATCACAAAACGAGGCGTAAAAAGCTTCGCTTCAAAAAGTATATCAGTGAGGGGACTGCCGACCGAAGTGAAAACCTATTTATAAAATACTAGTATTCCTGGGCACACATTGTCCTGCCACGGACGGCCTAATTGCTACATACAAATTTTCATGCCAATCGAAAAAAAAAATTATATTTTCACCCTCTTCCCGTTTGATTATTTCTTTTAAAATATTTTATATTGAGATAGTGTTTTTATTTTATATTTAAACCAAACTTTATAATTGAATTTAAATTTCATATTACACAAAAACGGCAGAGTTCGATTTGAGCTCAGAAAACACCCGCACGCCAGCAGGAAGGCTCTAATATCACCTTGGGTTGCATATGACTGCAGAATAAGTGCAAAACTAACACCATTTTTTAACAATAGCTGTCCAAGGTCACACATGACGTTTTTCAGTTTTCGTTAAAAAAGAAAACCAAAAATAAATCTCTGTACTTTTTACAAACATATTTCATGAGTTATTATCAATTTAAACTTACAATTTGGACAAAATTAATAAATGTCAGTTGTACTTTTAGTTACCAACTTTTGTCTTTTGTAACATTTTTATATTTGTAGTTGTATGTTAAGGTACAAACATTTTTAAAGAATTTTTTTGAAGTAAAATGTTTGGTATTAAGACTTACAAACATATTACATGGATAATTATTTATCACAGCAATGTGTAACTGAACTTATAATTGTACTGAATGTAAACCTTATGAAAATCCAGAAAATCTTACACAATAATATTATATAATTAAGGTATAAAAACAAACCAATATTTATTCAAAAATAAAATTAAAAACAAAAATCACATTTTTGGTTATAAAGAAGTAATCAGTACATAACGTTCGGATACTATATAATTTTTCTATATAATCAGTCAGCTCTCGTCATTACTTTTATTTTGGGACAATGTAAATTCTAACATGTTTGCAAACTTCTTTAAATCAACTTACTCCTATGTACCATTTAATACTAGCACGGTGCATCCTTTTCTCCCGCAAGTTAACTCTAAAACTCCAGTAATAGACCCAAATCTCTCAATTGATTGTCTCAATATTATGATTTATAAAGTAAGCACCATCAAATATGAATTGTTTTTCAAAACTTGCTTTTTAATTATTCAATATTTTAATTTTAAATCGAATTGTGATTTACATGCTCACGTAAATGATTCACTGATTTGAAATTAGACTGAACTCACACTATCACCTGGATTGGTGTGCCAGAGTATATCTCTTTTCCACTCAAGTTTATGCCTGCGTTGGCCCAAATGTATATCCAACTAATTGGGATTTTGATTTGGCGGATATGAGATTTATCTTGAGTTGAATCACAGTCTATGAATATAAAAACTTTTAAATTACAATAAGTTACAAACTAAAAGACAAAAACTTTTCATCGATCTTATATCATACCACTTGCGGAATAACAAATATTTGAATTTTGTGCTGAATCTGAATATGAGAGCGATGCAATTGGTTCGAAAAAAATCACTGTTATCCATACAGTCTTCTTTAACGAAGAATTGTACATCTGGCAAGGAGTTCTTAACTTGTAAACCACTTGGGCCAGCAGAAAAATCACAATTTTTTAGAACTATGTTTTTTGTGTCTCCATCATAATCTTGTCAATTATTAATTTTTGATGGAAAATATTATATAAATAGGAAAACCCAAATAACCTGACCTAAGCGAAGCCATTGCCAGCATTTTCTTTGCAAGATACTATGCGCATTGATGGTAAGCACTTTGATACAAAATTCAACAAATGGTTATAAATGTCAGTTTTCCCGCCAAGCTTTCCCCGTAAACAAAGTACCATGAAAAAAGTTGCCAACTGAACTTTTCAACGCGAATTAAATTAAATATTCCACAATTAAGTTGATATTTATGGCTGGCAACCCTAGTTTTTTCAGTAAAATTAACTAATAACTTTGTACATGTATTTACCAACACAAACTGTTTTTTTTTTTGTCCCATGCACAAAATGGTAAATAAAATAGTCAACAGAAACTAAAAAAAAGTTTTTGCTATATATTTAGACCTTAAGGTGCTAAGTTTTTGCATGGAAAACTCACCTCAATATACCGAGGTTGTAACTTTTAAAAGAGCTGCCAGTCCCTAAAACTTTTAACTATAGATAAAAAAAATTGTCACCAGATGGAGTCTATAGGCGAATTTACACATTTCACTCAAAACGATGATAGTGAACGTTGAACGATGACAATGAATCAATTTTTAATTTACATTATTCAAAGTGTAAATTTAAAATTTGGTGGATGATTCGATGTTGAATTTCAAAATATATTCCTTGGTTGATTAATTTTATTGATGTTTAAAAAAATTAAATAAATAAAAGCCGTTCAGCAATTAAATAAAAAAAATATAAACTTTCTGCTTAAAATTATGTTAACACCTTTCAATTGTGTTTCAGAACGAATAACACATCAGTTCCATTTGCTTTTACTTTCATCAAAAGTAGGAAGACCTTCTACTTCTTTCACTGTTCAATGTGGATGACAATCATCTTCATTTTAAAGATGAAACTCAATTTACATTTTTCAAATCAGATGATTCATCCAAAGTGAACAATGATAGTGAATCGTGTGAATTCGCCTTAATGCGCAGATTCTGATAAACACTGTCCCTTTAAAAGTTGGTAGGTGGAGTTACCAACCTATACGTTGGACGTATTGATATGCTCCCAGACAATTTACAGACCTATTCTGGCAAAGTAACGATTGTTACCTAGTATTTTTAATATTTCTAAGTGTTTGTTGTAATTTTTGTTTTCGAAACTAAATTTGAAACTTAAAAAGCAAAATTTTTTAATGAAATTGTCACCATCTAAGAAGCTGGTGACAATTTTTATCAACATTTTTTATTTTTAAGCTTCAAATTTTGTCTTTAAATCAAAAAATTAAAACAAACACAAAAAAATATTAAAAATACTGGGTAACCAAGAATTATATATTCAAGATTCCGCCTTGCGCATGTCCGCTCTGTTTGTGAGCACGTGCATGTGACGTCAGAAGTGAAAGAGAAAAGAGAGAAAAAAAACGTAGTAAAAAGTTTTTAATAGGGGCATTCGATTTAAAAATCTCCTCATTTTCTTATAAAATCTTGGTTTTTTAAAAGAAATCATTTTAAATCAAAAAACAACGCTTGCACTGAAAAAATTTAAATATTTTTCATTACAATCTTTGATAAAAATTTTATATCTTATGGGGTGTTAACTTTCGTGTTGACCCCTTCACAAAAAAAAATAGCTATGTTGCTCAATTTATTTTGAGAGCAGTTTGACTTTTCTTTATGTGTATTTCGTTTGTTTTCCAATTAGCCAATCAAATTCATTTGCTTAGTTTCGTTTGTTGTGTATGTGATATTTTTGTTTGGATGTATTTTTACTTATGAAGTAGACCTGCGCAGTAGATTGCCATTTCTGCGCACTTATGGCGTGATCTATTTCATATTGTTCTTGCTGGATAACAATTGTTATTTTGCCAGAATAGAGCTGTAAATAACATAATTTTTATGCTCATTAAAATCTAGAATTCTGACTCTAAACTATGCTTCTATAAATTGAACAATCCATCGATAACAATAAATGCGTCTATGGCATTTTAATGCATTTTTGCATTTAGCCTCACCATATTACTGCAAAAGTGGGGCAAACCTCCTTAACCACAGCGTCAACAACTTTCTTTGATTTTGCACTACCTGTCTTGCTGCAGGACCATGTCTCAATTGGCTTTGCCTGCTGAGCAGCTGGTAAGTACGCAGGTAGAACAGCTTGCACCAGCGGAAGAGCGTTTGCCAATGCGCTACTCTGAACGCCTACAACAGGAGACGAACTATCTTTCACTGCCTGTAACAGCTCCAGACGTTCATACAGACGCTCATTTTCGAGAACGATCTCTAAAATCACTTCTTCATAGCGGCTAGCAACCACAGTGAACTGGAAATGCTCACCATTCATTAAATATTCGAGTGCTACTTTGAATAGGTAACCCCAAATTAATTTAATTTTTCTGACATTATCCATGCCAGAAACTTCAGTTTTCTTACCTATCTTGTTCATAGCCATTTCCGCCGATTCTGGAAGCTTTAACGAAGATTTCACATCGTCTTTTGCTTTTGGGGTTTTACCCACTGTTACATGCTCGTTATAGGTAAAAGAAAATTGGACACCGAAGTGTCATTATGCTAGGGGCCGTAGATACAGGGTGGCATGCTGGTCGATCTGCGGCTAGCGGCAGTCGGATTGGGGAGGTTCTTGTATGTTAGCCCCCGGTACGCATGTACATAAAATAAATTTTCATGCCTAATACAAACCAATATTAAATTTAAAAAAAATCAGAAACAAAACCTTACGAAAAGAAAGCCGGTGTGATACTTCTACTGTTTTCTTGAAATAAAATCACCCCTAAAATTTGACAGCGTGATGTATTGCTACCTGGGAATACATTAGTTCCCGCCCGCTGGTTCCGATAACCAGAACACCTATGGCAATCATGAGATACTCTTGATTGAATATGATTGCCCCTTCTAGAAGCAAAAAAAAAGACCTACTGACGCGCCTTAATAAGAACTACATTTCTTCACCTTTACCATTCCTCTTTTATTATAAAAAAACTTCAGCAATTCATTTTACAAAATTTATGACATGTTAAATATTATTTAATAAAATAGAGAGAAACAAAGCGATTAACTTTAGTTAGATCTCCTTAGATTTGTTTGCTTGTTTGAAATTCTTAAATATATAGTGTGAATTCATAGGGGCGCCCTTTATGTTACATTTTGGTTGTTCTTCTTATATATTATAAAAATAAATTCTCTTTTTTTTTATAAAAAATCAATTCACATATGTTTTAAGTTCAACGGAGTAAATAAAGTAAGTAAAGAATTAAGGTAAGTATAAATTTAAAGGTAAGTATAAATTTAAAGGTAAGTATAAATTTAAAGGTAAGTATAAATTTAAAGGTAAGTATAAATTCAAAGGTAAGTATAAATTTAAAGGTAAGTATAAATTTAAAAGTAAGTAATTTTTTTAAGCAGGTAAGTCAAAATTTACTTGCAATTCTTAATTCATTTTTACTTGCAATTCAAACAGCAAAAAAAAAATTGTTAGCATTTTAAAAATCGAAGGTTCATTAATCTTTCATGGCAAAATGTATGCTTTAGAATTTATAGTTTTCATTTTACAAATAAGTATAATAATTATATTTACTTAAAATTAACCGACCTTTGTAACTCGCTAATTCGTTGACCTCTTCGAAGTGGTGAAGCTGGCAGTAGGTTTTATCCCGGGGTGATCTGATTCGATGAATCTGTCAAGTTAGACGGGGATGTTGGTGATGCGGTGCAGCGAATGTGAAGTCGGAAGTGACGGTGCCGAAGACAGACAGACGATGATGATGCCACCAATAATTTTGTCGGGTCTGCGCGGTAAGTAGCAGGCGCACCGCCCAATGTAGAACCGGCTGGAGTAACACAGCAAAGCGAGTGCCTGAAAAAATACGGCGCTGGAGTGCACAGCAAAGTGAGTGATCGAAAATATGTAGCGCTGGAGTGCACAGCAAAGTGGGTGCTCGACGGCACACTGGGTTGCTTGCAAATATGCAGCGCTGGAGTGCACAGCCAAGTGGGTGCTCCAAAATATGTAGCGCTGGAGTGCAAAGCAAGGTGGGTGCTCGACGGCACACTGGGTTGCTTGCAAATATGCAGCGCTGGAGTGCACAGCCAAGTGGGTGCTCCAAAATATGTAGCGCTGGAGTGCACAGCAAAGTGGGTGCTCGACGGGACACTGCGACGACACACTGGGTTGCTTGCAAATATGCAGCGCTGGAGTGCACAGCAAAGTGGGTGCTCGACGGCACACTGGGTTGCTTGCGAATATGCAGCGCTGGAGTGCACAGCAAAGTGGGTGCTCGACGGCACACTGGGTTGCTTGCCAATATGCAGCGCTGGAGTGCACAGCAAAGTGGGTGCCCGACAGCACACTGCGACGACACACTGGGTTGCTTGCAAATATGCAGCGCTGGAGTGCACAGCAAAGTGGGTGCTCGACGGCACACTGGGTTGCTTGCGAATATGCAGCGTTGGAGTGCACAGCAAAGTGGGTGCTCGACGGCACACTGCGACGACACACTGGGTTGCTTGCACCCTAGTGCAAAAGTTTGTGCTACCTAAATTGGGGTGACACGGATTTAAGCGGGCGTGGAGCAATTTTTTAACTGCAGAGTGTGGTGTACGCTTACCTGGAAGTAGAGCAAGTTATGCGATCGTTCCAGCGCAGAATCTTACATGTGCTTAACTTGCTATTGCTGAAGACTGTGCTGAAAGCAAGTCTTATTTTGCAAGCAAGCACTTTTCTTATTTGTTTTAGTTTATTTATGAAAGGCGGGTTCACACGAGTTTTTGCACTTACTACATGTAATGCCCAAATCATTGGCCACTTTAAGGGTGTTTCGCGACCTGTCCGCCAGATGTCTTTAGCTTCGCTATTAACATAATGTGATTCGGATATGTGTTGTCGTGTAGTGATTGGCTGAGACCAATAGTCGACTACGTTGCCGTTTGATTGCAATTTAACAAGAGTTATCGATATTGTGTCTTTTGGAAAAAGGTCACTAGCCTTGTTCGCATGCATCAAATCGTTTATCAGATCGTTTGATAATAAAAATTTTGATTTTTCCGCTTGTTGGACCAACAATTTGACCAATGTGATCACTTTTGGTGTCAAACGATGTGACGAAAACATGAAAGGCTAACGCGGGCTATTAACAAAAAATAATGTATGGTCGGCAAAGAGGTACTTTTTTCCGTGAACAAAAAAAATCTGTTACACCACCATTAAACAAGCAGAGTTAGACCAGACCAATTCACGAACTCCTTTTACAGCCTGGCCTCTCCAACCGAAATGTTGAAGTTATCCAGTTTTAGGGCCTTTAAATTCCGACGTTCTATCTCCAGAGACTCCTCACCACCACTGAGTTACCTTTCAGGGGCACCCTTTTATACTCACCCTGCACCCTGCACCCTGCATCCTGAAAAGTCAAACAGTTTGAGAGTCACTACAAACAACAGGTCAAAAGTCACTGGAGTAACAGTTTAAAAGTCACTAAAGTCTGACAAACACTCGAATAAATCGAGAGAAGCACTGTAGTAATTACACTCAGAAAAATTTTGCATAGTAAAATCATTGTGATGCATAGTTGATTTCATTTTACATGATTTTATATTTTATGGTGGCAGCGACATAAAAATCATTATTTCATGTAAAATCATTATGATTTCATGTAGAATTATTATGAAAACCAGTAAAACAATTATTGCATCATGTAAAAAATTAATCAACACGATTTCATGTAGAATCATTATGATTTCATGTAGAATCATTATGACATCATGTAGAATCATTATGAAATCTAGTAAAATTTTTATTGCATCATGTACAAACAATTTTGCGTGCTGAAGAAGTTCCGTTGTTTCTAGCACATTAGAAGTTTTATCGTGAGAAGTAGCTTCGTTAAAAATGAAAAAAAATTGTAATCGCAGAAAAAGTAAAACAAGTGGAATGAAAAGTAAATACAAGTGGAAGTAGTCGAGTCCATAAAGATGAACAAGGTAATGTGATATGTGACTTATGTTGCTATAACAAAATAATATCAAAATGCTGTATTACTTTTCAATAGAAACAAAAGCTTCAGTTGACTAGGAAAGTTTAAGGTACTTATCTAAGGAAGATAAACAGGAAGCTATACCACCCATAGAACTTCGTGCACGTTATCGAGAAAAAATATTTAGTTGGAGAAAAATTGAGGTATGTTTTCCAATTATAAGTCGTCTTTTTTTTATTTTTCAATAAAAAAACTAAATAAAACCAACTTGAAGTTATTTTTATTTCAAACTGAGGTTAGGATTCAGCTGCATTTCATAATGATTTCATAATGATTTCAACATGACCATCAAAATGATTTCACATGATTTCATAATGATTCAACATGACCATCATAATGATTTTACATGATTTCATAATGATTCAACATGAAAATTTTTTGCGATTTTTACATGAAAATCACAATGATTTTACTATAAATCTCTATGAAGCAAAATCATAGGGGAAACATGTAAAATCATTATGTTTCTAGTTGATTTTACAATGATTTTTTCTGTGTGTACACAATCTACGTTGTGGAAGCACTATAATAATCAGTGTCAAGCTTATTGACGAAAGCTACTCGCTGTCTGTATTGACGACGAATGGTACTCGCTGTCTTGATGAGGAAAAATACTCGTTGCAATGATGACGCAAACTAAAGATTTACCCTTTACCAAAAATCGCTCAACGCCCCTAGAGAAGTTTTCACTTCAAAAATATTTTTTAAAAACAATATATCAAAAAATATATCAATATCATAAAAACATAAAAAGGTAAAATCCAGAAACATCAAAAACTAAATTTCATAGGTACATAACCAAATCAAGAATAACATAAAAAAGGAAAATAGTTAAGTATGGAAAAAAACCTTTGAAGCTAATACTAAAAAATTCAACCGATTGGCCTTTTTTGCTGCAAAATCGTTGATAACTTCTTCAGTATCAATATCAAATCTTCGATGATCACTAGGGCGATTAAAAAAAAAATTTAAATTTTTAGATGGTGCTACCAGCGGTTTTCTGTTTTAGCTGGAGAAAATCTCCGAAAAAGTCTTAAAGTTCAAAAATTCATATCTCACTAATTTTTTTACATAAAATCATGATTTTTTGACAGAATACGCATAATAGATCAAAATTAATAAAAACGTGTTAAAATTTTGGATGCCAGATTTTGTTTTTTAGTCAATAGAGTGTTAAAAAAAAAAGAATCGGTGGTAACTTAGGTTCCCATGGGAAAAAAAATATTTTTTTTAAATGAATACATATTTGTAACCGAGCATTTATTCCCTTTTTCAATATAATTTTACAGAAGTCGAATAAACTTGGAGCTTATTTTTTATTTTTTTTTTATTTATTTACTTGATTGCTAAACCTTAACAGGTTTTATAGCAAATTTAAAATTATAAAATAAGATATTTAATACAATTCAAAAATATAAAGTATGATTTTTATTGAAATCATGTATTATTAACAGACTAAAAAGTTTTAATAAATTGCTTAAAGTATATAATTTTATTAAAGTATAAAAAATAACAAAGCAAAAAGTTAAGTCAAATCGAATGATATCAGACAGCAAAGCAGGGTTGCGTTTTCAAGACAAACAAGGTCAAGTTAGCAACAATTTTTGTATACGGCGGAGTCGTGTGACAAACAAGGTCTCATACCCAATAAAACACCACTCCAATAGCCGGTGAGATCTTGGCTTGACAGGGTGGTTACTCGACAATCTAGGTCAACTTCACCAAAATAAATAAAATAAAGAAAACCAGTTGCGAACGCAGGCACCAAGACAAACTAGGTCTTATCGGCCACTCATATTAATATATTACAAATCGATCTAACGTAGTGTTTCAAGAGGTTAAAAGACACCAGACACCACGGTACCGTCGACAAATGTAGTCACAATCATCATGAAGATAAGAGGCAATTGAAGATCCCAGGTTTAGGTCCATTCAGATTATTTAGATGTTTATACACAAAAATTTTCCATTTTACGCTTAGGTCCATTTATTCATTTAGATTGTTATATTAATGATAATGTGTTTACTTAAAGAACTTTAGAGAACTTTAAAGAACTTTACATAATCAACGTCGGTACAGCAGGTAATCTGTAATTTTATGTTTGATTGAGTCCATGGATTCACTTAAGGATATAACATCAGATACAAAATTAAAATCACCGCAAGCGCTTCTAAGAGGTTCATTTTGCAAATAACTAGTCCTACAAAAGTTCAAGTGGAGTAACTCAAAAGATCTTCTAGGACGAAGGGGAATATTAAAATTTATTTTACTCAATAAATATGGACTGTTTACATAACCATGTAAAAGTTTTATAATCCAACAAGCATTTATCATAATTCTCCGATTTTTTAAAGAAGGAAGATTTAAGAGTTACAATAACAATAGAGTTCAGCTACTACAGCTTTTTCGCACTTTCTCCGCATTAGATCATCTTAAGAACCAGCCCAAACAACATTAAAACATCTCAATAAGGCCATTCACAGTTCGAATACGCTGGTCCGCCATTTGTACAATTCGCTATTTGTACGCCAATTTACGAAAACGCATTTTGCCTTGCTGTTGTTTTGCATACAAACGCAAATACGCAGGCACGCGGAAATAAAAGCAGCCCTTGGACTTGTTTTTTGTACCTCGTATTTTTATGCTCTGTCTACAGCCGCATAATCACATACATCACAGGGTTGCACAATTTTTTTATACGACAGTCACATGGCTGCGAGCACCTCAGTTTGAACAATAACAAATGCTATAAATACGATTTGTTAAAAGTACGCTCAAACTGTGAATAGCCCTAATGATATCGATAAGAGTGGTCCAAAACAATCCAAAGTGAGAAAAATTTACCCACCATAATATGGGTTGGGCTCAGGGACAACACAAGACATAACAACTAACCATGCGTTTACATAGATCTAATCATACATTAGTTTTCAATCTACTTTTGAGTTGACCTTTCGATAAGTTAACATCAAAAAAGCTACAGTTGTTAACAAAGGTACTCATGCGATGTAAAGGAGCAGTAGCCATATAATTTGTTCTACTAAAATGTAAGTAAATTAAATTGTTAGCATTTCTACTGCTTCTACGGTTAGTGTTAAAATTTATAAGAGTTAGGAGTTCTGGTGAATCGAATACACCAGTTATGAGTTGGTGTAAATAGACGATATCTGCAGACTTCCTTCTCTCGTTCAAAGATTGCATTTTTAATAGTTTTAAACAATCCTCATAAGGAGTAAGGTTTAAAGTGTCCGTTGCACTTAAGCCCCTTAGAGCAAACCGAACAAAACGTTTTTGGATTCTCTCTATACGTTCAACATGTACATTGTAACTTGGGGACCAAACTTGACTTGCATACTCTAAGTGAGGTCGCACAATTGCATAATACGGCGTTGTAGTTGTGATCATACTATTAAATTCTTTGGCCCAGCGTTTCATAAACGCGAGCATAGAAGATGCTTTTGTACAAATGTAATCAATATGAACGTTAAACGATAGCTTAGAATCCATGCATATACCAAGATCTTTGACAGCATCTACACGACTCAAAGCAGTATTTTTTATCTTCTAATCAAAAATTAAATTATTCCTTTTTCGCGAAAAGGTCATAGTTTGGCATTTATCTGGATTTAGAAACATATTATTTTTAGAACACCAAATTTCAAAGGATTTCAAATCAGAATGGAGCAGATCTGAATTGTCTTTAGCATTTATTGTTCTGTATATTTTCATGTCATCTGCATAGATAAGTAGATGAGAGTGTTTGATGATGTGGGTTACATCATTAATGGCTAAAATAAACAGAAGTGGACCAAGGTGGCTACCTTGAGGAACACCTGATGCAGCAATAAATTCAGCTGACAATACGCTTCGAAATCGTATTTGATAAGATCGCTCTGTCAGATACGATTGAATCCAGCTTACAAAAAATTGTGGAAAACCCACTAACTTTAGTTTAAATATAATTAATTTGTGTGGTAGTTTATCAAATGCTTTACTAAAATCAGTGTAAATACAATCGACCTGGTTACCTGAATAAACTGAATTTAAGCAGAATGTTGTAAAATCAAGGAGATTAGACACAGTGGATCTGCCAGTAACAAATCCATGCTGACGAGTTGTTATGACCCTCCCACAACGAATCTTCACACGATCATACACGAGCCGCTCGAAAAGTTTTGGAATCGATGAGAGTTTAGCGATAGGCCTATAGTTGTTTACATCATTCCTACAACCTTTTTTATAAATAGGACTTATAAAAGATTTTTTCCAAAAAGGTGGAAAATTACATTCCCTAATTGATTTATTAAATAATATGGAGAGTGGTTGGCTTCGAACGGAACCACATTGCGTTAACACTGCGGCAGGAATTACGTCAGGTCCAGCATTAAAATCTTCTTCGATCGATCCAATATACTTTAAAATATCCTCTGAATTAAAAGATATAGGTTCCAACGAAACCCTGGGTGTAGAGTTCATATATTCAAAATAATCTTCATCAGGATTCAAAGAGTCTGAACAGAATGACTCTTTAAAGAGAGTGGCAAATAGGCCACAAATTATAACGGGATCGTCAGTAAATCCGTCAGAAGTCTTAAATGATGAAGGGAATCCATCAAATTTTTTTTGGTGTTTATGAAACCCCAGAATTTCTTTGGATCAGACAATATTCTCAGCTTAATATTGTCTAAATAATTTTGATATAAGGTAGCTGAGCAACTTTCAAAATCCAGAAACAAACGCTTGTAGGTTTCTAGGTCATTTAAGTCTAAGCTACAGACATATTTCTTCCATGCCCTATTCCTGTTGTTGCGAAGAGTCTTTAATTCCCTTGTGTACCAAGGGTAAGCACAATTTTTCGCAAATTTTAAGCTATACGGCACGGACTCAGAAAACATATTAAAGATTTCCATATAAAAAAATTAATTGAATCTTCATGATTATTACCATTAAAATATTCTAAAATTACATTAAGTTTATTATGAAGTAAATGATTCTATGCAATCCGCAAGGCTTGCATAAATTTCCACACTGCTCTTTGGAGGAACATAAGCATTAACTACATATACATTAGAATTACAATGTACAACCTTAATGCATATAAGTTCGATATTAGAAGAGCAGGGAATAACGATAATGGAACTAACGAAGGAGTTCCTAACAGCTAATAAGACACCACCACCGACAGCAGAAGTATTGCCAGCGTATCTGTCTTTTCTATATACTTCAAAACTATTATCAAACAATTCAAAGTCAGTAATGCTTCCATTTAACCACGTTTCAGTCAATGCGATAATATCTTCAGACAAATTTTGAGACATTAAAAATATGTCTCGCGTCTTAGAGGGTAGTCCCCTTACATTTTGATAGTAAAGGGATAGCCTATTCAGTTTTTTTGAGTTTGACGAACAGGTTGAGTCGTCCTTCTAGACTTATTCTTAGGCAGAAACTCTGAAACGAATATATTATCGGTCCACAAATTAGAATTTAAAACATTTGCAAACTCTTCAGCTGGAACTGTGAGAATGAAGGAAGCGTGGGAAGGTTTATTCCCTATTTTTTTACATGAAAAAAAGTCGTTTTGACTCAACAAATTGTTATGTTTGATAAACGTCAATACGTTTTCAACAGTCGTGTCAGGCTGAAGACGTGAAATAAATAAATTTTTCCTCCTTGACACTGCCCTTAAATTAAAATGATTTGTGGGTTCAATAGGAGGTAAAACTGGACTATTAGTCAAAGGAGAAATATTAGTGGGTGACGAAGAAGAAACTGGAGTATTTTTGATCAAAGATGCTTTGCGACACTTATTTTTGTTCTTATTTTTGTTCTTCCTCTTTCTTTTTGAAATAGAATGGTCTTTTTCTGATGAAATAATAGTTTGAGTCCCGGAAGAAACAGTCTGTGACAAAGAAGGTGGGACATTTTCCGGAATAGATATTTCATCATAGACGCTGGTACTGGGTGCGGCTCTAATTTTGCTAAAAAATGTGACAATTTCTCTAAAATTGTTATTTAACGTATTAAGACTTTCCCCAAAAAGCTTTATTTTTGAATAAAGTTCATCTGGGGAAAGTGCCCTACACGAAGCACAGTACCAGCGAAGACCTGATCGTACAGATACTAAATCGTCTAGACATGATTTAGAAATACCGGCACAAGATGCATGAAACATTTGCTCACATGGACCAGAACAACTAAAAATAGGGTACAGAATATTTTCACATTTACATAGCTCGTTCAAAGAACAAGCGACAATATTTTCCACAGAAAAATATTCCATGTTAAAAGATTGAAAAAGTAAGCAGATGCCAAATGTGCTTTTAGGGCTATTATTTTAACACAACGAGCCCACAGTTAAGTTCAAACAAAGAACAAAAACAACAATCACTGAGACTTAGATAAACAAATCACTGCACAAAGAGGAAAACAAAACACAGCAAGCATGCAAAACAACAACACTTTGTCAATATGTTTAAAACATTAAATTGAAATTATTTATGTTAAGTTATATTAAAACACAAATGCTAATATTATGTTAATAATAATTATTGTTTATTATAATGAACACACTCACATGTATTACGAACAGATAGTCTAAGAATATAATTAACAAACAAAAAGTACACTTATTCAAACAAATTAACACAACCGACACCGACTAATAGACGAATTCGACTGATTTCATCATTTAATCCTGCCTAAACCAATTCAAGTTTATTAAAAAATAATAATAAAATTATAAAATAGAAGACACATACGAAGCAAATTTCTGCCTCAAAGAAAGCTATAACATTACTCTAATTCTTTAATCCTTGAAAATGGTTTTCTTGTTGGCATTTGGAATTAATTTTCGCTGTTTATGAACACCCAAGAGAAGGTCTTGTTTTTCCTGCTCGTTTTTTGTATGTAGTACATTATACTCCTGTATTAATGAAACCCCTCGTTCAGCGACATCATTTACGACCTTTAGTTTGCTGTAAAGTTCTTTCCACATTTGAAAGTTTTTGTTGTTGTTCCATTCTGCAAGATTTAGTCCTAGAAATGACACAACTTTTTATCGAAAATGTTCAAATAGTCAACTGCTATTACTTGTGACAAAACGTTCTAAGTTAAGTTGGTCTATTTGATCAATGTCAATAACAGCTGTATTTTTTCTCTCCTGGCATGTGTTTTCTTTATTGTTTTCATGAACAGATTTGGCTTTTGACATCGCTTTCAACATGTTTCGTCTCGGGGGAAACTCTTTCATCAAATAATGCTAAGAAAATCATTTCCTCTGATAAGTAATAAAAATGTCTCGAAAACGTTTTTAACGCCAATAAACACCAATAAAAACTTAAAGTCAGTTTTAAATTTAAAAAATTGCCGGCTCAGAAAATACAGAGCTTTTTCATGTATTTTATATTAAAACTGACTACTTTTTAACTGTCAGCTGATGTTTTGATAGATAATTTAATATTATTTTAAAATTGAAAAATTAAAGTCAACATGGAGGATGAAAGTTTATTTATGGACAGAGAAATCCTGACGGACTATCGTTCTATAAGAAAAGCAAAAACATATCGGGAACGAAAGGATTTTTTCAGTGAACTTACGGATAGTGAGTTCATAAAGTTGCACAGGTAGCTCCACATAAAGCAGTTGATAATGTTTTGCGGCAGCCAGTTAGGTATTCTTTCTTATATATTCCAGGATTGCACCGTTTTCTGGCTGTCGAATTGCTCAACCCTTGAAGTCGTTCCAATTATACTAATCTTTACTCTTGTAGATTCGACAAGGAAACAGCGCTTTATATTTTGGACAAGATTTATGCAAAAATTAAATCTCCAACAAATCGCAGAGCTGCTATAGATCCCAAAACAAAGCTATGTGCATATTTGCGATTTGTCGCGAAGGGTTTTTATCCGGAAGATTTGGGTAGGAATACCTTTTTTCTTTTAAATTATAAAATACATTTGAAAAATGTTTATATTGCAGCAGTGGAATATGGACTTGCACAACAGTCGGCCTCAAACATTATACGGCAAGTGAGCAATGCGTTCCGTCATTGTATCAATTTGTGTTCTTCATAATATAGCTAAGCAAAGAAACAATGAGCTGTATGGAGCAATTAATGATGGTTTTATTTTTGAAGAAGAAGTTTAAATGGAGCAGAATATTGACATACATTCGCCTCAATTTTAGCTTTAGCAATTGTAGCGTTGTTTTTGATTTCTTCTTCTCTTGCTTTTTTATTTAATTGCCACTCCCATGGCAGAATAACCAGGTAGATGCAATTCGGAGAGCAAAAAACGAGAGAGCAAAACATTGGCGTAGCTATAATGTCACTATTGACAATATATGTTTATTCGTTCAGCCATAGGGATGTATAACACTATGCGACAATTCAAGGGTCATGGATTCTAACGAAAAAGCGACCAACACAGATCGATGGAACCGATCTAGACCAACAAAACCCTAAAAAGGTTTTGCAAAGTTAGCTCGCTTTTAAAAGATATGGGCATTGAAAGTTTGCCTCTTGCAGAATATTTATTAAAAATGAAGTGCTCATAATGGCGTATCGAATTAATAATTTTTTTTTAATTTCTCATTTTAAGAGGTCTCCAAAAGTTCCTTAGGGTGGTCTCCCAGAAAAAAGGATGTCGCCCTCTCCCGCAAGGACAAAGCTGTTTTTTGAGAAAAACAGTAAAAATTAACGATCTATAAATGCTTCGATTTTTGTAAGAAAAACTACATTTGTCTTAAAGCAAAAGTAAATATAGACTTTAACAATATCTCGCCAAGCAAGATGCCACTCTTGATTTTCACAGTATCATGTGTGAAGGATATTCGAATCTTAAGGTATACTCGAAATAGCACAGAACTTTTGATTGTTATCTGATTGTGTTAATTTTAGCGGTATTTATTAAAGTGTTTCAGATTTCCTTATATTCGGTGTATTTAAAATTTCCACATTTTTGCCTATGCATTAACTGTTTTTTGAGAAAAGCATACTTGGACACAATTTTTCAACTTTTTGAAAAAAATTAACAAAAGGCTTTATATCTCAGACATCAGAAGTGGTAAAATAATTTTCACTTTTTTAATTCTTCAGATAGCTATCTCCTTTAAGGTTATTATTTTTTTTTTAAAAGACATCTTAAAATCAATTGAGACTCATCGAACGGCAGGCTCAGAAACTCAAAATTTTAGTTTAACATTTTGGTAAATGTTATAGTTAATGTAACTATAAGTCTAATAAAAGTAATGCTCCTAATAAACCTTTGCCAGATAGTAACTGGTCTTATAAAACAAATGTTTTTCCCAAATTTTCTCCTTTTCCAAAACATACTTCAATTCCTCTAACCTCTTCCGTTCAAAAATCATTAAAATCTAAACGCGTCTCGTTTAACCTTAACTCTGACTCCCTCTACATTAAAAATACACCTAAAATCCACAGTACATCCTATCCTAATTTCGTGCACTCTCATACTCTAAGCCCATCTCCATCTGATCCAATTATAATTGAGCCCTCGAACCAACCTGTCAGTCCGAAGTCATTCCTAGACCCTCTACTACCACCAAGAGTCAAATTAACGTTAAATTCTTGCGCAGACACTGAGAGTAGATATGCCCTTTCTCGCCTTAGAGAGAACAGTGTATTTAATAACGTTCGTCTGTATCTCGCCTACATGCACAAAGCCCCTGATTCAACATGCATTGAAGGCAAGACTAAAATTAATCTTAAAGTTTTAATTCAGCAAGAAGGTCTGCCTACCGATGTTGATGACTTGCTTAACTTATTTATTCGTTTTCACGACCAACTCGGCGTGACGATCGATCAAGTCAAGGCGGATCTTGATACCTATGGTGCTCACGTCAGGACTAAACATGTCTCCCTTCTTCAAAAATCGCGTAAAGATCAACAACAATATTATCGTCCCTAACTCCCATTTCTTAAATATATTTTACCATAACTGCGGCGGCATGAGAAGCAAATTAAATAAACTTTATGTTGACGCCAAATCATGTCACTTCAATGTTCTAGTATTCACTGAGACATGGTTAAATGATACCTTCAATAATGAAGAAATTCTTGACAGTAATTGGACTGTCTTCAGAAACGATCGGGATTACTCCTCTACTGGTCTTTCTAGAGGAGGTGGCGTTCTCATAGCAACTCACAATTCTCTTTCAAGTGAGTTAATAGATACGCATACCCATAAACTTTTTGATCACCTGATAATTAAAGCATGTTCAGGAAATAGTCTTTTTATGTACATAGGTGTCGTTTACATTCCTCCCGGCTCAAGTGAAACAACATACAACGAGCTATGTGAAACACTGTCCTCCTTTACATTCACTCTTAAAGAGGAAGATAAGGTTGTTATTCTTGGTGACTTCAACCGGCCAAATATCTCTTTTGTCGTTGATGAAAATGACAAGTATCTTCTTCCTGTTAACCTTTCTAATGCCATAGATTTCTCATTATTTAGTACATTTTATGGCAACGATCTGCAACAAGTTTCTTCTGAACAAAATAAAAATGGCAGATGGTTGGACCTTATCTTTACAAACTCGTACGATGAAGTGAAGGTTAGTCCATGCACTGAAGCAGAAAATTTATTTACTAACACTGTTCACCATACAGCTTTAACAGTTGCTTTCTCTGCTAACGACATTACTTTTACCCAGTCTTATAATAACTCTATTGCATACGATTACCTCAACGCCGATTACGAAAGTATTAAATGTTATCTAAATGCTCTAAACTGGAATAATATTCTATCCAACATAGATTTAATGCGCTGTCTCAAGATTTTATCAGCACATTTTTACTGCTATCGAAAATTATGTGCCAAAAATAAAGAAAAAGAATAAGCTTTCGGAGCCATGGCTAGACAAAAATCTCAGATTTTTGAGAAACCAAAGAAACAAAATTTACAAACTTCTCAAAAACACCGATAATGTAAGCGATGAACTGAAGTTAAGATATGACGAGCTATCTAAAGAGTTCTCTATCAAATCAGAAGAAGCGTATAAGTTGTACACTAACCTTATCGGCGAGAAAATTGTCGAAGAGCCACAAACATTTTTTGACTTCGTTAACATGAAGCGAAAATCTAGCGGCTATCCATCTTCTATGTTTAAAGGTGATGTCAATTCCTCCAACCCTCATGAAATAAGCAACTTATATGCAGACTATTTTAAAGAAGTTTTCTGTGTTTTCACAAGTAATACTTATAGTTCCCCTCCGTTTTCAGGAATTTGCCCTATAATTAATCATATCCAACTAACGTGTGATGAGATATCTAATGCGATTAAAGAAATTGATACAAATAAAGGACCCGGCCCAGACTTGTTACCCCCGCACTTACTAGTCCGATGTTTAGACACACTTATCTTGCCTTTATATATAATATTTAACAAATCTCTACTCCAAGGATCTTTTCCATCGTATTGGAAGATATCTCACCTAACACCAATACATAAAGATGGCGATAAAAGGTCTGTTGAAAACTATAGAGGCATCACCATATTATCGGCTATTCCAAAATTGTTCGAAAAAATTATATGCGCAAAACTAACATCTATTATAAATCCTTTACTCAACGAACAGCAACATGGTTTCCGTAAAGGTAGATCAACCACAACAAATCTAATGACTATGATCTCTGATGTTTTAAGTAAAATGGAAAAAGGACATCAAGTGGAGGCAATATACACCGACTTTAGCAAAGCTTTTGATCGAGTCGATCATGATATCTTGGCTTCCAAATTGGAAAAGATTGGTATCTCAGGATCTTTGCTCAGTTGGCTGAAGTCCTATCTCCACGACAGGTCTCAGTTCGTAAAATTTCAAGGTACCTTATCCAAACAGATTTTAGTTACATCCGGTGTACCACAAGGTAGTCACCTTGGTCCACTTCTCTTTAATATTTTTATCTCAGACCTATCTGATATTCTTTGCGATATCCCACATCTAATGTATGCAGACGACCTAAAAATGTACCATGTTATTAAATCGGAAACAGATGTAATTTACTTACAGTCGAAACTGTCATCTCTTGAGCACTGGTGCAATCAAAATAAACTACATCTTAATGTTAAGAAATGCTGCGTAATAACCTTCTCCCGTAAAAATTTGGTAACAAATAACAGTTACTTCCTCAATAGCATTGAACTTAAAAGAGTCAACCATATTGTTGATCTTGGTGTAGACTTGGACAACAATTTGCGTTTCAACTTACATTATGATAAAATTGTATCTAGGGCCAGCAAACTACTCGGTTTTATAAAACGGCGTGCAAAAGAGTTCAAAAATGTTTGGGTCACGAAAGCTTTATACTGCGCGTTAGTGCGCCCTATTCTTGAATATGGATGCATTATTTGGAATCCTGCTTTCGAATCACACAGTGAAAGACTTGAATCTATTCAAAAGCAATTTCTGCTTTTTGCGCTTAGGGACACGTATAACCCCCGTGAGTACAATATATTGCCACCTTATGATTTTAGGCTTAGCCTTCTGAATTTAATGCCCCTTTCATCAAGAAGGACTTTACTTAGTTCATGTTTTACCTTCGATGTCATTAACGGTGTTGTTGATAGCGAGTATATATCAAACAAGATACGATTTAATGACCCGATAAGACGTACACGCCATACACGACTATTAAATGAATATCAACATCACACTGTCTACGCAAGAAATGAGCCGATAAATAGGTGCTGTAGAGAATTCAATAATATCAGCGAGTACTATTCACCCCCTATGTCTAAATTAACTTTTAAGAAAAATCTTTCCAAGTCCCTATTTCCGTCATAATACCTTCCTTCAAGCAACTAGGTTTGAAATCTTAATCTATAATTAAGCATGCCCTCTCCAAATCTTTTTTCCCTACTAAAAGCCCAATAGTCCTGCGCTCTTCATTTATTGTCCTTTTAGACATTAAGAATTAAATGCTATTGTCTTAGCATTATATAGCCAGTCCAATTCCCTATTCCCTTCTCAGATCTCTCCTAATCTTATCAAATAAAATTCATAGCTATATTACTATTTATAAAATATGTTAGCATGTAAGTTCCTTTTCTTTTTCTTTTCTTCTCTCCTTTTCTTTTTGACGTGTTATTGAATTCATGTCGATCAGGTGGGCGGATTACGCCCACATTGATTTGCATATCTTCGAACACTAAAACAAGGAAATGGGAGAACGAAAAAAAAAGAAAAAAATAAACAAACCTGTTAGAATAAGTAAATTGCCTTGCTTGGCCTATAAATAAATAAATAAATAAATAAATGATTATCGTCAAGAGGATGTTTTGACGAAATAATAAATTTTATGCTAAGCAGAAAAATTTTTTTAAAAAAATGGAAACACAAAAAGAATCGTGGTCTTAACCTGGTGTTTTAAAAAATACTTTCAGACAGTGTTTCGTTCAAAAATATTTTAAGAATCCAAATTCACAAAATGATCTTGGGTACCACTTCTGATTCCATAAAATATTTAACACCTTATCTTAATTTCTTTGAAAAACTTATAAAATTGCATTCAAAATACATTTCTCGAAAACAAGAAAATGCATTTGCGAAAGATATGCAAATATTTAATTTAAAGGAAACGTAAACACTTCAATCAATAAAACCAACATTTAGACAATCAGATAACAATCAAAAGTTCTGTGCTATTTCGAGTGTACCTTTGGATTCGAGTATCTCTCACACAGAAAAATGAGGGTAGAAATCGAGAGTTGCATTTTTTTTGGCGAGATATTTTTAGTTTAAGTCTGTATTTAATTTTGCTTTAAGATATATGTTGTTTTTCTTACAAAAATGAAAGCATTTATAAATCGTTATTTTTTTACTATTTCTCTCAAAAAACAACTTTGTCCTTGTGAAGAGGAAGACATCCTGTTTTTCTCTTTATTTTTTTTTTAGATCTTGACCACCAATGTAACTTTTGAGACCTCTTAGAATTTGAAATTCGAAAAAATTGTAATTCGATACGCCATAATGAGCACTTTATTTTTAAAAAATACTCTGCAAGAGGCAAACTTTTAATGCCTATATCTTTTAAAAGCGAGTTAAATTTGCAAATTCCTTTTAGGGTTTTCTTACTATACACTAGTACTATCATCCTGTGCTGTCTGCTTTTCCGTTAGAAAAATGTGTTGCACAGTGTATTTTACTTGTAACCGTATAAATCAATTGAGTACCCAAATTTTATGTATGTACATGTACAAAAGTAAACAAAAATTTTAGAAATTTAATAAAATCAGCCGTGTTTTAAGATATAATACATAATTAATTGTAGTTTGACCTTAAATGAAACAAATGAAAGTTTACATTTAATATAACTTTCTTTCGACTACTTATTTCGATTTTTGAGTAACCAATTTATTTGTGTAACTATGTATGGCTGTTTAAGCTGTCAAAATATATTTTGACAAGTAAAATTGCTGTTGGAAAACAGAATTTATTTAATGAAATCGACGATTGTTTGCTAATTTTATCGTGCTGGAACGGAAGCTAACAATTGAGGAATTGTTTTCGAATTATCGCGACGGGAGGAAGTTAAAGGCAGTCCAGAAAATCCATTGTCAAAATTGAATAAATAAGTAAGTAAAAATTGATAACATATTCAAAACAGCTAATTTTGACGTTATAATTACGCCTTTGTTATTGTTTTGTTGTCAGAGAGAGCGTATTTCTAGTGCATCTACCTGGTTATTCTGCCATGGCCACTCCTCTTCCAAAATTCGAAGCTTTAAATTTTCATATTTTAGCTGCACTGCTCGTCTTTCCTTATTATCACTTGCTTCTGTTCGTATCTGTTCGATGCGTTGTGATACCATAGATGCCTCTAATCTGTGTTTCACATTTGTTGATGATACCGCATACCCTCTACGTCTACTTTTGCATTCACCTTTAAATATAAAAAAAAATCATCAAGATTTGTTCACTAACCATTAAAATTATTTAGAGTAAGAATAATTCATAACACAGAAGCAAATGAAAGAAAAGAAGATTCTTACCTATTTTTGAATTGTGTTTTGCTGGTGTACGTGAGTCTGTAGAGAAGCCTAAGTCAGGTGTAGAGTCAATATTTTCTGTAGCGGCTTCTACCTCGATTTCACTTTCGGTCGTAAAATCATTAAAAAGAATATGTAAAAATTATATAAAAAAAATCTTTAAATGCCGAGTGCATATTAAAAAAAAACCTGCCTTAACGTCTCCGTCATTGCAGGCTTGGTCCTCATAAGAGCCATCTACTGCTGTCATTGCCATATCTTCAACGGATGGTGAGTTTGGCTTTGACCCACCACCCGTGGCAGATGACTGACGCTTATAAGAAGTGCTGGCTCTCTTGGCTGCCAGCTTCATGCGGGCCCACATCTCTTTGCACCTATTTGGAGGAGCCGACAATCCATGAGCAGCCAATAGGCCACAAACTTCGCTCCACGTCTTGTCCTTCTGCCTAATTGTTTTTATGTCGTTTTTGGAGCTGTCCAAGACACTTTTCCTATCCAGGCACAATTCCCGGAGGACTGCCTTGTGCTCTTCACTCCAATTGTTAAGACGCTCGCGCTGAAATTTATAATTACTTCAAATTTGCGTTTTCATGTAAATTTAGTTTGTTTGCTTACCTTTTTTTTAGCTGTTTGTTCATATTTTTGCATTTTAATACAAAATTTTTCTAAATTTCTTGATTTTCTCAAATATTTTATTTTTTTGAAAGCGGTTAATATTATTTGTAATTCTGTCAAAGTTGACAGTGTTGCATGTTTTTAAAATATTCCTATTTTAGCTAAATAATGTTTGACTCGTTTTTTATTGGTAGCAAACAAGAAGTGTGGAGCTTTAAAAAAAATAGTCAGTTTTAAATAAATCCGATTTTAAGAGAAAGTGTGCAGCTCGTTACTGGTAAGGCTGGTAGTCTTGGCTACAATTTAGAAAATAAATTTGTAATCTTTATTTTTTTCGAATGGTTACTGACTTACGAGTACACAAAAATTTAAAAAATTCGGTTTTTTTTCTTGAGGACTGAATTTCATTTGATCATAACTTCGGTGAAGTTTGAGATAGAGCAACGATTTTAGATTCATATTAAAGATATTTTCAAAAGGCTTATTTTATATAATAAAACGTTAAAATTTCTCAAATATTAAAGTTGTTTTTTTTTTTGCATAAATGTTTAAAAAAAATATTTTTGTGAAAGTCATTTTTAAAAATTTTGAAAAAAATATATAATAATTAATGATAATTTATCTAAGTTCTCTCAAAATTTCAGCCTGGGACGACAATGGGAACACTATTAAAATAATTTTCGAAGTAAACTTACTTTAAAATTTATGCTCAACACAGCAGCTTGCGAGAAAGAAACAAGTACTGAGCTTCTAAAGCTTCTAAAGTTATTCTTATTTTTTCTTTCACTCTCATTTACTCTTTACTTTTTACTGTTTCGTGTACATTAGTGCGAAATTTGTCTTAAAAATTTTAGTTATCTTTTGCCAATATGCCCCCTGGGCCCTTGTATTTAGGGGATAATCGGTTTTCCTTATTATATGAAAGTCCTAAAGCAAAAAAAAAAGAGACAATACCAAAAAGTGCAAGCAGATTTTCCTGAATTGCCGGCTACTCCTCAGCAGAATAAAAGGTTCGTAATTGTGAATTCAAAAAACAATTCTAAACAGTTATCCGATTTCTCGTGATTCGCTGTACATAGAGCGCTAAACTTAATAAGCAAAAAAATAATCTCTATATCAAACTTGAGAGACGGTAGTTTGTTATTATTAGTAAAAAATACAAACATTGCCGACAAATTTTTAAAATCACAAGAACTACCTGGAATCTGTCAAATCATTTGCTGTCAAATCAAGTCACACGAAACACTAAATTTTGTTAAAGGTGCCATCTTTGCTCCGTATCTTAATAATAGTCCCGAGGAAGAGACAGTTCAAGAATTAAAATCACAAAATAAAAACTCAGTCTATAAATTCATTAAAGTTATTGATGGCAAAACAGTGCCCAGTGGCGTTGTTTTGATAACATTTGGCTTGTACAATCTACCTTAAATAATGGACATATGATGGGACTCAGTAAAAGTCCGCGAGTACATACCAAACCCTATGAGGTGTAAGTCTTGCCAATTGCTTGGTCATACGACAAAGTACTGCAAAAACTCTCCTAGCTGTGTTAATTGTAACCTGCCTCCTCACACACCTTTAAATTGCACTCGCACAAAATGTACAAACTGTGATGAAGAACTTGCAGCCTCCTCCAGGTAATGTATAAAATTTCAACAACAAAAAGACATATTAAAAATTATAACCAACAAAAATTGTACAATGAGAGAAGCGAAGCAAATTTACATAAGACAAGCACCGATCTTCTCTCTTCCAACCAGCTTTGCCGCAGTAGCTTCCTCAACAACCGAAAAACAAGAAAAACAAAATACCCTAATAAATTCAACAAAAAATGCCTCTTTTTCAGCCAACTTTCTAGCCACTATGCCCATTACAACTGATCATAATAAACAAATCACAACAACAAATACTAAAGACAATAATACAAAACTATTAACCGCAGAGTGTCTAAACAGCTCCAGCACTCTCTTTTCAAAAATCACTCAAAATTCTCTGAACTCTTCTTCAAAATCCAATCTAAAAACCACAACAACAACATCTACAATTAACAATGGCCGCATTCTAGCCGAAAAAGTGCTCAAGTAGCGAAGTAGCATAAAATATTTTCGCTATATAAATTGTGACATCTCAAGGAACATGTTCTGTGAGAGCATACCATTCAGCCCGAAAGTTGTGGAACAGTTCTTTCCGCTGAATGCAGGCAATGCAAACACAAAATATATTATAACTGTAACATCCAACAACACGAAACTCAACACCCCAACAATTATATCATCTTTAGAAAAACAAACTCTTACTAAAAAAAAAATAGACTTACAGAAAAATACATCATTAAATAATAGATGTATTTCAGACGTTTCTGGGGATGAAATTAATTAAAAAAAATAATTAAATAATAATACGAACTAAAACACCGGCTTTTTTGGCCGCCTAAGACAATTGTACGCGAATTTGAATTTAAAAGCAATCCAAGACCGGTAAATGTTGGACATTTGCCGCGTCCCCGAAATAGCCCTGAATCTCATCCAAAAAACGATTAATAAACCGCAAGTCTAAATTAGAGCTTGTGTATCAAAATGTCAGGGGTCTTAACTCCAAACTTTCCGATATTTTCATAAACAGTTTTGATTTTTAATATAACATAATAATTTTTACAGAGACTTGGCTTCGCTCTAATATCTTAAATTCTGAAATAATGTGCAATAAATATCAAATTTTTCGTAAAGATCGTCATGATAAGATCGGTGGTGGTGTTTTGATAGCCGCTCAAAACTCGCTTGTATCTGAAGAATTGACAATTCTTAACACCAGTGACATCGAGTTAATTTGTGTTGCAGTTAAATTAAATAATAGTATTATTTATGTTACCTGCTCTTACATTCCTCCTAAATGTGACTTAACAATGTATTTAAAACACTTAAACGCCATCGAAAAAGTTCATAATTTGTTAAAAAATAAAGACGTTCTTATTGTGCTGGGTGATTTTAACCTACCTTTTGTGACTTGGAGATCGTCTGACGATTCTTCTTCTTCTTCTTTCTTACTCCTGTTTCCAGTAGTGATTGGATAAATGACTTCTTAGATAAGCTGTCTGATCTGTGTCTTCAACAAGTCAATGATATAGTAAATATAAACCACAGAACCCTAGACCTTGTATTTGTAGATAGATGCACTACTGTTAATCTGTATTGTTCGAATCCCGTATCTCTTCCAAAAGATGTACATCATCCAACTCTTGAAATAACAGTTTACTCCCCCACGAAAAAGAAGATAAAGTAACTTCTGATGCGCAAAATAAAAAAGTTTATAATTTCAAGAAAACGGACTATGTAAAACTTAATTCCTTACTTTCGCAGACTGATTGGTCTCCAATTTTAACTAGCGGAACATCATATTCATATTATGACGTCGAATCTTCTGTACAGTTTTTCAATGATACTCTGCAAAGGTGTTTCTTATTGTCCGTCCAAAAAAAAAGTGTTTCTCCAATCCTTTAAATCCACCCTGGCTAACAAATGATCTAAAGGCACTAAAAAATTTAAAAAATCGTTTATTTAAAAAATATGAAATATCTGGTTCTAGTTTAGACTTTGCTTCCTATTCTTCTTGTCGTTATAGATATCAACTATTAAATAAACAATGCTATTCTGCTTATATAATTAACATAAAATCTCAATTTAAAGATGATCCAAAACTTTTCTATAGTTTTGTTAACTCAAAACGTAAAGCCTCCAGTTTTCCACCCCTTATGAAATTCCATCAGGAAGAATCATCTTGTGACAATGTGATTTCTAATATGTTTGCAAACTTCTTTAAATCAACTTACTCCGATATACCATTTAATACTAGCACGGTGTATCCTTTTCTCCCGCCAGTTAACTCTTTTGAAACTCCTGTAATAGACCCAAATATTGTCATGTGTTATCTTCGACAAGTAAAATCTTCTTTTTCGACCGGCCCTGATAAAATTCCAAGCTGTATTTTAAAGCAATGTGCTACAAACCTGTGTACTCCTCTAGCAAACATTTTTAATATTTCCTTGCATAGTGGTTATTTTCCTATTATATGGAAGGATTCTTATATTATACCCCTTCATAAATCTGGCTCCAAGATAGATGTTTCTAACTATCGAGGAACTGCATAATTAAGTGCAATCCTTAAGTTATTTGAGAAAATCATAACTGATCAATTAACCCACTCCGTGTCTTCCACCATTTCTGTCTTTCAACATGGTTTTCTGAAGGGTAAGTCCACTACAACAAACCTCTTAGAGTTTACTACGCGTGTTATAAATGGTTTTACTTTGGAACTGCAGACTGATGTTATTTATATGGACTTTAGCAAAGCTTTCGACAAGCTAATCATAATCTTCTTTTGAAAAAACTCCACCTTATTGGATTTCCTGTCACATTATTAAATTGGATAAATTCGTATTTATCTAGACGTACTCAAAAGGTTTTATATAAGTATTCTCTTTCAAAAAGTATTTCGGTCACTTCTGGCGTTCCTCAGGGCAGTCATCTTGGACCGGTTTTGTTTTTACTATTCATTAATGATCTTTCTTCGGTAATAAAACACTGTAACGTCTTAATGTACGCTGACGACGTGAAATTTTTCTTTGTTACAAATCACCCGAAGAACGACATCTTTTACAATCTGATCTAAATAGAATTGTGGACTGGTGTAGCTTAAATATATTAAATCTCAACTTAAAAAATGTAAGCAAATGACGTTCTCGCGAAGATCTGCTAGTAACATAAATTACACTATAAATAACACTAACTTAGAAATAGTTTCCTGTTTTCTCGATCTTGGTGTTATTATGGATTCAAAACTTCGCTTCAATCTCCACGTTAATATGGTGATAAGTAAGGCAAGAGGAGTCTTTGGTTTCATTAAAAGATGGGCTAAAGAATTCAGTGATCCCTTTACTACTAAATTATTATATACCTCTCTCGTAAGGCCAATTCTTGAATATGCATCAGTTGTATGGAACCCACAATATAATGTCTACATCGACGCCATAGAATCCGTTCAAAAACAGTTTTTACTTTTTGCTCTACGTCATAGTCGTTGGAATATCAATATTATGCTTCCATCGTATGAAATACGCCTTAAAATTATTTTACTACCTTCCCTAAGAAGCAGAAGAATGATGCTTAATGTCATGTTTCTGTATAAATTACTTCGTGGCGAGATTAATTCGGAATATCTCATCTCAGCTCTAAATTTTAACATCCCAAGGAGAGGAACTAGACATTTTCTGTTTCTCAAGTTGAGTCAGTGCAGTTCTAATTACGCTCTTCATAAACCTTTACGATGTATGTGCAGTGATTTCAATGATAACTTCAACATGATTAATTTTTCTGATTCGGTAGACGTCTTAAAACGGAAAATTATATTACATTTAAATAATTAAATCAATTTAACTTCATCCTATTATACCTAACGCAGTTTTATAACAATATAATATTGGTAATTGAGATTGTTCTGTTTCTCTTTTTTGTCTCGATATTATGTTTTATAAAGTAAGCACCATCAAATATGAATCGTTTTTAAAACTTAATTTTTAATTATACAATCATTTAATTTTTAATCGAATTGGGATTTACGTGCTCACGTGGTTTCCTGATTTGAAATTAGACTGAACTCTCACTATCACCTGGATTGGTGTGCCAGAGTATATATCTTTTCCATACAAGTTTATGCCTGCGTTGGCCCAAATGCATATCCAACTAATTGGGATTTTGATTTGGCGGATATGATATTTATCTCATTTCCACGTAGGTCCTTGGGTTGTACAATGGCCGCAAACCAGTTAAAATGAGTTTAGTGTTTTTGATTGTTTTTCGGGTACCTTAAATTGATAATTACTATTATTTAATTCGATGTTGCTTATTTATATAGAATCAAGTATACTTAAATACGCGTTTATATATATTCAATTTTTAAATTCCGCTGAAAAGCCAATTAATGTGCTTAGTAAATCCTAATTGCCAATAGGGGGTATGTTTTAGTACGTAGGTGCATTCTGTCTGACCCGGCTGATTTGGGCAGATTTAAGAATGTGAATCGTGCATGCGTATAGGATGGGCATACGTATCTTTGAAAGATTTCATACCTCCGGGCGAATCCAAAAAAAAAAAAAAAAAAAAAAACAAGACACATTATTATCAATACTTCAAATAAACATCTCTCTTTAAGCCTGTCTTATACTTCCCGCACCCTCTTTATTGCAAGAACCAATGCTGTTGAAATTATCCAATGGAACATGAACGGTTATATTAATAACTATAACGATTTATCATTATTGATAAAAGACATGAATCCAGATGTTTTATGCATCCAATAAACCCATATTCCATTTCATGCGACTAACACGGTTACGCCAAAAGCATACGTTGGCTTATTTTTAAACTTAGCTAGCAATCAAAATTCCAAACCAGATATTTGTATTTTGATTAAAAGATACTTTCCCCATGAACTCATTACAATTAATTCCAATATTCTGTATCTTGCAATACAAATAAACTTAAATTTTCGGATACCATAACTTTACTGAAAACGACATTGTATCATATTTACATCAAATTCCGTCTCATTTTGTCTTAACCGGCGACTTTAACTCATGGAGCCCGCTTTGGGGATCCCATAAAGTTAACAGTACAGGAACTAAAATTGAAAATATAATTCTTGCTGAGAACCTTATAGTACTTAATGATGGCTCACCAACTCATTTTTCAACCCATAAAACGTTTACCCATGTAGATTTGACTATTGTTTCCCCTCAACTTAGTCCCAGATGTTTTTGGAAAATCTCCGACTGTATTTACGGTAGTTACCCTATATCTACGACAATAACAACTCAATTTATCTTCGAAAAAACCAAACGAATGCCAAAATTTAAGACTGAGCTAGCTGACTGGTCCACATACCAAAGAAATTGCAATACAGATTTTCAAAATTGGCTTTTTCATAACGTCCACCAAGAAGTTGCTAAAATTACTAAAGCAATGCGATGGGCTGGCAACACAGCTATTCCTCAAACAAAACCTACAGCTAGGAGATCGTCTACTCCTTGGTGGAGTAGCGTTCTGAACAAACTTCGCCAAGAAAAGCAAAGCCTTTGGAATAACTATAAGACTAATAGAGTGATTAGCAACCTAATAGCATACAGAAAAGCCAATGCATTTTTCAAAAAATCAGTAAAAGAATCCAAACGAAAAAGCCTAGAACTATTTACCTCAAACATTAACCCCCTTTCAACACCCAAAAAGATATGGGCTGGTATAAAGTCTCTCACTGGTATCCCCTATACCCCCATAAAATCGATAAAATTTAACCATACAGTATTGGGATCGTCTCTGGAGATAGCTGAAGCTTTCGCAACAACATGGTCCGATTATTCAAGTGATTCGAATTTCCCAAACGAATATATCTTTAGAAAAAATAATACTATGTCTAGGGATTATAGACGGAATAACATATCAGTTTCAGCTAAACACTTAGAAACCAATTTTACTACTATGGAATTAGAACTTGCACTAATGCATGCCAAAGGCAAATCACCGGAATACGATCGCATCTCATATCCCATGCTGAAAAATTAGCTAAAGATAGGCTATTAGCTTTATATAATATAATTTTAAATAAAGGCGTGTACCCACATACCTGGCATACAGCGGTTGTTTTACCCATACCGAAGCCAAATAAACCATCTGATGAAATTAGCGGTTATAGACCAATATCTTTAATATAATGTTTAATTAAGGCTTTAGAAAAAATCGTCGCTAAAAGATTAATGTGGTATATAACAAGATATAACTTTATAAGCCATAACCAGGTGGCCTTTAAAAGTAAACACAATACATCCGATGCTCTCTTGCATATCCAACATTTCGTGTCGGATGGCCTTTCGGCAAAAAACCATGTGTCTATATTAGCGACTATATTATCAACTTGAGGTTTGGGGTGTTGGTCCGAGGATCTTTAATATTGTAAAGACTTTTATGACCGGTCGCAGATTTCAAGTTAAAATTAATTCAAATTTATCCGATACGTACACACTTTATAACGGTATTCCTCAAGGATCCCCACTGTCTGTAGTTTTATTTATAATCGCGTTTGAGCAATTAAGTAGTATTATATTAAAATATAAAAATATGGATTTATCCATATATGCAGACGATGCAATAATCTTCACAAAAATCAAAGTAATAAATGTTGTAAGCAATACATTTTCAAAAATTCTCATCGATTTAAAAAAGTGGGGATCGCGGTGTGGTGCCGCCCTATCTATTGAAAAATTCAAAATAATGCATATATGCAAAAAAAAATTGTAACTATCCTATTTTTAATGTGGTTAATGTAAATATTGAATGTGTTGACAACTTAAAAATTTTAGGTATCACTTTTGATAAAAAATTTACTTTTAAGCAACAATGTCTAAACCTTAAGAAAAGTCTAGCTGCCAGGCTTAATATTGTAAAATATTTATCCTCTAAGCATTAATTGATTCACACAAATATTTTAGTAAATATTACAAGGTCATTAATTTTATCCAAAATAGATTATGCACTTCCGATTTATGGTTGGTGCGCAAACACAAACATCAAGCAACTAAACGCTCTATATCACGCCGCAGTCCGCCGCAGTATAAATGCATTCCCAACTTCTCCAATTAAATTTATTTTAGCAGAAGCCGGCCTTCAGGAAAGGGTTACTAAAACAACTTAGAAACTTATCCCAAAACTCATCAACACAAGTAATCAACTGCTTCATAAAAGTTTTTAAAAGGCCGTTCATCACAAACGAAAATATAGACTTAAATCTACTATTCGCCGTTGTGCAGCCTACTGCAAAAAACTTGAAATAGAAATTCCTCCAACTTGCAACAAAATAAACAGCCAACAATCATGGTTACTAGAGCAAATATCTTTCAATACGAGCCTTTATCACAACGAAAAGGAACAACAACATCTCCGCAATATCAGCAGCTTTTTCTAGAAGAAACTCGCAAATATAATAACTGGACAATCCTTTACACGGATGCCTCAAAAACTAACGCAAATACATTTGCCATTGTAAAGGATGTTTTTTATAGAGTGATACAAGTTTAGATCATAATAAAACATAAAAATATATTTTTAATTTCAATGAAATGAGCTTTATTCAATAGAAAATTTTATGACATTAATGTTTAAATATAATTTTGGCCATGTGGCCGCCACGGCTGTCGCGTACAAGGCGCAATCTGGAACACCAATTTTCACAAAATTTTCGCAGCATTTGCGACCGTATCTCGTCGATAACTCTTCGAATGTTGATTTCCAGGTGTTCAATTGCTTGTGGTTTATCGACGTAGACAAGTGATTTTACATAATCCCAAAAAAAATAATCCAATGGAGTTAAATCACACGATGTTGGGGGCCAATTAATTGGGCCTTTTCGTGAAATTATTTTTTCGTCAAAAGTTTCCTTGAGTAAATCAATTGTAGCGCCCGCTGTGTGGCATGTGGCTCCGTCCTGTTGGACGCCAGCTAATTGAGGTACGAAAAAACTTCGAATCATGTTCACCATTGACAGTTACATTATGACCATCATCGTTTTTGAAGACATATGGGCCAATGACTCCGCTAGCCCATAAAGCGCACCAAACAGTAATCTCTGTGGATGTAATGGTGTTTCGACAAAAGCTTGTGAATTCTCCTCACTCCAAATACGACAATTCTGTTTATTTACGTACCCATTCAGCCAAAAATGGGTTTCATCGGAAAATAAAATTTTTCATGGAAATTCAAAAGCAATATCAATTTGTGCTTCAGCCCATTTGCCGAATTGGCGGCGCATACGATGGTCGTTTGGCTTTAATTCCTGCACAAGTTCAATCTTGAAAGGTTTTAAGCCAAGATCTTTTCGTAAAATCTTCCATAAAGTGGAAGGACATAACCCCAGTTGCTGAGAACGGCGACGAATTGATTGATTAGGTTCATCTTCAATGCTTTCCTGTACAGCGGCTACAGATTCTTCAGTGCGCACTGTTCGGCATCTCACGGGATGCACATTATCAGTAACAGTAAATGTGGTCCGAAAACGATCTATTGTTCTTCGAATTAGCAGTTCTGAAGGACGAAGGATGTACGCCATAAAATGGACGAAGTGCACGATAAGTTTGACGAACAGAACCATTATTTTGATTAAAAATTTCCACAATTTGCACGCTTTGCTTTGGTGTAAGTCGATTCGTAATGAAATGTCGAAGCAAATTAAACAAAAAACAACTATCAGCTGTTAAATGGGTGGTCAAATAAAGCAGTTATGCTAACTCAAAGTTTTATCACTCTATAAAAAACACCCTTTACATCAAGATGGATCCCTTATTAAAAAAGGTTGTCTTCCTACTTACTGTTCAGTATTTTCGGCCAATGCGCTAGCAATACACAAAGCTATTGCAAGGAAAACTAAGGGAAAGTTCATTATATGCACCGACAGCATGTCTACTATTGAAGCCATACAGAACATCTACAACAGTAGTCATATCATTAGTAATATCAGAGATTGGTGCATTAGCCACTCAAAAAAAAAATAAAACTGTTTTGGGTCCCTGGCCATAAGGGCATAGAAGGGAACGAGCATGCGGATGCAGCAGCCCGTTTTGCAGCTTCTTCACCATGTCTTACTTTTAACGCATTTGTAAATAAGGATTTAGACAAAATTATATTTAACCACCTACGAAACATGCAACTTAGGAAATGGGCAAGCTTGAAACATCGGTACATTTCTTTTAATGGGAATTGTAAAAACCCCATCTATCGTAACAAAGCATCTCGACAACAAATCAGTCATCATCAGTCATCATCAGGTTCAGGGTAGGTCATACCCAACTTTCTCACCAGCATCTACTTCAGGGAAATCCTCAACAACCTTGTCCTTTTTGCAACAACGCAGTATCCGCCGACCATATTCTTAACGAGTGCACAGCATTAGCGCACATAAGAAATAAATATTTTGGAATATGTTTTGAAAATATCAGTAAATTGTCAAAGTTCGTATATCACTGTAATTTAGCCAACATAATTTAGTAATCTATACTATATTTATAATCTGTATTTTAACATCAGAGTCGAAGGCCCTGGCAGCTAGTACTCTTTACGTCTTTAGTTGTAATATTTTATGTTGTAACTATTATTAATAATACAAAAAAAAATCATTGCTGCTTTTCTATTACTCATTTGAACTCTGTCCAACGTCGAGACCATTTTTTTGACATAAGTCTTTTTCTTTGTACTTTTTTTGGACTTCCAAATGTTGAACCCGCATTGGTTGTGACTGACGATTGGGTTAAAACGCTTTCATTTTCCGAATGTTCATTTTTTCACTTTTTGTTATTACAAACGCTTCTGATATAGAATTACCTAAATTCTTCCTTCCTTCTAAGAGAAGTAACTCGCACTTAAGAGAAGTAACTCGACCTGGACGTCCGTCTTCTCGTTGAAGTAATAAAAATTGCTTAAACCTTTCGCTGTCAAGCTTTTGTAAAACATTCTTATGTGCGACGTCAAACAGATTTTTAATTTTATTTTGGAAATTAACACGATTCTCTTCCTATTTTTTACTTTGTTTGTGTCTGTTTTCTTAATTTTTTTTTTAATTTTTGCCATGAGTTTAACACTTTTAACTTTTTTTTTAAATTACTTTTTTCATTGTTGGTATATGAAATCTATTCCAACATTTTATTATTTCCTCTACAAGAACACTGAAACTAATCGCGACCGTTTTTCTTTGCTCGAAATGGTGATAAAAATATCTAGCCAAGACTTGTTGCTGTGATGGTAAAGCATCGCGGGGTAACTTTTGAAGAGGTTTTCCAACAAGCCACATTCTGGACAACTTTTAAAAACTTACGAAAAAAATTAGTTTAATTTATGTAACAAACTGCATGAACAGATATAACAGCGTCTGCGGCTAGCGGCAACAAAATTGAAGAATGCATAGAATCTTATTCCATTTTTAGTTTGCCGCTCTCATTGAGATTTTAAAAAACCTTGTTTTATTTTCTTTATTAACATATAAAGAAAGACAATTTGCAAAAAACTCTTAAAAAATTAAAAAGGTAAAGAGTTAGCAACGTGAGGTGATTTTTGCGATTTTTTGACCCCCTTCCCCCAAGTGAGACATCGAGACCCCCGAAATTTTTTCTTTTTTCAATTTTTCCAATGCTATGGTAGATTGCCGGGCGTCAGGCATCTCTCTTTAAGAATTTTTTTAATTTTTTTGTTTCAGACGTCCCACTCCAGAGATTACCTGTCCGCCATATGGACATCGCTTTTTTTAGCACTTCACTTTGGCGCCATCTATAAGTCATACAAATTATGAAAATTATTTTTTTTATTTTGATTTTAAGTCATTAAGGATGTCAAAATTTAAAAAACAATTATGTTAATAACTAATAAAGGCCCAGGTTATTAACTTTAGAAAATGGCTTACTTTTTCCCTTTCCGAAGCTGTAATTATACCTTAAATAAGCTGTACTATCCAAGTTTTTTCGACTTCTGTAAAATTATATTGAAAAAGGGAATAAATGCTCGGTTACAAATGTATTCATTTAAAAAAAGTGTTTTTCCCATGGGAACCTAAGTTACCACCGATTCTTTTTTTTAACACTCTATTGACTAAAAAAAAATCTGGTATCCAAAATTTTAACACGTTTTTACTAATTTTGATCTATTGTGCGTATTCTGTCAAAAAAGTCATGATTTTATGTGAAAAAATGAGTGAGATATGAATTTTTGAATTTTAAGACTTTTTCAGAGATTTTCTCTAGCTAAAACAGAAAACCGCTGGTAGCACCATCTAAAAATTTAAAATTTTTTTTTTAATTTTCATTTTTATATTTTGATATAATGAAAATTTATATATATTTTGATTTGCGAAAAAGTTGATTTTTTTTAATCACCCCAATGAACACTTATCAACGCCAAACCAGTAGGTCTCTCCTGTCCTGTAGCAAGTAAGTTTTTAGCTTTTTTATGTTGAAAAGGACCGCACTGCAATGCAAGAAGTAACTGGTATTATGGCATATTTTTTTAAGGTAATTGACGGAAAAAACTCTTTCTTGCATTCATTTAATGCTTCTACGGCAGATGAAGGACGCATTGCAGCTTCTTCTTGAGCCCATTTTGTTTTCCACATATTAAATTCTGCAACTTATGTTTCGGTGTCAAAAAAGTCGTCGTAAATTTTAAAACGTTTGCATCAGATATGTAAAAGACAATTAAATTTTTGCAGCAAACTGATGGTATAAAATTTTCAAGATTTAAAAAAATCGTTTTATGTATTTAAAAAAATTTTATTTTTAGTTGATTTAAAACATCATCTAGAAATGGGATGACAATTTCGACTCTAAAGTATGTTTCCGAATCGTTTGTGCTAATATTTACTCCGTTTTTTCCACAAGCTAAGCGTGGAATTTTCCAAAAAGTTTCCGAAAGCAAAACGAAACAAAAAACATAAATGTTGCATACGCTATAAATAAAAGCACATAAGCACAAATAATAAAAGAAATAAATATTTAAGTAAAAATTTTTTTAATATAACACGTTTTAAAAACGAAATAAAAAGTATAAAATAATTTCTCCGAGAGTGGGGCTTTTAGTTCAACTAAAAACGTGGTGCGCATGCTATAGAGAATAGTAAGAAGTGCTATTAACAATTGTAATACGTTAGTGAACGAATGATTTCTTAATCCAAGTTCCTTGAGTGTCAGGATAGAAGACTTTGAATGGATGATAGATTTAAGTTTGCAGACATCCATTGTGTTCAGTCCAGTAAGTTATACTTGGAATGTATTGCATTAGAAATCTTTTATAGAAACAGTGACTGCACGCAGAGAAAAGACATGGTTGAGACATGATTACTACAATTATATTTTTTTACTAAAATTATTGTATTATTTCTGCAAACACAAATTTTTGCCTTAATAAAGTCATAATTTACTAATGGTGGTACCAAAAATAACATTATAGTTGAAATCATATCATCATTGAAGACGTCAAAATACTATGATTGCCTCAACTATTAGTTGCAACAAAAATGTTGTAGTTCTGTCAATCATGATAAATGTGAATATTATTATAGAGACAAACATATTAGAATTTTGAATGTTTGTGTGAACTATTCTTTGATTGTTGGCAAACGAAGCAGAACATAACCAAAAATCGAAAGAATTTATTGTGTCTGAACAGTTTGCAGGAAAAACTTTCACTTCATTCAGACACAATAAGTCTTATCCAATAACAGCACGCAGAAAAGTGACATTTTCGACTTTAATTGTAGCAAACATATTTCTGTTTACCGTAAATATATTTCGCAATTCTGACCATATTTTGTTTATCACAAATATTGCTATTTTTGTGGCAATGTACTTAATGTATCATGTTTATGAATGGCATTAGTCAGTCGAGCGGTAGTAGCGGCTGTGGCTTACTGGTAGTGTGCGTGGCTCGTAAGCGAAAAATCCGCTGTTCAAACCCCAGCTCGGACAGAAAATTTTATCAAAAAGATTTTTCAATTGAATTAATATTTCTGTTCAGCCTAGTCAATGGCAAACCATTGGAGATATCTTAATTAATAGCTGTGGAAATTGGAGTGCATGAAAATAAAAAAAATTAAATTAATTTTTCAATAATATTTTGGATCCTAAAAATAAATTCATAATATAGTTGTTGCAATCATTCTATTTTCGGACCAATAAGAGAATAATGATTGTTTCAATAATATTTTGGTTCCTACAAAAAAGTTCCTTTTCTAAATATGGTTGTTGTAATAATTTTATCATGATCAAAGAAAATATTATATGTTTAAGAACATGTTAGCAACAATCATAATCCGAATCATACTATGGTCCTCTTAAAACATGGTTGTTGCAACTATGTTTTTTCTCTGCGTGTGGGTGGATTCCACCCTAAGGTTAGTGATGCAGTGTTAATATTCTCTAATTATTACATTTAAGAATATAACAACTCTATTAACTATTATAGAATAGTAAGAAGTGTAATTAACAATTGTAGTATGTTAGTAAACGAATGATTTCTTAACCCAGGTCCCTTAACTGACAACGTAGAAGTCCTTAGATGGATGATAGATTCAAGTTTGCAGACATCTATTGTGTTCAGTCCAGTAAGTTATACTTGGGATGTATTGCATTAGAAATCTTTTCTAGAAACAGTGACTGGGCGGACTCCACCCTAAGGTTAGTGATGCAGAGTTAATATTAACTATAGCATGCGCCCCACGTTTTTAGTTGAACTAAGAGCCCCACTCTAGGAGAAATTATTTTATACTTTTTAGTTCGTTTTTAAAACGTGTTATATTAAATTTTTTTTTTAATTAAATATTTAGTTTTTACTTTTTAGTCTTATGTTACTCATTTTGTTTGTTTATAAAATTTCACTTATATTTTAAATTTCATTTTAAGTTTCTATCATTCTGTGATATTTTCCTAAACTACCTCTTGCTCGAAAGAAATGTATTGATACAATTTTAGCTCAATCTTGCCAGTAGTGTTGGAGATATAGTACTTTAATTGATTTGTGGGCGGTTAAAGAACGAATGGCCAAATTTTTTCCGAAACCATCTTCTACTGGGAGGAAATTTATTGCCAAAATTTCAGCCAAATCAGCACGGTAGTTTTTGAGATATAGCATATTCATTGATTCGTAGGCGGTAAAGGGGGAGTGGCAAAATTTTTTCCTAAATGATATGTGTTGTCATCCAGTTCTGAGCTATATTTTAAATTTCAAAACCCTAGTTCATCGGGAAGTTGCTTAAAAATGGATTCCAAGATTTGTACGGGACATACTATATACATACATGAAGTGAAGCTAATAAAAATGTGTTAAAAATAATCAAATCGGATGAAAACCACGCCTACCTCCCATACAAAGTGACTTTATCAAAACTGTAAAATCTCTTTACACTCCACAAAACTTAATATATGTGCTTGAAATTTTGCATATAAGCTTTGATATTTAATATGCACTCTTAAGTATGAAATTCAATTCAATAGAGTAAAAACCACGCCTACGTCCCATACTAAGTGACTATCAAAACTGTCAAACTATCAATACCTAGGTATCTACTTAAATATTTGTTCCTGAAACTGAAGTAATTCTGAAAAATTAACTATATAGAAAATAATACCACTCCCACTTTTCATTCAAAGTTACTTCTTAAATTATCTTCTTTACTATTATATAAAAGGAGACTCACGAAATTTTATCCAGAATAAGCTCGGTAACTGCTGAACCGATTTTGAAAATTTTTTTTTATTCGATTCCTATGATAATTTAGAATGACAAAGCTTACCAAGATTTTCGAAAAATCTATTCTTTAATTATTACAAAGGCACACATTTTATTTTTTGCTTATATTCAACAAGTAGCACAATAAAACCGCAAACAAAGCTTTCCTCTCTTTGTCGCGAGAGCTTCTCTCAATACAACACGGCTGCCATATTGTGTAGTTGCACGGCAGAATTATCCAGGTAGTGTTGACAACTGCTTATTTTCTCTTCAAAACGAAAACATAGCCTGTCAAAAACAGCAGATAGTAAAAAAAAAAGCGAAAAAGAAAACAAGCGTTGAAAACTAAAATCATAAAAACTAAATAAGAATTTTTGTGCGTTTAAATAAACAAATAAAAATTTAAAATCATGAAAGTTGTAAAAAGATCGTGTGTGCTTTATGCGAAAAGCTTATTTATTTTTAAATTTCTTTTATTTCGGCCACGGTGCTCGAGCGAAGGTGCCACTGCCACTGCATTGTGTTCAAACTTTCTAGCTTTTCAGCTGTTGGTTCATATTCTTCATCATCCGGTACACATGAATAACTCCAGATTCTTTGACAAATAATCGACCGCTGTCTAAACTATAGCTGCACAGCTGTCGCTTAAGCTGAGTCACTCAAACTCGTCGTAAAATAAGATAAAATGTAATAAATATATCATGGCACAAAACATATGCTTTACCTTCCAAAAATACACAACTTGTAATGAATATTTACTTTATTTGGAACATACGCATCTGCAGCTGCTGAGGTTGTTCTATTTTTTTAACTTCAACATTTTTAGTATTGGTCATGGTGTAATTATTTGACAAGGTAGCCGTGACAGTTTTTTGGCGATTGCTAGTTGTCAAAAATAGCTAAAGAAGTTTCGCTTATTTTTTAATTTTTCCTTGATTAATTACATAAACAGCGAATTTTGACAACTACCCATCGCCGCTTGTGAGAAAAAAGCCAGTCTACGCTACTACCTTGTCAGTAATTGTGCCATGGTATAGGTTATGTTTTCAGTTATTGACAATGGCCGATTGAAAGCGCTCTCTTTTTGAGTAAATTTTTTGACAGTTTATGATTTCCTTAAATTTTGTCAACACTACCTGGGTAATTCTGCTTAGTGTAGTTGCTTTCAATTCTTCTTTTGCCCATATCGACGATGTTTGTTTGTTCGACGATAGAAATATTTTGTTGTTGCTTTTGCCCATATTACACGATGTTTGTTTTTACGACGAATGGTATAATTATGTGCATATAATTGAAAGCAAAAACAATAGTGGTATTCAATGAACGTCGTATTGGCGATGTAAACAACGTATGTTCGGTAGTATACAGCAGCGTAATTTGCAATAAAAAAAATTGTAAGGAATTAAACATACCCAGCTTACGGCATAAAAACGTGGTGTATAATGCGACTGTGGTTTCAATTACATGTTTCAATTTTAGCAGTGTTTCAATTACATGTAACAATTTAAAAAATTAAAATGCACTACCATTAATGAAACTAAAATTTCTGTAAAGCTTAAAATAATTTTGTAATGGCAATTTCTTTTTAATAAAATTGTGCAATTTACTCAGTTTTTATTCAGTGTGCAAGCTTAGCTATACGCTTTCAGAATATAAGTTAATAATAAGAAACTGCTGACCAGGTATTTTCCCACCAAATGCATTTTAGTCAGACGCAACCTGATGCCTGCTTTCCGCTGAATTCCTCAACTACACGTGCGACGCTGGCAGCAGCAGAAATTTGGACAACAACAACAACAAAAATGATAACATTATTTAGGCGTCGTTGATAATTAAGAGAATAGAATTAAGTTAGTCTTGTAATAAGTTTGAATCAATAAAGTTTATTTTGTTTAAGCTCCAACCCAACCAAATAATTTAACTGGCGCCCGAGCAGGGACCATCGTAAATAGTGTAGTACTGAAACTGTAATCTTTTTAGTGAACATGTGAAATAAAAAATTTTTTTTAAACAAGTAACTCAACAAAAATCCTGAAAGCATTTTTGAAAATAGAGTGAATTTAAAATAAAAGAATAGTAACTCAACAAAAACCCTGAAAACATTTTTGAAAACAGAGTGAACTCAAAATAAGAGATAAGTAACTCAACAAAAATCCT
The DNA here is from genome assembly GCA_963920525.1 of Dichetophora obliterata. Lineage (NCBI taxonomy): Eukaryota > Metazoa > Arthropoda > Insecta > Diptera > Sciomyzidae > Dichetophora > Dichetophora obliterata. Next base: position 155,629,866 of record OY986436.1, on the reverse strand, counting down.
GAAGACATTTTTGAAAATAGAGTGAACAGGTAACTTAACAAAATCCTGAAAAAGTTTTGAACATAAGTGAACTTACAACAAAATTAAAAGTTCTTAAATAAAGTGAACAATAAACAAGTGAACAAAATTTCATAATCCTAAAAAGATTCCATACAGAAAACAATTCAAAATCCTAGAAAAGTTTTGAAATCAAAAATCCTAACGAAGTTCTTGAACAACTATAACTCAACAGTACTATTGGAGAGAAGCCTAAGAAAATTCTTCCAAAGTTCAACAATCAGCGATATCTAAGGAAAACTCGAGTCACCGCTATAGACTAAAAGCCTCAACGGACAAAAGAGAACCTTTTCCGGACATCCGTTGGACACACTAAAAGATGGTTTACATTTTCTTAGTTTTGTAAGTCTAAGTAATTAAGATATTTTGCATAAATAAAATAGAAAAAAATTTATTTTCGTGTTACAAACATTTATATAATTTTATAAAGAAAAAAATAATGAGAAAAAATAGGAAGAGCAAAGAAAACGAATAAGATAAAAATTATAAAAAGTAAACAAGACTCAAGATAATTATAAAAAAAAAAACAGAGAGGATAGTAGAAATCCATTTATGGAAGACGATTTGGACGAGGTAATAGTGAACCCCGGATCGAATGATTTATCCGGTATGGAAAAAGTACCAGATGTCGGGAAATGCCTGCGCGAATTCTCAGAAAATCCTAGTGAATTCAATTCATTTAAGAAAAGCGTAGATAGAATATTAAATATGTATGAACCTATACGAGGTACACCAAAATATTTTGGGATTTTGAGTGTTATAATAAATAAGATAGTAGGCCATGCCGATATAGCTCTCGAATCCTACAACACCCCACTTAACTGGAAAAAAATTTCGAAATGTCTAATTCTGCATTATGCAGATAAAAGAAACCTTGGTACGTTAGAGTATCAACTGACAACACTTGTACAAGGACATTTCACCATTCCAGATTTCTACCAGCAAGTGTACCAACACTTGTCGCTTATTTTAAATAAGCTCGGTTGTATGGAGTTAAGTAATGATTAATTTTCTATTATGACTCAAACTTACCGACAAAAAGCCTTAGACACATTTATTAGAGGATTACGAAAAGATCTTCCAAGGCTTCTCAGCATTCGGGAACCTGTTGACCTCCCACAGGCACTGCACCTTTGCCTTAAACTAGATAATGTTAATTACAGGACACAACATGCCTTGAATAGCCAACCAACGCATAATAGATTTTTAAATAATTCACAACCACCTCAAATACCTCCAAGAAACAGAAACATACAAAAACCAGCTCATGTAACGCAATTCTTTCCTGAACTGGCATGTTGTCTACAGTATCAACAAAGGCCTCCAAAATTTTTCCAAAAGGCCTCAACAGTTTTTGCCAAGGCCTCAACAATTTTCAAACCAACAATTTTCAAACTAGCAATTTTTAAATACAAATCAAAACAACATACCACTCAAGCCACAACAAAGACCTGAGCCAATGGATGTCGATAGATCCATTCAATCAAGAATGATTAATTATCAAAACAGACAAAATTTCGTACCACAAAATATTAAATACCAAAACAACTCAAATTTCCGACCACAAAACAATCAAAATACCAATCAAACACAGCCGCAGAAAAGACTCAATGGTTCTCACCAACAACATCAAGTTCCGCATAAATTTCAAAGAACGTATTATACCAACACACAACAGTTTCAATAACGACGACTGTAACTTTGAAGAAGAAACCGAAAATTACGACTTTGACCAAATTTCCTTAGAATATAATCACCCGACCCATGATGAACAAATCGAACATTTAGATGAGCCTCAAGATGTTAATTTTTTAGATTAAAGCACTCTTCGTTGCCATACTACGAATTAAAAACGAAGGGTGGAAAATTATTAAAATTTCTTTTAGACACAGGATCAAATAAAAATTATATCAAAGAATGTTACATAAAAAATCCAATTCAGAATCAGAATCCATTTTTTGCAAATGCAATAACAGGAAAAACTAAAATAACACATCATGCAATGTTCGATATTTTTGGACCAGATTTTGAAAAAATCAAATTTTGCATACTCCCAGGTTTAAACACATTTGACGGTATAATATGCAACGATACCATGAAAGAATTAAAAGCCACAATTCACACTGAAAAAAATTTCTTTACGCTTAAGGACAAATATAAATTCACATTTAAACAATTAAATATTAAAGCCGTTAACAATATTGATATCCGAACTTCCCACCTTACAGACGACCAAGAGAACAAATTGACCCATCTAATAAATTTATTTCCAAATCTTTTCTCCGAACCAAATGAAAAACTTACCTTTACAACCAACATTAAAGGAGAAATAAGAACAACATCAGAAGCCCCAGTTTATACAAGACCATATCCATATCCAAGAGCTCTGAAAGATGAAGTCGAAAAGCAAATAAACGAGCTGCTTGAAAACAACATCATTCAATCTTCCAGATCTTCCTTCAACTCACCAATTATAATAGTTGAAAAAAATTAGATGCATCAGGATTAAAAAATATAGAATGGTTATAGACTCTATGGTTATAGAATTCTATAACCATTGCTGATAAATACCCAATACCAGACATAAACGAAGTTTTGTACAACCTAGGTCATAATGAGTTTTTCTCAATAATCGATTTAAAAAGTGGATTTCATCAAATACCACTTAGAGAACAAGATATCGAAAAGACAGCATTTTCGATCAACAATGGAAAGTACGAGTACACTCGACTACCATTTGGTCTAAAAAATGCACCGTCAATTTTTCAGCGAGCCTTAGATGATGTTCTCAGAGAGCATATAGGATTACGATGTTACGTCTATATTGACGACATCATTATCTTCGGAAAAACTGAACAAGAACACTTTCACAATTTAGAAGTTATCTTCAAAACTCTCGAAGACGCTAATCTAAAGGTACAAATCGATAAATGCGACTTTCTTAAATCCCAAGTGGAATTTTTAGGCTTCACGTTATCAAAAGATGGAATTAAAACAAACAAGTCAAAAGTTAAGGCCATTGCTGAATTTCCAATTCCTCAGACTCTGCGTGATCTGAGATCGTTTTTAGGTATGTCAGGCTATTATAGACGCTTTATATGCGACTATGCTAAGTTAGCCAAGCCCCTGACATCCCTTCTCAGAGGGGAAGATGGACATGTGTCCAAGCATCAATCAAAAACAAAACGCATAATACTAGGTCAAGATGCGTTAGATGCTTTTAATAAGATTAAGAACACACTTATTTCAAATGATGTTATGCTCCGTTATCCAGATTTTAATAAAGCCTTCGAGCTCACTACAGATGCGTCCAATTATGCACTTGGAGCAGTGCTCGCCCAAGAAGGAAAGCCAATTACGTTCTTGTCAAGAAGCCTCAACCAAACCGATGAATCGTATGCGACAAATGAGAAAGAAATGCTTTCTATTATATGGGCATTGGGATCATTGGCCGCATTCAGCGCAGACAACTGTTGTGAACTGTAATGGTAGCGCTACCTTAGTTCACGATGTTTTTCTCTGAATGTGTTGCTACTCTACTTTAATTTTTATGTAAATTTAATTCAATTTCAAAGGTTTCTCACTTAAATTTGCTGCGTTCTTTCTGCGTTTATTAATTTAATAGCGTCAGTAACAGCATCTGACAGTTAAGCAAACAGTTGTGTTCATGTAGCATAGAATTTGTTCGCTCGATTAAAAGGCGTTCGCTACTTTATTAGTTTTAGTTAGCTCTACCAAATTTGTACCATTCAGCGAATTTTTACACAGCAGTTCCCAACTGTTGTCTGCGCTGAATGCGGCCATTAAGAAACTTTTTGTACGGAGCAAGAAAAATTTGCATATTTACAGACCATCAACCATTGACATTTGCGTTAAGCAATAAAAATACCAACACAAAAATGAAACGTTGGAAATCAATCCTAGAGGAGTATAATTCAAGTATACTCAAGTATACTCCAGGTAAGTCAAACGTAGTTGCAGACGCTCTATCGCTACCTCCACAAAGCAATGTTAATGTTCTATCTTCAACCGCTCACAGCCACAAAAGCTCCTCGCATGACTTAATACCTTGTGTAGAAGTCCCCATCAATGTTTTCCGTAACCAAATAGTTTTGAAAATAGGAAATGAATCCAGTTACCAATTAAAAACTCCCTTTAGCGGATACAATAGACACATAATAATAGAAAGAAACTTCTCCGAAAAAATGATAGTGAACCTATTTAAAAGATATTTAAACCCAAATCCGATTAATGGCTTATCAGCCCCAGAATCTATAATGCAATTGATTCAACAAGTATACGTTATGCATTTTTCTTCATATAGAATACGCTACACTCAACAATGAATCGAAGACGAACCGAACGAGGACAGACAGGACGAAATAATTATAGAAACACATAACAGAGCACACAGAGGACCAACCGAAAATAAAATTCAAATTTTAGAATACTATTATTTTCCAAAAATGGCAGCCAAAATAAAATTAAATTATGTTCAATTTGCAAATCAAATAAATATGAAAGACATCCAAACATTACTAAACTAAACAAAACACCAATACCGACATACCCAGGACACACAATCCACATCGACATATTCTCCACAAAGGACCACCGTGTACTTACTGCAATAGATAAATTTACAAAATATGCGGTAGCAAAAATTATTAAATCCAGAGCCATCGAAGATATAAGAAGACCACTAGGTGATATTTTATTTTTCTTCGGTGTTCCGACTTCTGTTGTCATGGATAACGAAGGATCATTCAATTCAAGCTCGATTCTCTTTATGATGCGAGAAGAACTAAAAATTAACGTATTTACAATACCTCCGTATAAAAGCGAAATAAATGGTCAAGTGGAACGGTTCCACTCGACTTTAACATAAATAATGAGATGCATAGATAAACAAAACCCATCCAGAAACTTTGAAGAACTCCTTCAGAGAGCAGTAAATGAATATAATCACACCGTTCACTCCACAGTTAAAAAGAAACTGGTAGATCTTTATTTCGGTGGAAATGTTAGTTTTGACCCAGACGATTATGACCGTACTAGAGCTAGCAATATTGAGAAACTTCTACAAAAACAAAATAAAGACATAACTTATCACAATAAAAAAAGAAAAGAACCAATCATTATAATCTAGTAGAAATTATTTAGGTCAGACATAACAAGTGACTAGGCAATAAACTGTCTAAACGATATACTAGGGAAATTGTTTCAGAAAACCAAAATTCTACAATTAAAACCCAATCAGGGAAAATTACTCACAAAGACCATATTCGAAATTGACTTCATAAAAATATTTTTCTTTTACAGATTACTTATCCAAATATTATCTGGAGAAATCCAGATACTGGATTATTCCGGGACACACATGATTTCTATAAACATAGGTAGAGCCAAGGTACAGGAAGTATACCTCAAACTAATACATATTATTGATATCAAACAATACGAACAGTTTTTAAATGAAATAGAGAAATACATAACGACTGATATTGACAAATTTCACCCTTCCTATCCCTTAATTCATCATGAACTTTTACAATCATTGGATCATTAATTCATCATGAACTTTTACAATCATTGGAAATACTTTCAAATATAAAACCCAGTTACCCCTAAAGAAAAAGAAGAGCTTTTAATTTTATAGGCACTGCATGGAAATACATAGCAGGAAGCCCCGATCACGAAGATTTTGAACTATTAAACAATAAAGAAAATGAATTAATTACTAATAGTAATAAGCAAGTAGTTATTAATAAACAATATAACGAAAGAATAAATAATCTTACTAAAATTACGAATGAACTGAAAAATGTAATAAGAAAAGATAGTAATATTAATGAAGAACTTATATCAAATGTTCAATATAGATTAAGGTTTATAAAAGAGGAATTAATTAATATAAAGTTTGCCATACAATGGGCAAAAAATGATATAATAAATTCTGTTTTAATTTATTTATCGCATAATGAAATTAAAACAGCAATCGATACTTTTAATAATAAAAATTGTACATTCTCCACTATGGAAGAAGCGTTAGAAATTACTAAAGTAAATATATTAACAAATATGACGACAATTTTGTACACCGTTAAAGTTTCACTTACATCAAATTTTAATTATAATAAAATCCTGATTAAACCAGTTAAAAAAGGAAAAACTGCAATAAGATTGTTATTTAATGAAGTTATTCAGAATGAAAACAATTTATTTTGAATAAAAGAAAAATATCTATATACAGGGTTGCCCATATTCGACGGACCCATCTGGCAACGCCATAACTTTTGACAGAGATGTCAGATCGCTTAATGACATACCGCGTTTGAAGCGTCAGTCCAAGCAGATTTTTACCATGGAACAATACACGCCACGCGAGCGCTCTGAAAGAGTCTTCGAAATGGCCGAAGATGACGAGGAATTTTGGAACAAAATTATCATGTCCGATGAAGCCCATTTCACATTGAATGGGACCGTAAATAAGCAAAATTGCCGTATTTACGCCACTGAAAATCCTCAGGAGATTCAAGAAGTGCCTCTTCATGACGAAAAAGTCACAGTTTGGTGCGGCGTTAGTGCGAAAACGGTCATTGGGCCGTTTTTCTTCCAAAATGAAAATGGCCATGCTGTTACCATCAACCAGGAGCGTTATCGCGACATGATGACCAATTTTGTGATGCCAATTATTCGTCGAAAGCGTATGAGGCAGTTCTGGTTTCAACAAGACGGCGCTCCACCGCACACAAGTCGCATAACAATCGATTTTCTGAAGAATTTGTTTCCGGGCCGTTTGATGTCGAAAAGTGGTGATTTGGACTGGCCACCGCGTTCGCCCGATTTGACGCCGCCTGACTTCTTCTTGTGGGGATATTTGAAGTCAAAGGTTTACGTTAACAAGCCAAGGACCGTAGAAGAGCTCAAGGACAACATTCGTGAAGAAATAGCCGCTATTCCGGCCGAAATGTTGGCGAAAACGATGGAAAATGCTGCAAAAAGGGCACAATACGCCATCAACGCCAGAGGCGGCCATTTGAGAGATATCATATTCAAAAATTGATGTAAACAAATCTACTTGGAACAAATTAAATGATTAAGATTGCCAACCGCCAAATTTTTATTTTTTTCTTTGATTTTTTTAAAAAAAACATGGGTCCGTCGAATATGGGCAACCCTGTATATAAAAATAAAACGGTCCATCTATGAAATGCCATCACGGGCGAACGGCTGAACCGATTAGGCTGATTTTTTTTTTATTCAATTCGAAATTTTTAGTAGATGGTTTATGTAGAAAAAAAACTTAATTCGACAAAGGGGCGTGGTACCTCTCATACAAATCGCAGATTAGGTAATTGCATCAGTTGAGAACGGCTGAACCGATTTGGATAATTTTTTTTTTAAAATGTTCGTAATAGTCCAACTTAGGTTTTTACGGAAAGAAAAATTGACCACGCCCACTTTGCGCCCACTTTTTTTGATTTATCTAAAATCGGAAAACGGCTGGACCGATGGATAATTTTTTTTTTTAATGTTCATAGTAATCCAATTTAAGTTTTGTCGTAAAGAAAAATTGACCACGCCCACTTTTGCGCCCACTTTTTTCAATTTATCTAAAATCGGAAAACGGCTGGACCGATTTGGATAATTTTTTTTTAATGTTCATAGTAATCCAATTTAAGTTTTGTCGGAAAGAAAAATTGAAAACGCCCACTTTTGCGCCCACTGTTTTGATATCTATATAAATAAAAATCAAATGTCGTTCGTTGGTAATTGCATCAGTTGAGAACGGCTGGACCGATTTGGATATTTTTTTAAAATGTTCGTAATAGTCCAACTTAGGTTTTTACGGAAAGAAAAATTGACCACGCCCACTTTTACGCCCACTTTTTTATTTATCTAAAATCGGAAAACGGCTACACCGATTTGGCTAATTTATTTTTTAAATGTTCGTAGTAATCCATTTTAAGTTTTTACTGAAGAAAAATTGACCACTCCCACTTTTACGCCCACTTTTTTATATATACCTAAAATCGCAGAACGCCTGCGCCAATTTGGCTAACTTTTTTAAAATGTTTGTAATAGTCTACAAACATTTTTTACAGAAAGAAAAAATGGGCGTTTGACAAGGGGGCGTGGCACTCTCATACAACCCAAATTTGCGATATCGAATAGCTTTTTAGTTACAGACCGCACAGGCTCGGAATTTAATATTCGAACTCAATTTACACATTAAGTTTAACTGATAACATTTTATGGTGTTGGACAAGGGGGCGTGGCACCTCCCATACAACCCAAATTTGAGATATCGAATAGCTTTTGAGTTATAGTTCGCACAGCCATGGAATTGGGTTTTCGACCACAATTTACACGTGCCGTTTTACTAATAAAATTTTATGGGCGTTGGGAAAGGGAGCGTGGCACCTCCCTTAAAACCCACATTTAATATTTTGAAAAGCTTTTGCGTTATAATTCACACAGCCCCGGAATTCAGTATTCGACGACAATTTACACGTGCTGTTTTACTGATAACATTTTATGGGCGTTGTACAAGGGGCGTGGCTCCTCCCTTGCAACCAGAATTTGCGATATCGAATAGCTTTGGAATTATAGACCTCCACAGCCTCGGTATTCGAGCACAATTTGCACATGTCGTTTTACTGATAACATTTGATGGACGTATGGTGTGGCAACCTCCCATAATTTGCGATATCGAATAGCTTTTCAGTTACAGCTCGCACAGCCTCGGAATTCGGTATTCTACCACAATTTACACACGCCATTCAGGGGGCGTGGCACCTCCCATACAACCCAAATATGCGATTTGCGATATCGAATAGCTTTGAAGTTATAGCCCAAGAATTCATTATTCTACCACGATTTACACATGCCGTTTCACTAATCAAATTTTATGGGAGTTAAACAAAGGGGCGTGGCACCTCTCATTCAACCCAAATTTAGATCTACCCAATGCAGGTTCACTGATAACATTTTAGGGAAGTTTGGCAACGGGGGCGTGGCAGCAACGCGCCGGGTTCCAGCTAGTTTAGAATATAATTCTTTATCAGTTTGCAAACAAAAGCAATTAGTAGATATATGTAAGTAATGACAGTTGTATTCCAAAATTATTAAAAAGCCTAAATTCATCATGTACAACAATTAATAGCCAACATTTACCCACTGTCGAAGAACTACAGCCCGGTATTCTGATGCTTAATCAATTCAATGGAACAATAACTGTTAATGAAACTGACCACTCTTTGAATGGAACATATCTAGTTAAATACCATGATGTCACAATCAAAATCAACGGAAAAACCTACAGAAACATACAGTCATCTTCGGTCAAAATCATGCCAGCTATATTGCAGCCATCACCTTTGGAAAAGAGTCACATAAATTTATTGTCTTTAGAAGCACTGAGCGAACTCAATATCAACAATGCCTGCTTTCCGCTGAATTCCTCAACTACACGTGCGACGCTGGCAGCAGCAGCAGAAAGGTGGACAACAACAACAAAAGAATGATAACATTATTTAGGCTTCGTTGATAACTAAGAGAATAGAATAAGATTAGTCTTGTAATAAGTTTGAATCAATAGCTGCGTTCCATTCGCTTCAAAATAATCCAGATTATTTTTTTTTTACATGCAAAGCAAAAACAAAAATAATAATCCTATAACAAATAGGATTATTTTTGGTATCCATATAAAATTGTGATATAGCCTTTAAAAAATTTGAAACACAGATGCCGCACCTGTATATTTTTATGAGCTGACATTTCATTTTTTGAATTACTTATTTGTTTGATACAATGACTATTAGGTAGCCATGACAGATACCTATTTTCTCACGAGCTGCGACCATCGAATGTTAAACAAAAGAAAACAAAACAAACCGCGTGTGTCACACACATTAGACGCATTCAGCGGAGCCAACAATTGCATTTAAATTGTTTATATAATTGCATAGTAATAATAATTAAATTAAATTATTTACAATTTTTCTGACGTTTAGAGTAAGACACATTCAGAGAAAAACATCGTTTTACACAACAGTTTTGAACGACACACATTCTCATGACGCCTAATAGTTATTGTATCATGATTGCTTGTTTGAATTTAATTTTGACTGAAACGGTAGTGCCCTCTACGAGTCGTTTTTCATGCCGTTCCTTTGAGAAAATTTGTTATCGCAATTATATTAAGGCGAAAGGAACTCAGCTAATAAAGTTTATTTTTTTTAAGCTCCAACCCAACCAAATAATATAACTTATATGCGTCGTTCATTGAATACCATTAATATAACTTGTTTCGTATTACATACAAACATGGTGTAATATGGGATTTGCAAATGTTTTGGGGGGAGTTGCCAGAGTTGAGTTATAAGCATAATTTATGTTTTGCATCCTTGCTAGCCAGCTTTTCTCCACTTGACTTCTATACGACGATATAGGTACCAAACAATTTATCGAAGTATGCTATACTAGATTTGTATATTTACAAAAAACTCTATATTTCAGACGATTTTGGTCGTATAAGACTACAATTTGGCAATTTACTTTGTATAGGTACTTTCGCTTACTGTACTAAAAATGGACGTGACCCATTTTAGCTACGTCCGCTTTTCGGGGGACAAGCGTGGAGTGAAGCAAAGTGCAATAGATTTAAGCTGAATTGGGCTGAAATTCTGGCAGTCGATTTCTTTCGAAAAATCTTGCCACACAAATAAACAAAACTGGTATATTTCAAACAGTTTTGGTCGTATTCGACTAAAATTTGTTAATTTTGTCTAATATCCTTAAAACTGTACTAAAAATGGTGAACATATAAATGTTTTTTTTTCCCGAACAGCATGAAAATTCGTATACGGCAGTAAGGCGGTCTGTGGCAGGACAACGTCAAATCAATTAGAGTGCTGTATATATCAGATGGTTCTGATGGTCATGCATTGATGTTTCAAAAGGAAACGTCTGGCATGTGTTGTTCGTAGTGCAATAAACACACTTTCACAAATGCACAAAACGAACGTAAGCAAATTCATTGAATTTGGTCAGGACAACGTCTGTTGGGCTATAAATATATAGATAAGGAAATAGCTTAAAACATAGATTTATGTATATAACATTGAAATGGTTTGAAATATTTTAAAAATTTTTTACAGAAACTAGTTCTTAACCTTACACTCGTGCATGGTAATCTCACATATTTTCGTGAATTTGGGTCAGATCGACGCTTACAGTAAATAATATGTAAACCACATACTTTTCATCAAATATAATGAACAGACACATTGTATTTCGTGAAGTAACGATTTTATTTGTGTTTTTATATTTTTATTGTAAAGTGTTTTTTTATTTTTTTGTTATTCATGTGCTGGTTACATATGCTTTCATAAAAAATAATTAAAAAAATCAAATTCCAAGATTTATGACGGACATTAAACGTTTCTGGCGTTTCGATGCGTTAGATGTTGATGGTTCTACTTCGTCTTCATCATCATCATCATCATCATCGTGCTTCTCTTCTTCACTAGTTTCACCGACTGTATCAGGATTTTTATAATTTTACAAATAATGTGATTCGCATGAACGAATGTAATGCCATGGACAAGTTGGCTCCAAACAATGATCGCACACGCCAGTTGTTTTGTTGTCTTTAGATTGAATACCCTTACAGTGATCGCATATACGTCGTTTACTGTTTGCCTGAATTTCAGGCATCAAAGTTTTACGGCAACATTTTTCGGCTTATATCCTATTCATGGCCAACTTTATGGATGATGTGATGGATGAGCGTTTTTTCAAATGATTTGCCGCTAATTCCATAGTAAACTCTTTCAAAAATAAATTTCGCTTGTCCTGCTCACATTCCATGCAGGATAGCTTAATTCGTAGATGCGATAGGCTGAGCTGCAACATCGAGCATGTTATAAAAAACTACTATTGGCCACCGATTTGATTTTCTTTTGCATGTGAAGCCTCTAATCACTTTATCAAAAATGTGAGTGTTTTTTTGTTGACTTGTTTTTGTGAGTGTTGTCATATAAGTTTTCTATATGAAATATATAGAGAAAAGAGTTGGATATAGAGAGAGATATGGAGAGGGTCGATCTGACCCGGATTCACGTATAGAGAACATATGTGTTTTACATGAATAAATCTTACATGTTTTACATATGTGCAATGTATCGAGTCCCATTACAAAGTTGAAAGTCCAATGTATACACTCATACTAAAAAATCATTAAATTTATTATTTTGAAATGTGTGTAATTTGTTGTGAAATTTCTGTTGGGTCGATTTGACCCAATTCACGAGTCTAAGGTTAAGCTGTAGAACATTGTAAAAAATATAAAAACAACATTTTAAGCAAAAAGAAAAGATAGAAACTATTTGTGTGTCAAAATGAAGCTATTTTTGCAGATAAATGATATGTCATATGAAAGAGTAGGAAAAATGAAAATTTTAAAAAATGTGCAACAAAAACAACTTTTGGCCTATTTTTAGCACAAATTCGATATTCTAGAGGTTTTTTGAAAACTATATAAAACATTGCACTGGTGAGGTAACGGCAAACCTTTCCTCATTTTCCCAATTCACTTAATTAAACTTTCAGACAAAGAAAATTTTATGAAAATCGATTTGAAAATGACGGAGATGTTTGTTTATCTCATTCTGAGCCTTAAGAAAATGCGTTGTGCTGAGAAAATCTATAGTTATTGAGATATAGCAATAATTTTGATGTCATAATGACGGGAATTTTTTCAACATACTATTTAGCATACTAGCTAAAAAGCTTTCGTTTACCCTTATTTTTATCATTCAACGACTTTTCATGCGTTATACTGAGAAAATCTACAGTTTTTGAGATATCGCCAATAGTTTGATGTCATGATAACGGATTTTTTTTTTAATTTAAGAAGAGTAAACATATTTATGTTAAGAATCTATGTTAAAAAAATTAAATTTTAAATTAAAAAATTTAAAAATTTTTTAGCCAAACTTTTTTATAACAGTACTTTTTTAAAAGTCAAATACAAAAAAAAAAAAAAAAACCAAGCAAATTTATGTCACCATAACAATTGCCGTTTAAAAAAGGTATTCAAAGTAAATAATGAAGGTTTTCAATATTTATACCAGTTTTTAATTAAACAAAAACAATAATTTGTATATTTTGCATTTTATTTTATAAAACTATATACTTTAATATTAAGATTTCAAATTTTTTCATAGTATTTAATAATTTTATCGGTAGCGAAGCAGCGGGTATTTGCTAGTTATATATAAAATGTAATGAAATCTTTTTATCAGAACAACAAAACATTTTATTATTATAAAAATAAACTGGCCATTTCAGCCCTTGGAAGGACTTTGACCTAGCTTCTTGTTGATCAATTGTGTTGTGCGTGTTATTAAATGTTTGATCACAAATGATCGAGAACTAGACCTACGTGCTTTATGCCGACTCCGAACGGCTTATGTTCTCAAGAAGTTTTACATGGCAATTTTTACTCTCTGAGGCTTGCCATTGTCGGCAGTTAGGTGACGACTGAATACAAAAATTAATTAAATTGAAAAGACTCTTCTGTCTGAGCTGGAATTGAACCCGGGCTACAGCGATTCTTTAGCTTACGGCACTCTACCAACTAGGCTACAGCCGCCACACTTTTACTATTATTGATAAGAAATATTTTTTCAACAAAAAAGCCTATTCTATTTAACAAACCATTTTTCATGTTGAAATATTCAGTATTCATATTGACAGATTGTTTTATTAAAAGCATCCATTTATCAAATCAACAAAATAAAATTTTGTCAATATGATTTCATTACCTTAAATCCAACTGACAAAAACTTTTGTTGACTGTATATTGGCAAAATATTTATCAACTAAACCTAGGAATTAGTCAATATGAACAAATATTTCTTTGAGTATAGTTTTGAGAAAAACGTGCTAAAAGCTTTTAAGTTCACTTTCAGGCAGTCTAACTGACGACACTAAAACTGCTAGAACTTTTAAAAAAATAATTATTATTTCGAAAAATCCTTTTAAGGATATATTCTTGAATATATAACCCATTGAATAATGAACTTAAGAAATGAAAGAATTTCGGGTTTACAGCTGCATTTATGTTTCAGTAAATTTGGAAAAAATATCAAAGTTGCACTTACACACCTTTTACTCCATAGTTTGAATATTTTATTTCATAGCTTAAATTATTCGCTCCTACTAAATCTCTTATTTGTTTTTATATTTAAAGTACGCATGACAGTAACAGTGCTCAAAACAGTAACGTATGTCGTTCTACTGTTGCTTCAAGGAAACTTAAGAACTTAGGAAGGAATGCTCTTGAAGGGCAACAACACTTATGTCAGCTGGTGCACGTGAACGTTTTCTGTTGTTCAAAGAGCAAACCATTTTTCATGGCATGAGAAAATAAAAGCTTTACCACTTGCTCTGCATGGCTGGAAGAATCTGTCGAAACTCTTTGGCTGGATGTCGACATGAAGAAAGGAAAAAGTGTCAGTGGAACTCAAATTTTCATGGATACTGAATGCGGCATGAGAGTTAGAGACATTTTTCCAGCATTTTCATTGAAGTTTGAGCTTTTGTTCGGTAATGACATCGGAGCGGATAAAATTCGATTGCATTTAAATTTTAAAGGAAAAAAAAAACAAAAAATATAAAAGTTTTAATATTAAAAAAATCATTGGCTTAAAGTGAATAAATAATCTTTATTGTTAAATACGTGATTCCTCTATCTTATATGAAACCTAATTCCATTATTTGTATTTTATATATTTTCGATTAGTGGTTCGTTCATCGAAGTTATAATTTTATTTTCTTTCAAATAACTAATGGTGTAGTATCTCTGGACGGTCAATTATGTTTATGGATATATGGTCAATTAAATAGTTTATAAATTTTCACAATACATGAAATAATTAAAAAAAAAATATATGTATATAAATTAATTTCAGAAGCTAACGCTCTCTTAAAAACGTCCATTAGCGTTATTTTTGTGTTTGGTGAAGGACAAGTTAAACGAAATAATCTAAAAAATCCACAACAGAACGTAAATAGTTCGAGTTTAATAAATTATTCAAGATATTCCAACTTACGCAAAGCATCGTTCCATTAGACGAAATACAACAACTTACAGTTTTGCCACAAGTGACGCGAAAGAATTTTCTTCGTCAACGGGGGAAAAAGTTTTCCCATCATCACGCTCTTAAGCTTATTTCATTCTCTTAAATTTGTTAGAGTACGTAAATGTTTTGTTTATCAGTTTTTAGGTAATCATATTAGCTCATTGAATGACTGACTAACTGATTGAACGTTCAGGCGATGTTCGCGTGCACATGTTGGTTTAGGTTGTACTCATAAACTAATTTAATATAACCTCACGAGATCAAGATATAAACAACAAATTACAATCAGCTGGAATTCATCGTAAAGGATCTAAATTGTTGAAGGCCCTTGATGGGCCTGTATTGCAGGTTAGTATTTTTATAATATGTACTAGCGGGCCCAACAGATGTTGTCCTGCCCCAATTCATTGATTGTGTTGAGGGCGTCCCCAGGGGAGTGGCAAGCACCCCATCTAGGCAGGCAAAATATTTAATATATCTTCATATTAAATAAAAAAAGCTGTGAAGTACAATTAAAAAAATTTACGGGAAAAGCAAAATACTTTCTAAATTGTAAGTTGCACTTAAACTTGGGTCTTTTAGAGCTTTGTTTATACAAACGCCATTTTTAGATATAAGAGTGTAAAATTTTGCAGCAACTTATATTTTGAGAATGTGCATCATTTAAAACTAAATGAGACCTCACATTTTTTAATTTTCTTAACATCTAAGATTATTTGCTTTTGCAAAAAATTATTGAAATGTATTACATGACAAAAATATAAAATGAAATTTGGAAATATTTCTAGCATGACACGAGCAAGCTTTTTACGCCATCATTAAAATATATTGGATTTTCCTAAGTGTAATTAGTAAAAAAAATCTCAGAAAATATAATAATATAGGCTACATATTCTTTATGCTCATTCTAGACCCTTTTTTGTCCTTGCCACCCCCCTACAAGAAATCCTAGGTACGCCCATGCTTGTGTTTTTGATCGTTTTGTGAATATGTAAGAATTGTGGCTGGCAACACATGCCAGTCGTTTCTTTTTGAAACTTCAATGCGTGACGATCAAAACCTTATCTGTAGCTCGTTTTTGTAAGGCAACGTTCGGCAAGTTACCAACTTATGTGACGTCACGCTACGTTACCGATTCCGAGAGAACTGATATTTACAGAAATCGAGAAGAAACGTTGCGAAATTTAATCAAATGACAAACATGTTTTATAAAATTTTTTTAAAGATAATAAAAAATGATTGTTAGAAGATTAAGGAAATCAATTATTTACTGAATTTCTGTTTCAGACAAAATGAGTAATATTTTTTGTAATGTACGCAATAAGGCATGATCGCAGAAATATGTTACGGAATTTTGGGAGACACCACGGATCCGTTTAACATTTCTGAGACGCGATTTATGGAACTACTTAGGTTCTCCAAAGAGGCAGCAATTGAACTACTAGGTGAGATGCGAACTTATATGCAAACGGGACAGAGAAGAACGTTCATTCCAAATCCACTTCGGCTCTGTGTAGCCTTGCACTTTTACGCCACTGGATCCTTTTTTAAGTTTCTAATCAGCAAGACTATTGTCAGCAGTACAGTTCATTAAATCACAAGGATAATTAAAAATCATTTTATGACAAACCTTTTACAACCATGGGTCATGTCACTATATAGAAATGTTAAGAGTGCAAGCTAGGGGAATTTTAATAATGCACATATTAAGCCAGAAACTGTTGAACTAGTTTAAGTATACATAAGGATTGCGTTCGATAAAATTGTCCACCATAAAATGTAAAATATCTGGCAAGCCAATTGTCCGACTAACAAAATAAAACTGCTTTTAAAATGGCATTTTTAATCAAATTAATCCTGTTTATTTTTTTTTTTTTATTATTTATCAATAACAAAATTTTTAATTTTTTCTGATAACCTTTCCATCATCAATTTTATTGTTGCTGCGTTCACCTTCTAGGTTGCTGCAAAACACTTCCTGCTAAAATCTTTGATGTCGCTGGCAACTTTCTTTGTGGCCTTTATTTCCTTTTTGACCAAAGCTCAGTACCTTTCAATTGTACTGAGTTCTGGGCAATTCGGTGGGTTAGCCATTCGAGGCACCAAAATCACATTATTTTGGGAGTACGACTCCAGGGCCGCTTTGCTGTTATGGCAAGAGGATAGATAAAAAGAGCCAAAAGAACGTTGAAACATCATATTGCCTTAAGAATGGCAACAACAGTTTTTGCAAGCACTCTTCTATGTAAATTTCTGTATTTATTTTTCCTTTTGTTACAAAAAACTTGCTCCTTTCGCCGCAATTGTAAATAGCTTGCTAAACAAGATATTTCTGAGAAAATTTCGACTGCTTCTTGGCCTTGAATTTTTCTTCGACGTTACCTCAGGAGTCTGCAGTATAAAACTCCTGGCCAGGTAGTTGTGTAAAATCGGCTAAAACGTACGTTTCGTCAACCATGACACAGCAGTTGAATTTTCCGTTCTTTTGCCTCTCTGTTCTTTGTTACAGTCCTGTCTGGAACTTTTTGAACTTTAAAAGTTTTAAGTGCAGCTTCCTTTTTTGCCTTGCGAACAAAAAACTCCGAGAAAGTCACTTTTTTCGCGACTTTTCTTCCCGAAATGTTAGGGCTCTTCTTGAATATTTAAGACTTTAGATGTCATTTCCTAATCAATAACACCTTTTTTTCGACCACAACCTTCCTTGCGGGAGATAGTCAGCTCCTCCTTAAACTTTTTAACAACTTTTGAAACAGTTTTTGGGCTACTTCTAACCTCTCTAGCATTTTGTTTTAAAGTCCAATGTGGATTGTTTTCGTAAAGATTTATAATATGCTTTCGCTGTTCCAATTCATTTGCCATTTTTAAAAAAACTAAAACGTTTATAAGCATGCAAATTTAGTGGCAATTTCTGACATTTATTTCAAAGGTAACTACGTTAAAATATTAAATTTTAAATGGCTCTGAATAAGGTTATTTAAAAATAAACAGTGGACAATTTTATCGAACGCAGTCCTTTAATATTTTTTTATGTTTTTTTTTCATACAAATATACTCAAACTAAAAATACACTTTATGGCAGGGCTGGGCTCCAGTGGGCAAAAGCAGGTCTTTGAAGCGCTTCTAGCAGGCCATCATATGGATTTCTTAGCCCTTCCGTGCTCATTTCCAAGCCCATAAGCTTTTTTATATGAAACGAGAAAATTTTCTAGGCCTTCCGATCTCGCGGCTCTAAAGAAGCCTGCTAGAAGCCCTTCTTTAGAATGTACATTAGAAAGAAAAGCAATATAAATAAACTTGAAATAAAAAAACTTTTGACAAATTCCAGATTTGAACCAGCGTCCTCTCAGCTGGCGGTTTGGCATCTTACCCACTCGTCCACTTCAGTTGTTAATAAACTTCAGCTTATTTTGCATCATTACAAATGAAAGTAAGTTTTCGGGAGCGCGGGTTCACAACCCAGCTCGGCCCAAAAAAAAATTTTTTTTGTATTTTTTTAAAATCTACATTTTTTTACAAATTTTTCTGTCCATTTAAAAAATTTTTTGGAATTTTTTTGTAAATTTCTTCATACAAAAATAATAGAAAAGACTTAGAATTTTTCCATATAAAAGTTTTCATATAATGTGACATGCAATGTGTTAGATTTCGGAGACCTGGGTTCGCGTCCCAACGCGGACAAAAAACAAATATTTTTTTTTTGTTTTTTCTTAAAGATTTGATTTTTTAATTGATCTAATCATATATAATTTTTTAAAAATTTTTTTAAAAATTTTTTTTATATAAAATAACAGGAAAAGACTCCAAACCTTCAAAAGGTAGGTCTTACAGAAGCACTCATCAATGCAGCGATCATGGAAGGTATATTGATGCCAATAAGAGCACTACTAGCATGCATTCTTTTGCGTATCGCTAGCTAAAATGCCCACTGGGGCATTTTAACACAGTTACATTTTATTATGTCTTGTTAGTATTGGTGCACTCTCGAATAGCGTACACTGAGCGATATAGTAGTCACAATTATCTAGATTTCCAAGTGTGTATGTTATCCCCACACATACTGTAATATGTGCTTAGATTTTATTTTTAGTTATCGGTATTGTTTACTATTTCTTCTATATCATTATTGCCATAGCATTTTCTTCTAAGTAAATAAATTACATTCCGATTCAGAGTCAAACATTGTTTTTCAGGTGTTTTGTTTTAATATTATTAAATCCTAATATATACGAAACATAAAAGTTATAATCAAAACTATATAAAATTGAGTATCAAAATATTAATAAATACAAATAATATGAAAAAAATAATGCAAAGAATCTTAAAAGGCAATATGTATAAATTATATTAAGCCTAAATCAACACGAAGTTGACAGCCCATACAAAATCTGAAAACTATGAGAATGCGATAAGAAAGCAAAAATAGGCAAGAATAGCAAAATGCTTCAGTTTGAAAATTCTGGCTATGAGAAAAAGAGAGCAGTCTGAAATGCATATACCTTCACTAGTTCTACCATGTGAACATGTGAAAAATTACGCTCAGAGAGCGCTCAGTGAACTATGGGGCGCCCAGCGCTACTTTATGATAATATGTAGAAATAACAATAAAAGTTGATATTAAATCTTTTCTTGCTAAAGTTGAATTTAAAGCAGGACTGGGAATTCTAACACAGTCACATTTTATTTTGTATTTTTAGTATTGGTGCGCTCTCGAATAGCGAATAGTTGTCACAATTATCTAGATTTTCAAGTCTGTATGTTTATACCCCACAAATACAATTATATGTGTTTAGATTTTGTTTTTAGTCATCGGCAGTGTTGCCATGAAAAAAAAATTTGCAGCGTAACTTTTGCACTATGCTCGTCGGATTTCTCGTCGTATTTGTGAAACTCTGAAAACAAGAACTAAGAAATTTTCAGTCGCATTTTACAACAAAGAAGACATATAAAATATTGCATTTTATTAGACGTATGACGAATATTTAAGGTTTATTTATTTAAATAAAGCACATTTTTCTCAAAAGTCAATTCAATAATCATTATAAATATAGAAAATATATTATAATAAATTACATTTTGAAAATATTTTTGAACACATAAACGAAGAGCAAAAATCAAATTAAATACATTTGAAACACAGTTTGGTTTAATGTAAATCTCTTAAATCGGTAAAAATTAAATACATCGAGCTATAATACATAATTTTTCAATTTTAATTCTATAAATGTAAAGTTTTTGCTACAAGTAAATTAACGAAAAAATGTTGCTTTAAGCCACCAAAAACTACAAAGAAATTAGATTTTAGTAAAAAAAATATGTATAAAATATATAATTTTTTCGAAGTCATATATACATTGCTTTATTAAATTTTTTTATCAATTCTTTATCAATTTGAAGACTAAAACAGTTAAAAGATTTCATACGCACATAATCTTTTGTATGCAGAGTTCCTTCAATTGTATGTAACTCTTATCTATTGTAACTTTAGTTTTATTAATATTTATTTGACTAAAAGTTCGCTCGACGTTAGCTGAGGAATTCGGTAAGCTCAAGAATTCAAAAATAAATTTTCTCATTATTGGATATGCAGAAGTACCATCGCATCTTTTTATTTTAAAGTTGCCATGAATTTTATTATACTAATTTTGTTCTTTTCATATATATATATGTAATGGGTATTTTTTACTGTTTTATTTGACCACCCATTTAACAGCTGATAGTTGCTTTTTGTTTAGTTTGCTTTGACATTTTATTATGGATCGACTTACACCAGAGCAACGCGTCCGAATTCTGGAAATTTTTAATCAAAATAATGGT
This sequence comes from Dichetophora obliterata, assembly GCA_963920525.1. NCBI lineage: Eukaryota > Metazoa > Arthropoda > Insecta > Diptera > Sciomyzidae > Dichetophora > Dichetophora obliterata. The sequence continues at coordinate 155,608,840 of OY986436.1, read as the reverse complement.
TATGTTCGTCAAACTTATCTTGCACTTCGCCCATTTTATGGCGTATATAATCGTCCTTCAGAGCTGCTAATTCGAAGAACAATAGATCGTTTTCGGACCACATTTACTGTTAATGATAATGTGCATCCGATGAAACCCATTTTTGGTTGAATGGGTACGTAAATAAACAGAATTGTCGTATTTGGAGTGAAGAGAATTCACAAGCTTTTGTCGAAACACCATTACATCCATAGAAAATTACTGTTTGGTACGCTTTATGGGTTGGTGGAGTCATTGGTCCATATGTCTTCAAAAACGATGATGGTCAGAATGTTACTGTCAATGGTGAACGGTATGGGAACATGATTCGAAGTTTTTTCGTACCTCAATTAGCTGGCATTAATCTTGCTGATATGTGGTTCCAACAGGACGGAGCCACATGCCACACAGCGGGCGATACAATTGATTTACTCAAGGAAACTTTTGACGAAAAAATAATTTCACGAAATGGCCCAATTAATTGGCCCCCATGATCATGTGATTTAACCTCATTGGATTATTTTCTTTGGAGTTATGTAGTGTCACTTATCTACGTCGATAAACCACAAACAATTGAGCACCTGGAAATCAACATTCGAAGAGTTATCGGCGAGATACGGTCGCAAATGCTGCGAAAAGTAAGTGAAAATTGGTCTTCCAGATTGTGCCTTGTACGCGCCAGCGGTGGCGGCCACATTGCCGAAGTTATATTTAAGCATTAATGTCATAAAATTTTCTATCCAATAAAGCCCATTTCATTGATATTTAAAATACATTACTATGTTTTATTATTATTTAAACTTGTATCACTCTATAAAAAACACCCTTTATATAAAAATATATGCAAAATCGGACGTCGGATCTACTTTTTCTGAAATCGTAACATTTTGAAGGATTTTTGGTCAAATATCGGAACGTCGGATTCAAGTATTAAAATCGTAACATGTCCGATATATCGGACCATATGGCAACGCTGGTCATCGGTATTGTTTACTGTTTCTTCTATGTCATTATTGCTCCAGTATTTTCTTCTTAGTAAAAAAATTATATTAGTTTGCTTGCAGTAGAAAATTATACATTCTGCTTCGCAAGAAAAGTTCTCTGCATAACAGAAGTCACATTCCGATCAAGAGTCAAACATTGTTTTTCAGGTGTTTTATTTTTGTTTTAATATTATTAAGTCCTAATATATAGTTTAAATCATTAAAATTATAATCAAAATCTCATAAAATTAAGTATCAAAATATTAATGAATACATATAATATTAAAAAATGCAAAGAATCTTAATAGGCAATATGTATAAATTATATTAAACCTTAATAAAATAAAAAATATTTGCAAAATAATTATGAATTTACAAACCAAAAAGCTGGTTTTTTTAATAGTGTACATAAAATTCCCGACATAAATCCTTACAGCATCACCGTCAGCGAACGACTGAATTATATTCTCTTCTGTTGTGAGTTTTGTGTCATGGCAGAATTAGAGAAGGTATATGCATTTCAGACTGCGCTCTCTTTCTCATAGCCAGAATTGTCAAACTCAAGCATTTTGCTATTCTTGCCTATTTTCGCTTTCTTATCGCATTCTCATCGTTTTCAGACATGGCAGAATTAGAGAAGGTATATGCATTTTGGAGAGGGAGACTGCCGCAACTGTCAAAACGAAGTTGACAGCTCATACAAAATCTGAAAACGATGAGAATGCGATAAGAAAGCGAAAATAGGCAAGAATAGCAAAATGCTTGAGTTTGACAATTTTGGCTATGAGAAAGAGAGCGCAGTCTGAAATGCATATACCTTCTCTAATTCTGCCATGTTTTCAGATTTTGTATGAGCTGTCAACTTCGTTTTGACAGTTGCGGCAGTCTCCCTCTCCAAAATGCATATACCTTCTCTAATTCTGCCATGGTTTTGTGTACATGTGAAAAGTTACGCTCAGAGAGCGCTCAGTGAGCTATGGGCAAAGAGTATATATATAAAGAGTTACGGAAACAGAGATATTGCTCTTTAAAATATTTTCAAGCATGTAATAGCGAAATTACAATGCAGTAGTGGCAGCGTCAGTGGCAGTGGCAGTGTCAGTGGCAGTGAGCAGTTTTTTAATATATCTCTGCAGCAAAATTACAAATCAGCAGTGAGCAGTAGCAGTATTTTGACGTCTTACATTTTTGTTTTTTTTTATTTTTGGCTCCAAATGTTAATGTTTGTTTTATTTTTTCAAGTTGCCACTCTGTTTTTTCATTCATTATATTGGCAGCAGTGTGGCAGTGGTAGTAAATTTAGAAATAGAATTTAGAAATAACATTATTCCTAAAATAACAGCTGATCACTGCCACTGACGCTGCCACTGCTGCATTGTAATTTCGACTTATGCCGTGTTATGCTGGCCAAACATGTTCGGTGTTCATTTTTGTTAATTTGTTCTCTTCGCTGAAATGTTTGTTTGGTGGTTATGCTATGATTGGTGGCACAGTTGCATTATATGTAATAGTATGTCAAAACACAAAAAAGCACAACAAAATTTCTAAATAGAAGATTTTTCATGCAATTCCATTTTATTTTCTAGATTTTCAGAATTTTATGTTTCTTAGATCTATCATTTGTTATATTGAAAGAAATATTTATGAATGAAGCAAAACGCCTTTCTTTCAAGTTATGAATATAGATTTGTAGATATCTTTATATTGTATTTATATATTCATGAATGCCGAAAAGTGGTTAACTTTGCTTTGGGTAATTTTTAATTGAAATTTTTATTTACCTTAAAAATAAATTTAAAAAAATTATCAATGCAATTGCAATTATATTTTATTGCATAATTTTATCTTTTCTGAATTGATCATTTGGTAGATTCAAAGAAATATTTATGAAATAAAGCAAAACGGCTATCTTTCAATTTACCAATATCGAACATATTGTTGTATTTTATATTTGTATTTTTTTATCAAATACTGAACTTTTAAATTTTAATTACAAATTCCAAAAAAAATATTAAATTAAATTAAATATTAATTAAAAATCATTTATTTATTTGAAATTAATTTTTTTATTTTTAAAAATCTAAAAAAATATTTTCACAACATTTCATAGAAATTTTTGCGATTTTTTTTAATACAGCTGATGTCTGATAAAGCATGCGATACTTCAACTTATCAGATGTTTTAAATGCACAATTCCAGATTATGCTAAAATTTTGATGATTTTCTCAAAAGAAATTTTGCAATTGATTTCTGCAATAGAAATGCAGAAAAGTAACAATTTATTTGAAGTGTTTGCAGGAAGTTATTATAGATTAATTTATGAAAATATAAAAATATTATTCATTTATAATGTAATTAAATGAAATGAAATATTTGAAGTAAATGAATTCTAATATTGGGAGTTCTAATTCTATTTCCGCTGAAAACCTTTTTCTTCCGCCACTAAATTTTAAACTTCCAAACAAATTAAGTTTTTAGCTTATTATTTAATATAATAATTAGGAAATACATGCAGGGCTGTAGACAAGGGGAGATTTTGGGGGTTCAACCCACCCCAGAGGTCCGACACATTAATAAAAATTAATACAATTCAGCAATTATTTCATTGAATCACTTTAATACGTTATAAAAAACTTAAGAAGTCATATACTGAAGTTACGTTTACGTGTAAAAGTCTGTGTCATTAATTGAATCGTCTATTCAACAATAGTGAAAACCGATGTTTCGTTATTTATTTATTTATTTAATATATAAGTATGTACATGCAAAGAAATAGATATAAATTGAGTTAAATTGGTTGAACATTAACGAAAAATCAATAGAATATACATTTGATATGTTATTAAATTCTCGCAAACTTCTGACGATTGGTGAATTAGAAGCATAATTTGTTCTGTGCACTCCAATATTAAATGGTGCACTATTTCTTAATTTGTAGGATCAAACGTGATACATTAACAATTGTAATCACTACCCTTAACATCGGCAGTTGTAGATGATGGTAGTGATGATAACAGTAAAGCCAACAAGAATGACACATATATATATACTGAAAAAAACTTTTCTAATTCGAGAGATTTTCGAGTATACTTCAGCCACCAAATAATTTTAACTTTCCTTCGAGCGGTTCTCGAAAATTTAAATTTCATCATGGTCTTGTCGCTGGAGTTTGTTGGCTTACTCAAAATATGCAAATGGATCCTACTGTTAGTTCTGCGTTTTCTTTAGCTCTGCTTATGGCTGTATTGCATCACAGTATCTTCGTAATTTTCGGCACAATAAAAAATGTTTATAAAATAAAATTTTCAGCCCCTTTCACTGTGACCATTTTGTAGTCAAGAGTTTTTTTTTCAATTAACTTTCGAATTAAAGATGTGAGTCTAAAACTAGTTTAATTTTTAAGGAATGTGTTAAGTTATTCATGAGTTTTTCAAAGTAGATCTTACAATTTTGATTTTCCAAAGTTGATTTTTCAGAATTCTGACCCGATGAAAAGTTTTAACTTAATCGTTGAAGTAATTTTTTTGGTTTTATGATTTATGAAGTTTGTGTAAAATGAAAATATTTGAGAGAAATAAAATATAGTTAGTCATCTCTAAAATTTCTTAAAACATACATCCGTAATTCAATGGGCGAGAACCATTTGAGCGGATATGCATCCCTTAACATACATAATGATCGCACAATAACAGATTTTATTTACAAACAGAAATCTTTGCGTTTATTTCTGTAGATTATTTTTAATAAAAATGTAATTAAATGTTCATGTTTTTTATTTATTATTTTTAATCAAAATCAAATGTTTTAATTAATTAAATTATTTTTACTAATTGGTACTTATTATACATTTTAATTTCTGTGTATTCTTTTATGAATTTGACGTTTTGGAAAAATGGGTGTAAAGTTGTAAAATTGTTTAAACAAGTGCGTTAAATTTATTAAAATAAAGTCGTTATATTCTTATTTTAATTAGTTTTTTTTTACTTTGCGACTATTTGTTGCATAATGAACATAAAAATTATAAATACGTTTGGATAACCTATGAAAGAGGTTTTGATTATAAAAACGGCTACAAACACCCCCTGGAATTTTTATCTATAATGAGTACCCTATAATATGCATTTTTTATCCAATATATGTTAATGTATATTAACTTTTTTAATTTTCTTAAGGATAATAAAGAAAAAATTGTCTGTTTGTTTGACACCAATAACATTCTCGTACCTTGAAAACTGTCTTAGTACAATGAATTTTTGTATATAACATAATAAGCCAAAAAAACTATGCCAAATTCAAAGTTTTCAATTTCGACGCAAATATCTTCGTTCTATTTAAATATATTTCATTCAATCTTCTTTTGTTTAAAAGTTCAATTAAAGTACTTGCAAAAAATTACTGCGACATTTCCGTTACCTAAGGATTTTTATTTTTAATCTTTTTAAAAACGGTCCAAAATACATATTTTTCTTCCAAAAAATGGTACAAAAGTAGTTTTTATTGTAAAAACAATTAAAACCGAAATTTGCAATTTTATACTCCTTCATATGTCGTATCACTCTTATGCAAAAACTATTTCAGTTTGACATAAAAATTTGTTTTTCTATTTCTTTTAAGAAAAATTGAATATTTCCCCCTTTGATTTTTGTGACGAATTAAATTTTTTAATATGTCTGTATTATTTGCAATTACCTTCCGGTTGAACTCCTGCCAATGGGGAATATGCGGGAAAAAACTTACAAGGCTGGATTCCAACGAAAGACAAACAAAACCTTGTGGATTATTACTTCAATTTGGATTTTTTCCAACTTTATTGGGGATTTTGCTTCGATGCTTATAAAAGTAGTAGGTTGTTACGGGTTTTATGAACACGGTTAAGTTTTAAATCGTATGAAAAACAATTGTGATATTATTTAATATGAAATTAAGATTTTATGCAGAATTTAATGCATTAAATTACCACTAAATTTAAAAAATATGACAAACTTATGAAAAATTCAATTGATTTTTTTTGGATTGCAGTTCTCCGCTTAGGACCTTGCCGTTCGTAGGTTGTACCAAAAAGAGATAGAAATCAGAGAGTTAATGGAGCTCGTGTGGAGCCATTGCAGTAAGTGTAAAACGTGGTGTAAAAACGACGAGGCAGCAAGGTGGTAAGCAGAGAACTGCAATTCCGTGCGTACGTTTTTCCGCACAAGCAATGCAAACAATTAAGAAAAATGAAAATTATGATTTTATCTGATTGTGACGCGAACATCGCGCGCGCCTTGCACTTGTGCAATAATTAACAGTAGGTTCTGCAGTCTCTCCAGCGCCTTAATTACTTTAGCTAAGCAATTCTGCGGATCATCCTTGGTGTTTTGGTTCCCCTTAGCCTTGGCTTCTTTGTTCGATGAGCGTTTTGATGGCGGTGCGCGCTTCGCTGCTGTCATTTTGTAGACGACGCGCCTTGCTGTTGATGATGGCAAATCAAACACGATCCGGGGATGCTTGTCCAAATGGAGCAGTGTATGATGCTGGAGGCCGCACTCACGTCAAGCGCGGGAGTTGCATTCCCAGACGTCGTGCGACCGCGCCAAACAGTTGTAGCAATACGCATGGGTGCGTACAGCGTGTCTCCGTTGCGGTACTGTCATGGCCAGAAATCGTCGGCACTTTCGAAGCGGATGGTGCGTGAGACACAATTGACACTTTCTGAAACTAGAAGCAGAAAAAAAAAATCGTTACTAATTGGAAAGTACGTTTGTTGCTGTATATATGAGATATTATGAGAATAAACGGAATGACATAATGAATGTGAAAGTGTTTTGTTAGATGGTTAATGAGTTGGTGAGAATAAAATGAGATCCTAATTACTCAGAAGGTAGTATACATAATTTTACTATGGGGCGAGTTATGATCCCATTCTGAGTTTTTATATCCGCTACTCTAACTCGAGCATCGGTACCGCGATAAGTTTTAATGATGCGACCTAGGCGCCACTCAGTTGGTGGAAGTAGTTCGTCTTTAATAACGACAAAATCGTCAATGTTAAGATCACGTTTGGGGTGTTTCCATTTATGTCTTTTGTGCAACTCACAGAGGTATTCCTCTTTCCATCGGCAACTAAACTGATGATGTAGGATTTTGACTTTTTCCCATCGATTAATTAACGAGAGATTTTCCTTAGGGGGCTCGGGTAGAGCAACTAATGGCGCACCTCGGAGAAAATGGCCTGGCGTTAAGGGTAAGAGTTCGGACGGGTCTTCGCTTAGTGGCGAAAGGGGTCGGGAATTTAGAACTGCTTCAATTCTAATGAGAAGAGTTGAGAACTCCTCAAATGTAAACTTCTGTAGTTGCGCGACTTTTCTAAAGTGGGTTTTAAAACTTTTTACCGCTGCCTCCCAGAGGCCACCCATATGAGGAGCAGCTGGGGGGATGAAAGACCATTCCAATCTGTGTATGCTGAACTGTTTGGATAGCTCTTCAGCAGATTTTTTCACAAATTGGTCATACTCCTTTCGCAGAGTTCGATCGGCTCCAACGAAATTACGGCCGTTGTCTGAGAACAACTTTTTTGGGAGGCCACATCGACCAACAAAGCGTGCGAAAGCCGCACAAAAGGCTTCCGATGAGAGATCAGAGACAGCTTCTAAGTGAATAGCTTTGGTGGAGAAGCAAACAAAAACACTTACGTATCCTTTGAGGTAAGGCGCTTTACGAAGCATTGAGCTCGTTAGCTCAAAGGGGCCAGCAAAATCAACTCCAGTAGTCGTAAAGGGAAGTGAGAAATTGACTCGCTCAGGGCGAAGAGCAGCCATTATTTGAGATTGCAACTTTTTCTTGAAAATCGTGCACACTTTGCATTGAAAGACACAGTGCTTGATTTTGTTTTTTAGTTTTGGAATATAATATTCCTGGCGTACCGCTCTCAGCATGAGTTGCTGTTCTGCATGGAGAAGCGTTTTGTGAGTAAAATCGAGTATAAGACTACAGAGGCGAGATTTTTCTGGTAAAATAATGGGGTGTCTTTCATTAAAAGTGAGTGCGGCATTGGCTAAACGACCATTTACTCGCAGTACTGAATTTGGGTCCAGATATGGATTTAGTGTCAGTAGAGAACTTTTATTAGATATAGGTGAAGAGGTGTTGAGAATTTTACATTCTTCAGGGTAATATATTAATTGAGATTGTACTATTAATCGTATTTTAACGAAATTTATTTTATTTTGAGATAATTCTCCCGAGTTTTTTATGCGATTCGCTCGGTATGTGGGTGAGCAGCGATGAATGAACCTGAAAATATAGGCGATGACGCGCACAGCTCTCGGGTATGAGGAAAATCTTTTGAGTAGATCATCGTCGGGAGTGAAAGTATGGAGAACTTCCACCTTTTTAGTTTCAGGTACCACCAGAGCAGGTGGTTTGTAACTAGGCCATTTGTTGGATTCTTCGAGTAACCAACCAGGGCCATGCCACCAAAGAGAGTTGTCAATGAGCTGAGGCGGTGAACAGCCTCGTGTACCGAGATCTGCTGGGTTTTTTCCTGAAGAGACGTGCCTCCATGTTGCATTCTTGACATTATTTAAGGTCTCCGACACTCGGTTGGCTACATACGTCTTCCAAGTGTATGGGGGTTTTTCAAGCCAGGCTAACACAATTGATGAGTCAGACCACAGAAAAAGTTCATGGGATGGAAATTGGAGTTCGGAAAGTATATGTTTAACTAGTTTTGACAAAAGTACTGCCACACATAATTCGAGACGAGGTAAGCTTATAGTCTGAAGCGAAGCGACTTTGCTTGTTCGACCAACAAATGAGAACTGAGTAAGTTTTTAGAATCGCAAGTGCGCAAATACAGAATCGCACAGTACGCCTTCTCTGAGGAGTCACAGAAGCCATGGATTTGAATTTTGTGTTGTGGAACAAAACCAATCCATCTTGGAATTCTTATTTGCTCAATGGAAGGCAAATTTTCGAGAAATTCATTCCATTTGACTAATGACATGGGCTTAACGCATTCGTTTCAGTCTACGCCTTCAATCCAGAGTTGTTGAATAAGCATTTTCGCTTGAACGATGATTGGGGCTAACCATCCAGCGGGGTCAAAAAGGGATGCTACTGCCGACAGAATTTGTCGCTTTGTAGCAGATCCCGTTAGAGTAACGGGTTTATTGGAGTAGCAAAAGGAGTCACTTATCGCATTCCATTTTATGCCGAGAGTTTTTGTTGAGCTTGTGTCGTAAAATTTTAAAAAGTTGTCATCAAGTAAGTCTTGAGTAGGAAGATGCTGTAAGAGATCAGCATGATTTGCGATGATTTTTCTAAGTGGTAAGCCAGCCGACTTTAACGCACTTATGATTTGGGTTTGGGCATTCAGAGCAGAATCCATGTCGTGACCGCCGGACAAGATGTCGTCTACGTAGGTTTCAGGTTTGAGTATGGGGTAAGCTAATGGAAATTCGTCTTTGCAATCTTCAGCTAGTTGATGCAAAGTTCGAATAGCCAAGTACGGGGCGCAATTAACCCCAAAGGTTATTGTTTTGAGACAATAATCTTTTATAGATTGAGAAGGGTCGGGACGGAAGATTATCCGTTGAAAATCTTGATCGTCTTCATGCACCATTATTTGACGATACATTTTTTCAATGTCGCCATTAAAGACAAAGCGATATAATCGAGGATAATGGTCATGATGTCAGCTTGAAGAGTAGGACCAGTACAAAGTACGTCATTGAGAGAGCGCCCGCTTTGTGAAGCCTTTGAGGCATTAAAAACTACTCTCACTTTCGTGGTGGTACTGGCTGGTTTGATTACCGCATGATGCGGGAGATAGAATGAAAAATATTTTCCATCACATACAATTTCATTAGAGCAAACTTCTTGCATGTGGTTTAGAGTTAAATATTCCAGCAGCACTTGGTTGTATTGAGGTTTTAATTGTGTGTTTTTATTGAGATTGAGCTCGATGCGTTTGTATTGCTGCAGGGCAACATAACGAGAAGCACCTAATGCCAGCTGAGAATCAAAGGTTTTCTTGAAAGGTAGCTTGACCACATACCGACCATCAGCTTAACGGAATGTAGTGCGTTTATACAAGCTTTCACAAAACGCATCTTCAGCTGAGACAGCTCGGCTTGTTGGTACTTCTTCTAGCTCCCAAAATTGGCGAACTAGGTCACTTATAGAGGGTTCAGTGACGCATGAAACTTGAGTCGAAAATGAGCAACTTTGGACAGTGAGAGGGCCACTTAATATCCATCCAAAGACCGTGTTTTGGGCTATAAGTCCACCGAAAACGTTTGACCGCAAGCTTTCGAGTAAAAGACTTGGAATAACATCACTTCCAATGAGCATGTCGATTTGACCTGGCAAATAGAAGTTAGGATCGGCGAGTTTTAAGCCTTCCAGCTCTTTAAAATTAGGTTTCGAGAAGGTGCTAGATGGCAATAAGCTGGTAAGTCTGGGTAAGACAATTGCTTGCACGTCTAGTTGAAAGCTGAGATCTTTCGTTACAATTTTAAGCATGCAAATTTTTTGGGTTGGAAGTGCGAGAAGGTTTTTAACTCGTTCAGAAATAAAAGTTTTTTGAGAGCCCTGATCAATCAGAGCTCTTAAAGTAAAACTCTCTCCCAAATGCAATACGTGGATAAGTGCTGTGGGTAGTATAATTTTCTCCTCATTGGCAGAAAAGTGAGTGCTGACTTCAGCAATTTCTTCTTGATGAGAGTCAGAAGAGATTTCATTAGCGGATAAAGAGTTTTGTGCCGTCGTTTCGATATGCATCGAAGAAGTTGGGCGAGATTGAAAAGTGGACGGTGTTTGGGGATGGTCAGAGTTTGCTTGATGGTTTACATGCAGCATAGTGTGATGCTGTTTTTTACAATGTAAACACACGTATGAACTTTGACATTCTCTTTTTGTGTGTGAATACGCTAAACAATTAGAACAAATTTTGTTTTGGTTAACAAATTTGTTCTTTTCTTGAGCAGAAAGAGTTTTGAACTGTGGACACAGTCGAAGAGCGTGTTGCTGCCGACATTTTGGGCAGAGAGAATATTTTACTTGAGCATTATTTTCCGAGTGAAAATTTTGCACATTGAACCTATGGTTCGAGTTTTGTTGAGAATGGTTTTGCGGGTAGTGAGCGTTGGTGTTCCGGTTATTTGAAGTATTTGGTTGGTTTCGGTTTTGAGCAGCGGGTGGAGACCATTTGGGTTTAGCTCCTTTTATGCTGTTTAATTTCTCGACTACTTCGTATCGAGCTGTTAGGAATTCGTCAATCTGTAGCCATGTTGGGAATTCTCGCCTTGATGTGAGTGATTGCTCCCAGAGGGCTAACGTCTCCTCCGACAACTTAGATGAACAGAGATAGATCAGAATTGGGCCCCAATGATTGATGCAGACGTCTTGCGCTGATAGCATGGCGAGGCAGTCGTTTATTGTCGACTGAATCCTTTGGATTGCTCCACTGTTTTCTGTCGTTGCAGCTGGGATGCCAAATAGGATTTTGAGCTAGTTGTCAACCAGTATCCTTTTATTTTCGTAGCGTGAGCGTAGAGCCTCCCACGCCAACGAAAAGTTTTCATCACAAAGCTGATACCTTTTTACAATATTTCCCGCAGGGCCACGGGTTTTATTGCGTAGGTGATACAGCTTTTGAGCAGGTATGAGTTTAGGGTGATTAGTGTAGACTGCCGTGAACATATCTCTGAAAGATGGCCAGTCTTCGTAGCTTCCGTAGAATATTTCTGTATCACACGGTGGAACTTTGATACAGGCGATTGCGTTGTCTTCAGCTTGGGAATGGTTGAGAGTGGTGCTTTGAGTTGGTTTAACCATCTCATTTTCGAACATCTTCCCTAGGTCCATCATGTGTGCCTTACATCTGTGGTATGTATCCACACACGTGCTGTATTTTGTCCTAGTTGAAAACTTGAACGCTTCATATGCTACTGAGTCCTCTGCGATCATCACTTCTGCACAGGCGTCATTGAGTCTGGCCCACCTTTGATCCAGGTCGAGAAGCTGGACGTGTACACTGGAGTCTGTGTGATCGTCGACATTGATGTCTTCAAACTTCGAGCAAAACTCGACGAAATTGTCAGACGAAAAAATGAATTTTTGTTTGATACTCATTTTAACCGATGACCTGAGCACACGAGTTGGCTTAGAATCCAACGTAGTAGCGTATAGTGAGATGACTTATCACTTTACTAATGAGAAGTAGTGTGATAAGTATTACTTCAGAAGTTGCACGGGGTTGACAACTCTGGACTGGGATGTTAAAATTAATTTCTTTTCAATTAATAGTAGTTGCACAGGGTTGGCAACTCTAAAATCTAGAAATTATTTTGCAATAAATTGAAATTATAGCGTTAAGAAGTTACACGAGTTGGTGACTCTTAAAAGTTGAAAGGATTTTCCCGAAATTGAAAAAATACCGAGTAATATTATCAACAATAAATGAGCAATTTTTGTTGAGAAAATGTGAGAAAAAGTTCTATTGCACAATTGTATTAGATGCTCAAGAGTATGAGCGGTGACTTTCGAGGGAACAATTTTGTTTAAAAATTAGAGATTTATTAGAGAGATTTATGTAGAAATGTATTTTTCTTCTAGTCGAAAATATTCAGCAGTTGCACGAGATGACAACTCTGAATTCGAGAGAAAAATTTTGAAGAAAAGTGCAATCAGGTACTCAAGAGTATGAGTAGTGAATTTCAAAATTTTATTTTTTTTTTTTTAAATCGAAAATAATCAACAGTTGCATGGTTTGGCAACTTTGAATACGCAAGAAAAAATTATATAGTAAATTTAATCCAGGTACCCAAGCGTATGAGCACTGAATTAGTAGAGAAAGATTTTAGAAAGAATTTCGAAAATATTCAGCAGTTGCTCGAGATGGCAACTCTGAATTCACGAGAAAAAATTCTGAAGAGAAATTAAATCAGATACTCAAGAGTATGAGCACTGATTTTGTAGAAAATAAATTTTTTTTTTTTGGAAAATTAGTGATTTTAGAAAAATTTTCTAAAATATTCAGCAGTTGCTTGAGATGGCAACTCTGAAGTCACGAGAAAAAATTCTGAAGAGAAATTAAATCAGATACTCAAAAGTATGAGCACGGATTTTATAGAGAATAAATTTTTTTTTTTTGGAAAATTAGTGATTTTAGAAAAAATTTCTAAAATATTCAGCAGTTGCTCGAGATGGCAACTCCGAATTCACGAGAAAAAATTCTGAAGAAAATTAAATCAGATACTCAAGAGTATGAGCACTGATTTTGTAGAGAAAAAAAATTTTTTGAAAAATTGGAGATTTTATTCAGTAGTTTTTTAGCAGATTTTAGCAGAAAATATTCAGTAGTTGCTCGAGATGGCAACTCTGAATACGCGAAAGAAGTTTTGTCTAGATAAATTTCTAGAATTAGAGAAAACAATTATATTGTTCCGATTGACGAAAATATTCAGTAGTTGCTCGAGTTAGCAACTCTGAATACGCGAGAATGATTTAATTTCGAGAAATTTCGAGAATTAGAGAAAATAATAGTTTATTTTATTTATTTTCTCCAAGTTACGAAAATATTTAGTAGTTGCGCGAGCTGGCAACTCTGAATATACGAGAAAAAGTTTTCTAGAGAAATTTCTATAAAAAGAAACCAAGAAACCAAATATATTTAGTAGTTGCGCGAGATGGCAACTCTGAATACGCGAGAAAATTTTGATAACACGAGAATTGCAAAATATCGTCAAGGTTTTGAACTATAACAATGTGCAAATATGGCTAAAATTTTGCACAAAGAACGAGCAAAAACAACACTAGGAGTTGCACGAGATTGATGCTTTGGCCATTTTATCAGAAACGCGCGCTGGAAGGTGCCGCCGACATGAAGGCCAGCATGCAAATTGTCTTGCATTCACATCGTTGTTTTTTTTTTGCATAACGCACAGCGTCTCATATATTTTCTAATTGTTTTCCATATCACTTTATTCTCACTTTAATCTCAGTAAAAATCTTATAAACTTGCAGAAAGACACGAATTTAACAAAATTTGTTTTCATTGCAATTCACCATCGCTGACAAGAGCGGGGAAACATAATTTTATCATTTTGAGAGAAGTGTCAAACTCACTTACACCTCTATTTCTTACACCATGCCCAAAACAGACCTCAAGAACGTCGGCAGCATATCAGTAGCAGCGCGCCGGCAATACCCAATCCTTACATACTTGAAAATATTTTAAAGAGCAATTCCTCTGTTTCTGTAACTCTTTATACATATACTCTTTGCTATGGGGCGCCCAGCGCTGATCTAGATGTATGCTCTTACAGATATTTCTTTGCTGACTATATAAAGTGCGGAATATTTTTACTATAATTAATGCTTTGGAAAGAATTATATTATTTATGGTTTTAACATCGAGTCTGTTTCTTAGTTTTGTTTTTATTAAAGAAAGTTCTGAAAATTTTCTTTCAGCAACGGCTGAACTTTGAGGAAGAGCAATTTGTTAGTTATATAAAACAGTTTTCTTCCATGCCTATTTTAAAAGTCTATAATATCCATGTAGTATTTTAGGCCAAATATAGAAAATCGTAGTAATTTCCATTGAGTTTAGCAGTGTTGTTCTTTTCTCTAGCAAACAAGTTCGATAACATTGAAAAAGGCCGATAATTTTAATACGTTTTTGCAAGTAACATAAAACAGTGTATTCCTTAACGTAGAGTGATGGAAAATTTTTTAATTTTTCTTGTAATTTGGGTGCTACAGTGATTTATTCATTTTTGAAATCATATCATCGGATAATGGCAGCGACTTGCAACAACAGTTTTGAGCCTTCATGAAGCATTTTACTCGAATGATTGAAGTTAGCATATCAAATTTCATTCTTATATATAGTAATACATGCGATAACAATAGAGTTCAGCTACTAAATATCTCAAAGATATCGATAAAAGTAGTCCAAAAAAAACCAAAAGGGAGAAAAATTTAACCACCATAATATGGGTTGGGCTCAGGGACAACACAAGACATAACAACTAACCATGCGTTTACATAGATCTTATCCTTCATTAGTTTTCAATCTACTTTTGAGTTGACCTTTTGACAAGTTAATATCAAACACGTTACAGTTGTTAACAAAGGTACTCATGCGATTTAATGGAGCAGTTAACATATAATTTATTCTACTAAATGGTAAATAAATCAAGTTGTTAGAGTTTCTACTGCTTCTACGGTTAGTGTTAAAATTTATAAGATAAAGAAGCTCTGGAGAGTCGAATACACCAGTTATGAGTTGGTGTAAGTAGACGATATCAGCAGATTTTCTTCTCTCACTTAAAAATTGTATCTTTAATAATTTCAAACGATCCTCATATGGAGGAAGGTTAAATGTGTCAGTTCCACTCAAGCCTCTTAGAGCAAACCGAACAAATCGTTTTTGAATTCTTTCTATACGATCAACATGCACATTGTAATGTGGGGACCATACTTGACTTGCATACTCTAAGTGAGGACGCACGATTGAATAATACAGAGTTGTAGTTGTTATTAAGCTATCAAACTCTTATAAAACCAAGCATAGAAGACGCTTTTTACAAATTCTATCAATATGCATGTTAAACGACAATTTAGAATCCATGCATATACTAAGGTCTTTGACGGTAGTTACACGACTTAAAGCAGTATCTTTAATTTTGTAGTCAAAATAAAATTGTTCCTTTTACGCGAAAAGGTCATAGTTTGGCATCTGGATTTAAAAACATGTTATTTTTAGAACACTAAACCTCAAAGGAGTTCAAGTCTGAATGGAGCAGGTCGGAATTGTCATTAGAATCAATTGTTCTGTATATTTTCATATCATCTGCATAAATAAGCAAATGAGAGTGTTTGATGATGTGAGTAACATCATTAATTGCCAAAATAAACAGAAGTGAACCAAGGTGGCTTCCTTGAGGAACACCCGATTCTGCAACAAATTCAGAAGACAACACGCCTCGGAACCGTACTTGATAAGATCGCTCCATCAAATACGATTTGATCCAGTTTACAAAATATTGTGGAAATCCCATTAATTTAAGTTTAAATAAAATTAGATTATGTTGTAATTTATCAAAAGCTTTGCTAAAGTCAGTGTAAATACAATCGACCTGGCTACCAGAATCAATAGATTTTAAGCAGAATGTAGTGAAATCAAGGAGATTAGACACAGTGGATCTGCCAGTAACAAAACCATGCTGACGAGTTGTCATGACTTGCCCACAGTGAATTTTCACTCGATCGTACACTATTCGCTCAAAAAGTTTAGGAATCGAAGACAATTTAGCGATAGGCCTATAATTAGTGACGTCATTCCTGCAACCTTTTTTGTAAATAGGACTGATAAAAGATTTTTTCCAGAAAAGAGGAAAATAACTTTCATTGATTGATTTATTAAAAAGCAACGAGAGTGGTTGACACAAAATGGAGCCGCATTGTTTTAACACTGCGACAGGAATTCCATCTGGTCCAGCGCTAAAATCCTCATCGATTGATTCAATATACTTAAAAATATCCTCTGAGGTAAAAGATATATGCCCCAAAGAAACTCTGAATGCGTTGTTCATATAATCAAAATACGCTAAATCAGGATTAAAAGAATCTGAAAAAAATGATTCTTTAAAAAGATTGGCAAATAAGCCACAAATAATGGTGGAATCGTCAGTAAATCCATCCTGAAGTTTGAAAGAAGAAGGAACTCTATCAGTCTTCTTCTTAACATTAATAAATCCCCAAAATTTTCTTGGATCAGACAAAATACTCAGCTTCATATTATCCAAATACTCATTATATAATGCAGCTGAGCAATTCTCAAATTCCAGAAACAAACGTTTGTATGTTTCTAGGTCATTTGAGTCAAAACTACAAACATATTTCTTCCATGCCCTATTCCTATTGTTGCGAAGAGTCTTTAAATGCTTTGTGTACCAAGGGTACGCAGAATTTATCCCAAATTTGAGACTATATGGTAAGACTGAGAAAACATAGCAAAGAGCTCCGTATAGAAAAAATTTATTGAACTATTAAGATTATTATTATTTATGTATTCTGTAATTATATTTAATTTACTATAAAGTAAATAATTCAACCCCAAAAAGTCAGCTTTTTTGAAATTGAATTCATAAACTGTGTCAACAGAGCTTGAATTTACCATATTCTCCCTATCGGATTTATACCAAATACTCAAAGGTGGATGGTAATTATCAATAGTTGCCAAAGCATGAAGTGCCTTCTGAACAATGACATTGTTACTGTCTGTAGTTATGACTAGGTCAAGCAGCCTTTCCAGACCATTATAAATACAACTAACTTGTTGTAAGTCAGAACATATATTGTCAACAAATATATGTTCTTGGCGTGTCTTTGAATTAGATGCACAAAAATGT
Organism: Dichetophora obliterata; assembly: GCA_963920525.1. NCBI lineage: Eukaryota > Metazoa > Arthropoda > Insecta > Diptera > Sciomyzidae > Dichetophora > Dichetophora obliterata. The sequence goes on along the minus strand of OY986436.1, from coordinate 155,591,439 downwards.
GTTTCATCGTCAGGTAAATTAAAATCGCCCAACAATAAAATGTCGTCATTAACGTCAAGTAAATTTAATATAAATTCTATGCAAGCCTTGCGGAGGAACACTGCTCTTGGGAGGAACGTATGCATTAATAACAAATACATTAGAATTGCAATGTACAACCTTAACGCATATAAGTTCGATATTAGCAGAGCAGGGAATATCAATAAAGGAACTAACACAGGAGTTCCTTTATTGATATTCCCTTACAGCTAATAGGACACCACCACCAACTGCAGAATTATTGTCAGCGTGTCTGTCCTTCCTATATACTTGAAAACTATTGTCAAACAGTTCTAAGTCAGTAATTCCTCCGTTCAACCAAGTTTCAGTTAACGCGATAATATCTTCAGAAAAATTCTGAGTTGACAAAAAAATGTCGCGCGTCTTTGAACGCAATCCCCTTACATTTTGATAGTAAAGGGAAAGCCTATTTAGTTTTTTTTGGGTCTGACTGGCGATATTGTTCGTCCTTCTAGACCTGTGTTAAGGCTTAAACTCAGAAACAAAGATATTATCAGTCCACAGATTAGAGCTCAGAACAGTTGCAAACTCTTCAGCAGCCACTGTGAGAATAAATGATGCGTGGGACGGTTTATTGCCAATTTTTTTGCATGAGCAGAAAGCAGTCTGACTTACTAAACGGTTGTGTTTGACAAACGTCAATACATTTTCACTTGTTGTATCGGGCTGAAGGCGTGAAATGAAAACCTTTTTTTTTCTCGACAACGCTCTTAAATTTAATGAACTATTGCGCTCATTAGTTATTCTTTTACGAATTTTAGTTTTGGTCAAATTCATGACGGAGAAAATACGTTCCACAAATGCATAAGAATGTGGCAAGGAAAGCAAGATGAATGCCAACTTACAAATACTGCCAAACATTTTTCCCCATACTGCTGTCTTCATTTTGTATGCCGATTCCCAAAATTCTTTGGCACTTTCAGATGGCACATTGTTTTTGAAAACATTGCTCCATGGAAATGTCAACAAAGATTCGTATTCGATTTCTGCTGCACGTCGCTCTTCAAGAGATAGATAATAAAGAGGAAGTTCACGGAAAGAATGTCTTTTATGGTTTAAACATCTTTCAGGACATAAAATAAAAGCATTATTAAACATTTCTTAATGACTATGTAATCGTTTTAACATTTCCTTGATTAAAACTATAATGAAGCTCTGGCATTTTGATAGTATGTCTATCTTAACAATATCATCACTTAATTTATGAATTTCTTCATGGAACTGATAATGAAATGTAAGGTCATTAGTTCTTTTATAATTGCTTTTATCCGCTAAAATTTTATTTAAGCTGAAAGTAGCTAAATTATCAAAATTGAAATTATTGACAATATCTTCATTTATAATTTTTGAAACAAGTCTTTGAATAAATGTTGTGATTTCAACGTAAGCTTGAAAAAAGTGAACTTTTTCTCGTTGAAAATATAAATTAAGTGAGCAATGTTTCAAAGAAACGGTCTCAAAAAAAAAAGTATTATAAAGTTTTGTTCGTTTTGATACGCTTCATGCAACAAGTGAGCTGTGTGACATTTTTCTTTTTCAGCCCCAATTTTGAAAAACGTTTTTAGCTCTAAATATTGTGATCAAATTCGATCAACAGCGGTAAAGCGTGACAGCCAGCGAGTTGCAGAAATTTGAATTAAACACAATTTTTTTGCATTCTCATCGTTAATAAGTTTGAATATTCTGTAATATTAAGCTTTTCTAAGTGAGCTATTTTTAAACCAATTGTAAGTTTCCCTAACTGCAAAATCTACTTCATTATTAAAGATTTCGCATGCACAAGAAGCACACAAATGAAGACTATGACATATACATTTCAAAAGTAAAATTTTAGGTGCATGTTCTTTTAGCTTAACATATAGAGATTTGTTTTTGCCACTTAAATTATAAGCCCCATCAGTACCTAACCCCACCATCTTACTGAGTGATATCTTATGAACATTCAAAACGTTTTTATAGCCTCAAATAAATCGTTTGAGGTAGTGCTCGTTACGCTTACTAGCCTTAAGAAATGGGTAGTTATCTTACAATTTGCCTGCGAAAAATACTTAATACATTACTTACTTACTAAGTTGGCGCTACAACCGTATGTCGGTCTTGGCCTCATCTAACAATTTGCGCCAGCCATGTCGAATGTTTTCTTCACTGGAGCATCGTCTTTCATGCGCTTGACTATGTCGATGTCAGCGTACAGCTCATACAGTTCATCATTTCACCGTATTCGGCACTCGCCATTGACGCAGATTGGTCCGTAGATCTTACGAAGAATCTTTCTCTCGAATGCTCCTAAAGTCTTTTCATCTGAACTGCTCAGCGTCCAGGTTTGTGATGCATAAAGTAGGACGGGCATGATGAGAGATTTATAGAGCGTGATTTTCGTTCCTCGAGAGAGGGCTCTGTTTCTCAATTGCCTACTGAGCCCAAAGTAACACCTGTTGGCAAGAGTTATTCTTCGTTTGATCTCAATGCTGATGTCGTTGGTTGAGTTTATGCTGGATCCCAGATAAACGAAGTTCTTTACAACCTCGAAGGAGGTATTGTCAACTGTAACGTGGGTTTGTTACGTGACTTTTTGTTTGTTGACTTAATACATAAGCACAAATATTTTTCGGTACTTATATCCATGGATTCGTCAAGAAATAGGGAATAGCTTGAATTTTCAATATGTGATAACACCTCTGGCATTAAGGATGGATTGAGAACACTTCTTATGATTGCCGAGCATTTCTTTCTATGAAGCTTTACTTGAGAGTTGCTAGTTGTCGAACACAGCTCTTTGTAAATATCAATTGATGATCGACTGAACTCATGGACGCATGGTGCACTATAAAAAGCGTGTATCGAATTGCTTCCATGTGATAATCACTCTCTCATGTGTTGCCACTTATATAAAAGTGGATTTAATTTATTATTTAAACACTGATAGCTTTATAAACATACCAAATTTTGCTATCTTGGATTGCTTGAAGTCCAATTCCAAAGCATTCCCTTTGTGTTTTGCTGTTTGTGAATGTCGATCCAAGTCTGCTTTCTGTGGTCGCAATTTGCACTCACATACAGTGCAAAATGCCATGTCCTCATTGCGCGTACTGCGTATAAGCCAACCTTTATTTGTTAGAATATTATTAACAACACTAGAATCTATTGACAAATTAAATTACTTTCATACGCTGGAATGCTGCACCAATTGTTATTAAATAATTTCCTGTATTTTCCCAACTTGCTCATTAAAAACAACAAAATTACTATAAAGAACTATGTATGTGTTCAAAACTAGCAACTAGAATTTGCAAATTCTAATTGGTGAGTTGCTGCTGTCAGTTAAAATTTTATTCAAAAAGATAGCCATGTGATTTTGATATAAATAAATTATCGATAAAGCTTGTAAGCTGTGTTTAGTCGCATTGTTAACAGAGTATTCCGAACACTTTTAAAATAATTGTTATTTTCTTTAATTGAAATTTTAAACAAATAAGATGAGTTTATGAAAAAGCGTGGTTTTCACAAAAATCGCCCAAAAAATCGCCAGGCGGTTTCTACAAAATTGAAGCACAAAAACAAGAAGAAAAGCGCCCAATTGGCGATAAATCGCCTAATCTGGCAACGGTGCTTCCAATTGTGTTAATGCAAAAAACTTAAAACAACAGTTCAAGTTCTTTATAAGAAACGAATTCGTGCAGCTTCGTTTTCTAGTTCGCCAATAGCAAAGAGTTCATCTAGCTCCGCTGCGTCTACTGCAGCTCTTAACAAAGATCAAACTCAGACTATGCCTTCTGGTGTTGCCACTGTTGGTGTTGTTGCTGTTGCTGCTGCTGCTAAGAAAGTTTTCTCTGAGGCAATTTCTCTTTCTAATTCAGATGTTACTTTGTCTGCTGTAGACACCAATTCTATTTCATCTCTTTCTGCTGCTGCTGATGCTGTTGTTGTTGTTGCCGACAAAACCGAGTTTGACGCTGTTGTTGAAGCTCATTCTACTAAAGCTCCTGCTTCTATTGCTTGTTCGACTATTTCTAATAATGCTGCCTCTCTGCCTAATGTTCCAAATCAAAATTAGAATGAAGGATGGACTGATGTTAGCAGAAAAAAATCGAAATAAACACTCGCTTGTTGTTGGACACAATGTCAACACCGAATTAGCAGTGTTTGATCGCAAGACATTTTTAAATTTATCTTCATTTAAGCTATCTGTTCCAGAAGACAATATTATTGAATTTATTGTGAAGAATACTAAAATTCCTAAACACACGCTTACTTGCACAAAACTGGTGAAACGAGATGTACAGCCTCAATCACTACGTTTCATTAATTTTAAACTTGGATTTTCAAAAAGTTATTATAATCAAGTTGTTGATTCAGAACTTTGGCCAGCTGAGGTCAAAATAAAAAATTTTCAGTTTTTTCAAAAGCCGTTAAGCCAACAAATGTTACAATAACGAAGTCGCGATCTCTTCTAGAAATTCAGTCGTTAAGGTTTACTATCGGAATGTATCTGGTCTGAGAACTAAATCTTTGTCTATTTTTGCTGCCACCTCACAGTTCGATTACGATGTTTTTGTGCTTGTAATAACATGGCTTGATAATAATTTCAATAATGATGAATTCTTTGATCCACATCTGTATAATGTTTATCGCAAAGATCGTGATGCATCTGCTACTGGATGTCTTCGTGGTGGTGGTGTACTGATTGACATCAAAAGGAATTTTATTTCTTCGTCTGTTGCACTGTTAGATACTAATGGTGTTATTGACCAAATTTGTGTAAAAATTAAAGGTTCCTCTGAATCCCTTTATATTTGTGTCTGGTACATTCCACCAAATAGTACACTGGAACTTTATAAAGCGCACGTGGATAACATATCCTCCTTGTTCTCAAATTTACGACAAAAAGATGATCAATTAATGGTACTGGGTGATTTTAATCTTGCATCCATTTCCGGGAATTTTAAGTCTGCCATATCTAACTATCCGTATTTAACTATCTTATGCCATCTAATGTAAAGAGTCTTGCATTGCTCATTTTTTAAGCATTGGCCTTATTCAGATAAATAATTGTTTTAATATGTTAAATAGGTTATTGGATCTGGTTTTTATTACTAACAATTCAAATTATAATGTAATGGAATCAGCTTTTCCACTATCTGCTGCTGGTATTCACCATATTGCTCTTTTAATTCAATTAAATTTTTTTTAATATTTTAGTTTGGCTAACTCAAATGCTGTGTGTATTAATTTTAACTATAAAGCTTGTAATTTTGGTACCTTAAATAATGCTATTGGTTGTATTGATTGGGATAGTGAGTTTGAACATTTAATTACTTCTTCATATTTTAATATATTTAAGCTGCTAATTTCATCTGAGTGTTTGCGACACATTCTTAAATTAAAGGAACGTGTTAGTAAAATACCTTGGTACACTCACGGACTAAAGAAATTGAAAAATCTTCGGAACAAAATTTATAAAAAGTTTTTATTAACAAATCAAAACTTATTTTTCCTTAAATACCGGCATTATATGAGGGAGTTTAACTTTTTAGACAGATTCTTGTAAAAACAATATATTGCTAATTTTGAAAAAAAAAATATTAAAACCAATCCAGAAGCTTTTTGGCATTTTATAAAATCTAAGAAGGGTTCGTCTAATACACCTTCATGTATGTTTTTAAATGATTTGACTTCAAACAGTGCTTCAGACATTGCAAACATGTTTGCTGATTTCTTTCAACAGAACTTTGAAAATGATACCAACAATAATTTTGGTTGCGTTGACAACGTACCTCCTGTTATTGACATTGGAGGTATTTCATTAACTACTGCTGATGTTGTCAAGGGCGTCCGCAGAACTTTTTCTAGGGGGGGGCAAAGGTGTGCACATATATGAGAATGAACGTGAAATGTTACCTATGTAATTTTATTGTTTGAGATTTTCGGTGAAAATTTTGTGAACACTGCACGTTAATGCACTCCACATATGCAACATACTAATAAAAACAATAGATGCACAACAGACGACAAATAGAAAAAAATCTATTGTTAATCGTTAATCGCTGATCAGGGCTGCTTAAGGGCCATATAGACTGCACAGACTGTTTGCGCAAACAAGACTTTTTTTCTCGTCATAGCGACGACCATACACTTCACAGACTTTATTTTTCACATTTTTTCGCAGACTTTTAATTTCTATTAATTTTTTCTTTTCTGCTTTCATTTTTATATATTTTCCTTCACAAAAAGTGATTCACAGCTTATTCTATGCAGTGCATACTTTCAATTTTAGGGCTTTATACATAACAACGAAACTAACAGGAATAGAAAAAATAATATAGTATCATTTAAAAGAACAAGATGTTTAGTTTAATAAATTAACTTAATTTATTGTAAAAGTATATATTAAGTTGGCTTAAAATTAAGAAACCAGAAAATACTCTTTAATTTTATATCACAGCTTATTTTATGCAGTCACTTGTCATTTATAAATTTTTCGTATTAATTAATGATATTTGATATTTTTATTATTTGGTATGATAGCACTTGTTGTCCACAACAGATCTGAGGTGGTTTGGCATTGATGCGACCAGTTTTTAAGTGATAGTTGGCAAAATATTCGCCCACTTCGTTTTCAATATCTCTTTCAGGTGGTTTTTGTTTGAAATTTGATGTTTTCGGATTTTATTTTCCAATAAAGATCACACATTTTCAATAACATTAAGGCCTGGTGACTGTGCTGGCGGCGTCATCAATTGTGGGCAGTTGTATATTAGCCTGGTTTGCACAATACCCGCTTTGTGCTTTCGATCGTCATCCTGGTAAAATCGGAAATTCAATTTTATACCCAGAACCTTTGCACTCTGCAACAAATTGTTCTTCAGGATCTGTAGGTACTTAGATTTGTCTATTGCTGTTTTAATAAACGGCAACTTCCCAGTACCAGCAGCTGACATTCAGGCCCAAACCATAACGCTGCCACCGCCATGTTTCACGGTTTGTTTTAAGTTTTTTTTGTTGACCTCGGTATTCGGTTTTCGCCACATATAGCACATACCATCTGAACCGAATAAATTGATATTCGATTTATCTGCAAAAATATTTGAATTCCAGTATTCTGGAGCCTTGGACATATGTTCTTTGTCGTAGTTGAGTCTGCATAATCTGTTTTTGGGGATAATAAACGGCTTGTTTCGTGTTACTCGGCCATGAAAGTTCTTTTTGTGCAAGACACGTCGAATAGTTTTAGCACTACTCTGTTTGCTCAGGTCAGTTTGATCTTCAAAAGCCATTTTCGGAGCTGAGAGTCTCGGATTAGCCTTTATCTTCCGTACAATATGACGCTCGTCGGTTGCATTAAAAATTTGGTTTGGTGCTTCTTTGCTCTTATTGTGCAATCGATTCTTATGAACGAAGCGCTCGTTGATTTTTTTGCCCTGTAGAGGAATTGCTATTAACCATTTCAGCCATTTTTTACTCCGAGCTGCTGTTTTTAAAATAGTATATAACCAATTCTCGTTGTGCGCCCTCCTATTTTAAATAATCATAGAAGCAGACACTTGAAGCAATAAAATCCGACTAAAAAGCTAACACAAAGCAATTATAGAAATATAACGATGGCATAGCTAACGAAAGTACCGTTAGACAGTGCAGCATTATAGTACCGTAACAGAGAGAAGTGACTGCATAAAATAAGCTGCGAGATGAAATTAAGCAGTATTTTCTGTTCTCTTATTTTTTGAACATCTAAATATATGTATTCACAATTAATGGAAAACCTTTATTTAATTAGACTTTTTGCTCTTTTAAATGACACCATATTATCTTTTGTATTCCTGTTAGTTTCGTTTTTATAAAGCCCTAAAGTTTAAAGTATGCACTGCATAAAATAAGCTGTGAGCCACTGTACGTCTTCACTGTATAAAACTTTCGGTATTATGGCAAGTTTGCGCAAACACAACCAAAACTTAAAATATTTTATAGCAGACATCACCACAATCCTAAAAACAGCCAAATACACTGTCGAATAGAGTGCGCAAACACTTGTTTGCGCAGACAATCTGTGTAGTCTATTTGGCACTTTATGCAAACGTATTGGAGCGTGTTGTAGCGCTATACAAAATTGCTGTATGACCAATGCGCATAAGTAGTTAACGAAATCGTAACAAAACGTGACAAAACTAAGATTTTTACCACAATATTTAGATATTAGGACTCAGGCTTAGAACTTTTTATTTTTTAAAATTTTTTATGACTATATAACATATACACATTAAAAATAAATATTTATAAAATTTTTCCAGTCTAGGGGGGGCAAGTGCCTCCCCCCTGCACCCCCCTGTGGACGCCTCTGGATGTTGTAAATAGAATACGTAGTCTTAAACTTTCAACTCGTTTAAATGCGGATGGTCTCTGTTCTATTTTGTTAAAAATTGTGCGAGGAGTTTAGCTTATCCGTTAACCCTTATTTTTAATAGTTTCTTGCGATCTGGGATATTCATTGATAGTTGGAAAATAGCGTTTATTACTCCAATCCATAAATCTGGATGTAAACAGAATATTGTGAATTATAGACCAATTTCTAAGCTCACAACTGTATCTAAGCTATTTGAGTCCATTATTAAAGAAAAATTATTCTTTTCAATAAAGCGATTTATCTCGCCGTGCCAGCATGACTTTGTACCTGGTCGCTCTACTACTACAAATTTAGTTTTGTTTGCAGAATATTGTGTATCAGCTTTTACTCAAGGATGTCAGGTGGATGTAATTTATACTGACTTTTCTAAGGCGTTTGATAAAGTCTCTCACCTTCTTTTAATCAAAAAGTTAGAAAAATTTGGTTTTCACTCCAGTTTTCTAAGTTTGCTTGAATCATATTTAGTAAACAGACAATGTGTAGTGGCTTTTGATAACGTGAAATCTTTTCCTTATTTGGCAACTTCAGGTGTTCCGCAAGGAAGTATCCTAGGACCACTTCTCTTTGATTTATTCATCAATGATATTGGCCCTTATGAACAAAAAGTAGCATTTTCAGTAATTTGTAGTAACTAACAAAACGTAAAGTGCTGCAAAAAAGCTTGGATTCGGTATGAATAAAAATTTTGTTCGAAATTATGTGACTACTAACTTCGAAAGTAGCGTTTACTACAAAAATGTGATATATGTTCGTCGCAACTGGTAAATTTTAATAGCAGTATTCACGATTCAGTGCACTTGCCATGGCAGATTAGGACTGAAGCAAATGTATACTTGTGCACATGGAAAGTTTGGATAGCTTCGAAAAAGTGATAGTGGCGTGTTCACAAAAAACCAACTGCAAAAGTCCTTAAGTCCTCGACTGCACAGGCAAGTGCAGTGAATCGTGAATACCCCTAATAAGGTGAATCTGAAGAGCGCTTTAAAATTGTCCATGGACGATTGTCATGTTTGTAGTTTGTTTTCAACTTCAATAAATCTTCTTTTCGCCTGCTCAAATAAATATCAAACTAAATAAATTCAATGAATTTAATATAAATAAATAATTTACTACAGACTTGTAGTATGCCATTTTGCTTACTACTCAGTAGCAAACACTACTTTTATTCATACCAATCCGCCTATTTTGTAGCAAGTTCGAAACAGCTGATTCTTGTAGTGAAGTAAAGAGCACTTTATTCATATAACTTAACTATGTTTAACCTATATAACTAACCTAAATAGTTTTTTATTTTGAATTGTAGTAAAGTCGAATCTGCTACTTTTAATCATAAAAGCGATTACCTCTATTTTTTCACACTGTAAATATTTGCTTTACGCTGTGTTTTTATGATTTTCTCAAAATCTGAAACTTTCCGTCCGTCCGCCTACATATTGCTCACCCCCCATTGGCAGCCATTGATCAAATCAAGGATTTGGGTGTGGTTTTTGATCGTAAATTTAATTTTATTTCTCATATTGACTATTTTATTCCCAAAGCATATGCCATGCTAGCTTTCATCCGAAGAAACAGTGCTTGCTTTTCAGATCCGTCTACTTTGAAAGCTCTGTTCAACTCACTTGTGCGATCTAGATTAGAGTATGCATCGATTATTTGGAATCCATTTTGTGAGTAACACAAAATTCGGCTGGAACGAATTCAGAAATCGTTCACGAGTTTTGCCTTGCGCTCTTTTTATACTTCTGGTTTACCTCCCTCATATAATACCCGGTGTCTTTTAATAGGATTAAAAACTTTGGAGAGTAGAAGAAGTGTTTTGTCCTTGCTTTTTGTCTTTGATATTATTAATGGTTTGGTGGATTGCCCAGCACTATTAGAAAATATTGATTATAATGCGCCTTCTAGAATATTAAGAAATTTTGATCCTTTTTACTTGGAAATGCATAGTTCTAATTATGCAGCTAATGCATCAATCAATCGTGCTTTTGTAATGTTTAATTCTGTAAATTCTATTCATGATTTAGACATTTCAATTTCAATTCAATTTAAATTTTCAATTTATTCGTATAGTTGAAAAGATAAGTACACTAAGAGCTATGCTCTTTTATAGTACAACATAAAACATTAAAATGATTAACTTACTTAAATCTTATAATAATAACAACTCATTTTAAAGACAAATAACTTAATTTCAATACAATAATGACTTAATGCTCTTAAAAACTATAGTAAGTTAAAAGTTGAGAATATAATGTATAGACTGAGTGAAAAACAGAAATCAATAGAGAAAATACTTAGAACAAGAGTATAAAGATACTAAAGAGTAGAGAAAAAAGATAAAATAGATTGCCTAAAAGAACCTCTCCCAGTGATTTCCCTAAGCCTCAGTGGTAGAGAATTCCACAACCTAATGGCGTTGATGAAGAACAGTTGAAAAGATATTAGCGAGTTGTGCCTCGGAACTATTAAAACATGGCTTCTTCTGGACATAAAAAACTGGAGTTTTTCATATAGATATCTAGGTGTTTTCTCATGAATTAACTTATGCTGGCATTGAGATAAGCAGTCAAGTCACATCCAAGTATTGCATTCCGGAAAATAGACAGGTGATCAAATTAACGAAGGCCATACACATAGCGTGTGGCGTAATTAAATGCTATTTGAAGTTTTAACTGGGAGGAAGAGTCAAGTTTACTATATACCACCTCAGAGTAGGTTATCACAGGTAGAATAAGTTGTATAACCAACTTACGCCTAATACTAACTGGAGTCACGCTTGCAGACATTCTTAAATTACGCAATACATAACAAACTTTTTTGACAATACTATTGACATGATCAACACATGAAAGCGAAGAATTAATACAGAGACAAAGATTTACAATTTTCGACACAACAGTTAGCTTGTTAGGACCAATCAACAAATCAAAGACATCATTAACACAAGTTTTACCTCTACAGATAGGAAGTACATATGATTTGGAAGAGTTAAGAAGAAGACCATTGCTATTTGCCCACTCATTAATGCTGTTGAGGTCTTCATTCATTCTGCAACACAAGTCATCAACCAGTCCTGTTCTTCTAGATAAATACATTTGGACATCATCAGCATATGCATGGATAGAGGCATGACTACAGACAGAATATATGTCATTTAAAAATATAGAGAATAGGAGAGGGCCAAGTACAGACCTTTGTGGTACGCCACTTAAGACAGATTTATACCCTGAGGACAATTGACCAACTTTAACTTTTTGAGACCTATCACACAAATAACTGGACATAAGATTTACAGCACTATCACAGAAACCAAATAGATACTTAAGCTTACTACACAAATGTTGATGGTTTACTTTATCGAAAGCTTTTGAAAAGTCAAGCAAACAAAGTAAAGTCAAATTGCCAGCATCATATTCCGGTCGTATATCATCAATGACCTTAACAACAGCGGACGAACACCCGTGTCCAGACCGAAAACCTGATTGAAAAGGGGATATCAGATTTTTATCAACTAAATGATTAGTTATTTGTTAAGCCATGAGTTTCTCACAGACTTTAGCTAAAGGCGATAATATACTTATGGGCCTAAAGTCGTTGGCATTTATTGGCTTTTGCTTTTTTGCTACAGGAAGAACGATGGCAACTTTAGGGAATACAGACGACATAAAACAAAAATTAATTATATGCGTTAGAGGACCAATAATGTGTGGCAACAATAATTTTATAACATTGATGGGAATGCCATCTTCAGAAATAGCATTAGATTTAATTTTCGATATTCTATTTGTTCGTTGTTAAATCCAGTAAAAAAAAACTACAGTTGAACTTTTTACAAATTAGTTTTATTTTAAAAGTAGAAAAAACAATGTTATTCATCACGCAGGCGTCTATATGAAGTTAGAACCAAAAAATTACATGACGCTCTGTTTTTTGCTAACGTTTTTTTAGTATTTTTAAAAGTGAATTCAAAGGGTGAATGATATTGGACTTGGATATGAATATTAAATTACAAAGCAAAGACATGTAAAAACTTAAGATACATTTAGACACTAAAATTTAATGAATTGCAACATCCTGCCCCTTTTTTGAAAGCATCTGCTTTCAAATATCTACAAACAATGGACAAAGTTTAACAATGGGACGCTTATAACAGCCTTGATGAGTCTCAACAACCCTTGCAATGACCCATTGAGTTGGCGGTAAATTATCATCCTTGATAATTACAACATCATTGCATTGCAGGTTTTGCAGTTTTTGATTCCATTTAAGGCGTTTTTGAAATTGACTTAAGCATTCAATTGACCACTTTTTCCAAAATTGGTTGACAAGACGTTGCAAATATTGCTATCGCTGAAGATGATTGATTTTTTCTAGTAGGTTATTGTCATCTGGAACCGATGACATTGGACGAAAAATTAAAAAATGTGCCGGTGTAAGTGGATCACAATCACCGTCAAATTTAACACAAAGTGGTCGAGAGTTAAGGCAGCTTTCAATATGGCATAGGATGTTACGGAAGCCTCAGCTAAGTTGCGGTTAAGATGAAATTTCGTTGATTTAACGCCTGCTTCCCATATGCCACCGAAATGTGGGCCTGATGGAGGAGAAAAATGCCACTGAATATTTTGGTTGGACATCTCCTTGCTGATACTGTCTTGTGTTGTTTTCTTTTGCATAAATTGTATAAAATCTCTCAATTTTTGGTTCCAGCCGACAAAATTTGTGCCGTTGTCTGAATAAATATGCACTGGTTTGCCTCTTCTTGCAACGAATCTGCGCAAAGTTGCTATAAATGCTGAAGCTGAAAGCTCTGTCACCAATTCCAAATGGATTGCCCTTGTTGTCAAACAAATAAAAAATGCTATCCAGCATTTGTAGATCTTACTGCCACGACCCTTCCAAGATCGTATCTGGAGAGGACCAGCAAAGTCAACTCCAGTATTGATAAATGCGGACACTGTTTCTTAACGCTGTCGCGGCGAATTGCCCATTTGTTGTTCGAATGCTTGAGCACGAAATCGCATACATGTTGTACATTTCTAAACACATCTTTTTATTACGTGTGTAACTGAAGGAATCCAGTATTTGAGTCCAAGAAGATATTGCAATTGGCGACAACCAGCATTGCAAATATTTGTGATGGTAGTATCTCACAATAAGTTCCGTCAGATGACTGTCCTTGCATGAGATTAATGGATGTTTTTGATCGTACGATATATGTATTTGCATTGTCCAATCTACCACCGACTCTTAACATATTTTAACATACTGTGGTTCGAAGCAGTTTGGAAAAGTCCGAAAATAGTTCTATAAAATCAGGTTCAGTCTTTGTAGAAACGTGAACAGTAAAATTCTTCCTTTCTTCCATGTCAATATCTGTCGGTATTTCGAAAGTTTGGTCTGGAAATCCATTAAATGCTTTTAATATTGGAGGTTCATAGCACCACAAATGATTATTTATAAGTTCTAAAGGTGATGTCCCGCGAGAGGCTACGTCAGCTGGGTTGTCTTGAGATCGTATGTGATGCCAATGCTGAGCGGGAATAACATTGATTATATGTGAAGTTCGATTGGCGACAAAGTTTTTCCATCTACGTGGGTGGTCTGCTATCCATGATAACACTATAGTCGAGTCTGACCAACCATGGAGTATCGCATTTTAAAATTTCAATGAGTCTTGGACTTTCACAATTAGTAGCACACAATTCAAGACGTGGAAGCGTGGTCTCCTTTACTGGTGCTACTCTCGTTTTTGATGCAATTAAATTTGTAGAAATCGAACCATCTGAGTGAACAACCTTTAAATAGATTGCAGCTGCATATGCGAGCTCTGAGGAATCTGCGAATCCGTGTAACTCAACAGTATGTTCATTTGAATATTGGAGCCACCTTGGAATGCGAAGTTCAGGAATACTGTCGATACTATTGCGAAGCTCAATCCACTGATTTAAAATGTCTTTTGGCAACGATTGATCCCAGCTAACTCCTTTGAGCCAAAGTCTTTGTATAAAAATTTTCATTGAAATTACAATTGGGGATAACCAACAAATTGGATCGAATATTTTCGATATATCTGAAAGAATTGTCCTTTTGGATATATCTTGCGGCATTGGCAAAAGATTTACGCTGTACTTGAATGAATCAGTTGCGGTATCCCACAACAAACCTAAGGTTTTACCGTTCGCGAATCATCTATCACAGTCTCTGAAGACATTTCTCTATCTTTTGGTTCAATTGTCGAAATAAATTCATGAACATTAGAACACCATTTGCGAAGATTAAACCCAGATTTCGACAAAATGTCACAAAGTTCGTCCTTTAATTTAATTGCACCTTCTACATCTTCTGAGCAAGACATAAAGTCATTAACATAAAAGCACTGATTAATGCTATCTGCGGCTGTAGGATGTGACACGCTGTTGTCTGTTGCAATTTGTTTTAACGTTCTTGTGGCTAAAAATGGAGCCTCCGAAGTTCCATATGTTATGGTATTGAGATTGTAAGTTATAGGTGGATCATGTTTATTAACTCTCCATAAGATCCTTAGAAATTTATGATCATTAGGATGAATGAATACCTGACGATACATATTTTCAATATCGCTACAAAATCCAATTTTGTATTTACGAAATTTTAGTAAAATTGTGAATAAGTCATTTTGTACTGTTGGGCCAACCAACAGTCGATCGTTGAGCGAAACACCAGTTGATCCCTTACAAGATGCGTCAAAAACCACGCGAAGTTTGGTTGTTGTGCTGGTCGGTTTGAGCACTGCATGGTGGGGCATATAATAACTTGCGTCATTTGACAGATGTTCAACTAGCTTCATATGATTTAAATCTATAAATTCTTGCATGAATTTTGTATATCCATGTTGTAAAGATGAGCTGAATTGACATCGACGTTCCATGCCTTGTAGCCTTATTAGCGCTGCTGTTTTAGTGACACCAAAACACGATCATCGTTCTTGAACGGAAGCCTTACAATGTACCTTCCTTCAGAGTTTATTTTTACATTTTGTTGAAAGTGTTGTTCTGCTCGTTTTTCTTCATCGCTTAAAAACTTTGCATTGCTTTGGAGTTCTTCAATCTTCCAAAACCGTTGAAGCTGCTCAGAAAAATCCATGGCTACATGTGCTGCCCAAATTCGTGGATTGTGAGAAACTTCAACCTTTCCGATCAATACCCAACCAAATATTGTTGATATTGCACTTGGTGAACCTGATGGATGTACAACCGAGCTTGGTAACATGCATTCCGCAAACTTATCTGCGCCCAAAATTATGTCTATGCTGGCTGGAGTGCCACATCCAGGATCAGCTAATTTTAAATTTTTGAAGAACTCAAATTTGTCGCTATTTACCTTATGTGATGGAAGATTTTGCGTCAGATTTGATAAGCAAAACGCTTCTGTTCTAATGTTGTTGTTATTTATCGCTGATTTTAAGAATAGTTCAACCTTACCCCGAGTGTAATTACCGTTATCTGAACCAACGCCGTAGAGCAAAGTCTGGTCGCGAGTTCGTTTTAATTTTAAACGCTGCTCGCATGCTTCTGTTATAAGTGTGGCTTGTGCCCCAGAGTCTAGGAGGACTCGACACTGTGTAAGTTGCTTGGTACTATCTTCCACCATAACAATCGCTGTTGGTAATAGTGTAAGTCTGTTCACGTTACTCTGGTGAGATGCATGGACAGCGACCGATAGTGCTTGTGGTTTATATTGTACTACTGACTGCGGTGGGTTCTGCGGTTTTGTGTTGTTTGTCGTTGTTGTCCGATGAAACAATGTATTGTGTTTAGAGTTGCATATTTTACAAGATGAACGTTGGCGTTCAGAAGAAAGATGATTCGCTTGGAGACAATTCAAAAAAAGCTTGTTATCGCGAACTACCTTACTACGATCATCAACAACAAATGATTTAAATTTTTTACATTGAAATAAAAGATGATGCTCAGGACAAACATGGACATGTTTGTACCAGTATAGAATTTATGCTTGACTGATTACGTTGCCTACCTATTACATTTAGAATGTTGACTTTGCTACGATTAACGCTTTCTAATTCAAAAAGTCATTGCTCTAGAAATTCAAGAAATTGTTGAAATGTAACCGAGTCTGACTTAAGCTCTCTACACCAAAGTGAAAGTGTGTCAGGATCCAATTTTTTCTCCAAGTGGAATAACAATATGGAATTCCATTGCGAAACAGGTTCGTTTAATGCTTTTAGAGCATTAACACTTTCGTTTGAGTTGTTAAACAATCGTTTTATCTCTACAGCAGCAGGCGCCTTCATTGGTGGCAGATGAAATAACAATTCAAAATATGATTTTTTAAACGGATCTGACTTATAATATTTTTTCTTAAGTAAATCCCAGGCAATCTGACAATTGTCGTTAGTAGGTCTAAGGTGTTTGACCAGAGATAACGCATCTCCTTTTAGTCGTGTTTGTAAATATTCGAACTTTTCTACTCTGGAAACGTTAGATCTACTGTGGACCATAGCTTCAAATAAATCTCGAAACCGAATCCAATCGATATATTTGCCATCGAATTCAGGAATGTGCACGCTTGGCAGTTTGAAAGTATGTTGATTTTGTTGTTCATCTTAACTTATCGGTGTGGAACTAGTTCCAGCTTGAGTATTTGTGGATATCCTTTCCATTAATAGAGCCATGGTGCCTTGATTATCCATGAGTGCTTGCATTGCTGTTGCCATGTTTGTGTTAGCGTTTTCTACGATGGTTTGGTTTGCTTCGTCTTCTCGTGAACGAATAGCAAGTAGTGTTTTGAAAGCAAAATATTTATTTTTAATTTCACTGCGATAAGTCTCTTCAACCTTTGCCTCATCAGGGGTCTTTATTAAAATGTCAATTTCAAACTGAATTTCTTCAAATTGTCGCAGCAGTTCATCAAGTTTACCAATACGAGCCCTTACATCTTCCACGCCAACTTCAGGGTTTTCGCAAAAGTTATAAATTCGAGTAATTGCACCCTTGATAATTTGTCGCCTTTGCTTTAAATTGTCCATTTCTTACAAATATTTAAAAAAGTTCGTGCTAATGTCAAATTAAGTTTATTAATAGTAATGGAAATTGAATTATTTTTTTATTATGCATAAACACTGTTATTATATAAATATCTTATGTGAACCTTGATGAGATTAAATTAATAACTTTGAATTAAATTTTTTTTATAAAAACATTATATTATATATATATCATTATATATATTATATATATCATTAATTATAAAAAATGCATATAATAATTTATTATATAAACTGTTTATATTAACTATTTTTTGAGAATCTCTTTTCTAGTTTTAATTGAAAAATTTACAATACACATAAAAGAAAATATATAAACTTAGCAGATACACACACCTCACGATTATAAAGTTGACTTCTAGATGGCGCTGATGAAATTGTCAGACACAGTTAAGCAGACACACTGGCGAATGTTTAATATTATATGTTTGAGCTGGCGCTCCTCTGATATAGAATGTGACTATATGAACCAGCGATTGGCTGAATGCAGGGTTTGAGCTGGTGCTTCGATGAGTGTAGTGTTTGACTTAGAGCTCCGACGATATTCAATGTCCGAATAGACGCTCCAACGAACGCAATGTTTGAGCTGGCGCTCCGATGAGTGTATTATTTATGCTAGCGCCCCAACGATATTTAATGTGCTAATAGGCGCTCGGACGAACGCAATGTTTGAGCTGGCGCTCCGGTGCTGTGCAATGTGACGATATGAACCGGCGCTACGCCAAATGCAGGGTCTGAGCTGGCGTTCCGATGATTGTAATGTGAATATATGAGCCGGCGCTAGGACGAACAGGTCCAATATTTAAAATCCGGTTATCACGAAGGACCAAAAGTGTTCGTTGTTAAATCCAATAAAAAAAAAACAACAGTTGAGCCTTTTACAAATTAGTTTTATTTTAAAAGTAGAAAAAACAATGTTATTCGTCACGCAGGCGTCTATATGAAGTTAGAACCAAAAAATTACATGACGCTCTGTTTTTTGCTAACGTTTTTTTAGTATTTTTAAAAGTGAACAATTCAAAGGGTGAATGAATATATAAAATTACAAAGCAAATACATGTAAAAACTTAAGATACATTTAGACAGTCAAATTTAATGAATTGCAACACTATTACCTACATCAAGTTCAACTACCGGAGAGACGCTAAAAGTTTGTTGCAAATGTGACCGAACAGGGGTAAAATATTAGAATTAGAAGAAGCATCATTATCAACAAAAAAGTTATTAAGAACTTCGGGATTTAAAGTACAGTCAGTGTTATCTTTATTACAAACTCCAAGTTTTTTTATGTTGTTCCAAAGCGTTTTTGTTGGAAGAGATAGGTCAAGTTTGGCCGAGAAATACCGAGTTTTAGCCTGTCTCGTTAAAAGAACAGCCTCATTTCTCGCTAGTCTGTAGACTTCACAGTTATAAGAGCACGGATTTCTTCGCCATATATTTCTAAATTTGTTTCTTTTTTTTAATGCACTCAGAACATGTTGCGTGAACCAAGGACAAGACATATTTTTAACACTACAAGAACGTAAAGAGACATGTTTATCAAACAAATATTTTATTGGCTCCAATAGTGAATTAAGCTTATCATTAATGTTTGACTGAAGCCAACAATCATTAAATGATAGCAGAGATACATCACAAAAAAGAGATGGACAGTTAATGTGCTTGAAATCACGATACGAGAAAGTATTAGGTGTAACTAAACGAGATAGATTGACATTTAAAGAACAGAAAATTACATCGTGATCAGATATAAAATATAATTGATTAAATAGCGAAATTACGGATGGATCAGAGACAATAAAATAGTCTAGAAGACTAGGAGAGGTGTTGTTAGAAAACCGCATCGGTATGGTATCATTGACAACTGCTAAACCTAAGGACGATACTTTATCATACAGTTGTTGTCTTGGTAAGTCATTAGACAGAAGGTTGATATTAAAATCACCACTTAGCAAAACAAAGACATAATCAACAATATAATTAGACAATTCAGAAAACAACGGCTCAACAGAATGACATTTATTCGGATTATACACGCAAGAGACAAGTATTTTTTTGTTATTGTCCGATATACCATAAATTTAAATATTCAATTCCAGATCCGCAAGAACGACTAATAACATGAACATTTAGGTAATTTTTGCAATAGATTGCGACACCTCCACCCTTTTTTATAGAACGGTCGTTTCTAAAAATTTTATAACCATTAATTTCACAAATAAAATCACTAATATCACTGCATAGCCAGGTTTCCGAAACGCAAATGATATCAACTAAAGAGCTTTCTAAAATATATTTAATGTAATCCAGTTTGGCCATGTTTAAGCTACGAGCATTGAAGTGAACCACATTAAGGCCACAGCGTTGCTTACATAATATCTGAATTAAAGTTTTTTTATTTTCCTCAACGCCACCAGGTGGTGAACCACTATAGCCTGACATGAGAATGACCAAAAAGAGAGATCATTATAGGCAAATAAGAATATATGCAGAAAAAAGTTAGGAGACAAGTATTTGATAGAGATAAAAACAGAGAAAATTATAATATGAAATAGAAAATATAATAAATACAGCATTAAACATACATATAAGTAATAAAGCAGAAGGTAAATATTTAAATATCAACTGCAAAGGTTTCCGAGCCAGCAGTGAGAATTGTGTCGTGTATGCTTTCAGCACTTTTTTTAGTCCGGATAAACACAGTGCCACGAAACGAGAACGCATTAAATATGCGTTTTGACGTGTAAAGGAAATCGCAGCTTGCAAAAGTTTGCGGCACTCAGCATTGAGGCTCTCATGAAGAAAGATGTTGTTGTTCAAGTCAAACCCTGCATCTCTAAGGTTGACTGCAGATTTAGTACGCCTACGAAAGCTCCCAAAAGCTTTCAAAACTCGATTTCTGTCAAACGTTGAAAAATATTTGATAATGACGGTCAAGTTTGTGTTTTGCTGGCTTGACTTCACCAGAAAAATATCTTTTATGAGGGGTGGCTGAAAGCCTACGTAGTGGCATATGCGGTTGAACATGCTCTTTAGATTTTTATCATCAGTAAAAGGCAGGCCTAATAAGATGGCATCTGAAGAGTAATCAGCAGTCTTGTTATTTAGAATATCGCTGCTATTGCTTTTCATCTTTTCTTTCAACAACTCAAAATCATCACAACGAAGAGTTAAAGCACTTAATTGCTTTTCCAGCAAGATGATTTTGCTATTCAACTCACTATGCACAGATTTTAGAGCACACACCTCAGTCTCAATTTTCTTTCCTATTTTGATCTCTGTCTCAAAAAATCAAATGAGATCTATGTTAAATTTTGTTTTTTAAAAAAACTTAAAATTACTATGCATAAGGTTTTTTAAAAAAAGTTTGGTAAATAATTGTGAATCTATTAACTGCTTTTCCTTTGGTATTTAAGAAATGAAATAGTAGCTATGAATGTTTTGAAACGACACAACTTTTATAAAGACGTTATCAAAAATGGTATCTCCTTCACGAACACTAGAGAGCGTTGTACTACAAATCCCTTAACAACATGCTTTAAGCTCAAGGGGTAGCTCACCCGAATAGCGTGAGAAATATTGTGTAAGTACTAGGGAAGTCAAATACGGGATTCCGGACGATTTAAGCCCCATTAAATCCCAGGATTTTCTTTCCGGGATCCCGGGATTTTTTAATAAAAAATTATATTACAAATATTCATGCAAATGTAACCATTTCAATTTAAGTTGATATAAATATAGAATTAGAAAAACCTTTTATTGAGGCTGAAAAAGATTGTAAGGACGATGAGTGGGAGTCTCTGAAGCAAAGACTTTGCAAAGTTTTAGAAGAATTTGCAACTTCTGGAAGAAAGCTATGTATTTCGAAATTACCAGATATTCTGACTTCGGAAATAATTTTGTTTTGTGGTGAAGGCAATCGTGATCGAAACATAAAAATTGCTTACGATTATCGTACAACTATTTCTCCAACTAGCATAGAATCAGGACGGTGCTTCTTATCAGCGGGTTATATTTGTAATAATATCTGAACAAAAATCTCTAATGAAAAAAAAAGACGCGTAGATCAGCTTAATGTATTACTTTAAAAATAATGAAAACAAAAAATTTAATTTTGAAAAGTCTCTTCCAACCTTAATTTGCCTTAAATACAAAAAAGCATGAAGACGATGTCTAGGAAAAAAATTTAACGTTTATATAATAACTTAAACTGTTCTGTATTTTATTTTTATATTTTTTGTTCTTTAGATTAATACAATCTGCAAGTCATTAATATTATTTAAGTTTTTACGTGTTTATTAAGAATAAGGGCATTCACAATTTTGTGGTATCGTGGTATTTTGGTTTTTTTGCCATAGTTGAAAACCACAATTACGAGCACCCTTTAAAATAGAATTTGTTGCTGGGAACCTTCCACAATAGCTTGTCGTTACTATGCAAATAAATTAACTATCCAATTTGCTATATGTATTTTATAAAAACATGGCATAAACAAATTTAATTTACATTTTGAGCTTCTTCCATTTTTGCAATTAGAAAATAACTGGCAACCGATCAGTTGTTTTTGAAACTTTAAAAACCAAGTTCGTTAAACATATCATTGGGAAATTGGGCTATTCAAAGTTACCACACTCTTGGTTTTTAAAGATTTCATGTAAAGCAACAAAAAATCAGTTCATCTCGTCTTTTAGCCGGTGACAGTCGTTTGTCTTGTGTTGTTTTTTTATTGTTATTTGTGTTATACCAGTGTTTATTTAATTTCAGTATGTGCTTTATTTTTATTTATTTATGATTGAAAATTATTTTGAAGGTGACGTATAATATTTTCATGCTGTGTAGTTGAATATTTTAATGTTTTATTGTAGTACATACATATATCGTTTTAATTATCGTTTATATTTTGATAGCTGAGCTGCTGCTTGTATACTTTTTTCTCTCTCTTTTTTGCGTTCCTCTTTGTGCGTTATTTGTTTATTTGCATAAACTAAGCACAGAGAACTGTTGCAGTTGCTTTTAAACTGTAACATATTATATTAACACTCCATAATGTCCATTAGCACTTAGTGGACATTATTTTTGCTCACATAAAATTATTGAACTTTGTTTATTCGCTATGGAATATTTTTCCGTAGAAAATTTTGCTGCTTGTTCTTTAGACGAGCTTTGCAAAAGTCAAAACATTCTGAACCGTATGTTCAGTTGTTCTGGCCCATGTGGGCGTTTGTTCAATACTTCATGTGCTGGGATCTCTAAGTCGTGTCTTGATGATTTAATCTCACCACGATCAGGTCTTCGCTGGTATTGTGCTTCGTGTAGGGTTCTTTCACCAGATGAGTTTTTCTCAAAAATTAAGCTTTTCGGTGATAGTCTTAACGCTTTAAATAACAATTTTAAAGAAATTGTTACATTTTTTAATGAAGTAACAATGCTCTTCCAGCCTCTTCTTCTGAGACTCAAATAGTTTTATCTTAAAAAGACCTAAATATTTCGAAGAAAAAGAGAAATAATTCCAAAAATAAAAGTAATAAGCGGCGCATGACGCTTCCAGCCACTTTAGAAACGAAGCAGATCTCGGCTAAGCCAGTGTTTACGCCAGTGAGAGTGGATAATATAGTTATTAATCCATCTCCTCCATCTGTTTCTCCCCCGGGTAGAAATGACATAACTAATGGGCGCAATATTTCATTAAATTTAAGAGCGTTGTTGAGAAAACAAAAGTTTTCCTTTCACGCCTTCAGCCCGATACAACAAGTGAAAATGTATTGATGTTTGTCAAACATAACCGTTTAGTAAGTCAGACTGCTTTCTGCTCATGCAAAAAAATTGGCAATAAACCGTCCCACGCATCATTTATTCTCACAGTGGCTGCTGAAGAGTTTGCAACTGTTCTGAGCTCTAATCTGTGGACTGATAATATTTTTGTTTCTGAGTTTAAGCCTTAACACAGGTCTAGAAGGACGAACAATATCGCCAGTCAGACCCAAAAAAAAACTAAATAGGCTTTCCCTTTACTATCAAAATGTAAGGGGATTGCGTTCAAAGACGCGCGACATTTTTTTGTCAACTCAGAATTTTTCTGAAGATATTATCGCGTTAACTGAAACTTGGTTGAACGGAGGAATTACTGACTTAGAACTGTTTGACAATAGTTTTCAAGTATATAGGAAGGACAGACACGCTGACAATAATTCTGCAGTTGGTGGTGGTGTCCTATTAGCTGTAAGGGAACAATAAAGGAACTCCTGTGTTAGTTCCTTTATTGATATTCCCTGCTCTGCTAATATCGAACTTATATGCGTTAAGGTTGTACATTGCAATTCTAATGTATTTGTTATTAATGCATACGTTCCTCCCAAGAGCAGTGTTCCTCCGCAAGGCTTGCATAGAATTTATATTAAATTTACTTGACGTTAATGACGACATTTTATTGTTGGGCGATTTTAATTTACCTGACGATGAAACACATTTTTGTGCATCTAATTCAAAGACACGCCAAGAACATATATTTGTTGACAATATATGTTCTGACTTACAACAAGTTAGTTGTATTTATAATGGTCTGGAAAGGCTGCTTGACCTAGTCATAACTACAGACAGTAACAATGTCATTGTTCAGAAGGCACTTCATGCTTTGGCAACTATTGATAATTACCATCCACCTTTGAGTATTTGGTATAAATCCGATAGGGAGAATATGGTAAATTCAAGCTCTGTTGACACAGTTTATGAATTCAATTTCAAAAAAGCTGACTTTTTGGGGTTGAATTATTTACTTTATAGTAAATTAAATATAATTACAGAATACATAAATAATAATAATCTTAATAGTTCAATAAATTTTTTCTATACGGAGCTCCTTGCTATGTTTTCTCAGTCTGTACCATATAGTCTCAAATTTGCGAAAAATTCTGCGTACCCTTGGTACACAAAGGATTTAAAGACTCTTCGCAACAATAGGAATAGGGCATGGAAGAAATATGTTTGTAGTTTTGACTCAAATGACCTAGAAACATACAAACGTTTGTTTCTGGAATTTGAGAATTGCTCAGCTGCATTATATAATGAGTATTTGGATAATATGAAGCTGAGTATTTTGTCTGATCCAAGAAAATTTTGGGGATTTATTAATGTTAAGAAGAAGACTGATGGATTTCCTTCTTCTTTCAAACTTCAGGATGGATTTACTGACGATTCCACCATTATTTGTGGCTTATTTGCCAATCTTTTTAAAGAATCATTTTTTTCAGATTCTTTTAATCCTGATTTAGCGTATTTTGATTATATGAACAACGCATCCAGATTTTCTTTGGGGCATATATCTTTTACCTCAGAGGATATTTTTAAGTATATTGAATCAATCGATGAGGATTTTAGCGCTGGACCAGATGGAATTCCTGTCGCAGTGTTAAAACAATGCGGCTCCATTTTGTGTCAACCACTCTCGTTGCTTTTAAATAAATCAATTAATGAAAGTTTTTTTCCTCTATTCTGAAAAAAATCTTTTATCAGTCCTATTTACAAAAAAGTTTTCAGGAATGACGTCACTAATTATAGGCCTATCGCTAAATTGTCTTCGATTCCTAAACTTTTTGAGCGAATAGTGTACGATCGAGTGAAAATTCACTGTGGGCAAGTCATGACAACTCGTCAGCATGGTTTTGTTACTGGCAGATCCACTGTGTCTAATCTCCTTGATTTCACTACATTCTGCTTAAAATCTATTGATTCTGATAGCCAGGTCGATTGTATTTACACTGACTTTAGCAAAGCTTTTGATAAATTACCACATAATCTAATTTTATTTAAACTTAAATTAATGGGATTTCCACAATATTTTGTAAACTGGATCAAATCGTATTTGATGGAGCGATCTTATCAAGTACGGTTCCGAAGCGTGTTGTCTTCTGAATTTGTTGCAGAATTGGGTGTTCCTCAACGAAGCCACCTGGGTCCACTTCTGTTTATTTTGGCAATTAATGATGTTACCCACATCATCAAACACTCTCATTTGCTTATTTATGCAGATGATATGAAAATATACAGAACAATTGATTCTAATGACAATTCCGACCTGCTCCATTCAGACTTGAACTCCTTTGAGGTTTGGTGTTCTAAAAATAACATGTTTTTAAATCCAGATAAATGCCAAACTATGACCTTTTCGCGTAAAAGGAACAATTTTATTTTTGACTACAAAATTAAAGATACTGCTTTAAGTCGTGTAACTACCGTCAAAGACCTTAGTATATGCATGGATTCTAAATTGTCGTTTAACATGCATATTGATAGAATTTGTAAAAAAGCGTCTTCTATGCTTGGTTTTATAAAACGGTGGGCTCTTTGCTTGCCTCTTCTATGCTTGGTTTTATAAGAGTTTGAAAGCTTAATAACAACTACAACTCTGTATTATTCAATCGTGCGTCCTCACTTAGAGTACGCAAGTCAAGTATGGTCCACACATTACAATGTGCATGTGGATCGTATAGAAAGAATTTAAAAACGATTTGTTCGGTTTGCTCTAAGAGGCTTGAGTGGAACTGACACATTTAACCTTCCTCCATATGAGGATCGTTTGAAATTATTAAAAAAACAATCTTTAAGTGAGAGAAGAAAATCTGCTGATATCGTCTACTTACACCAACTCATAACTGGTGTATTCGACTCTCCAGAGCTTCTTTCTCTTATAAATTTTAACACTAACCGTAGAAGCAGTAGAAACTCTAACAACTTGATTTATTTACCATTTAGTAGAATAAATTATATGTTAACTGCTCCATTAAATCGCATGAGTACCTTTGTTAACAACTGTAACGTGTTTGATATTAACTTGTCAAAAGGTCAACTCAAAAGTAGATTGACAACTAATGAAGGATAAGATCTATGTAAACGCATGGTTAGTTGTTATGTCTTGTGTTGTCCCTGAGCCCAACCCATATTATGGTGGTTAAATTTTTCTCCCTTTTGGTTTTTTATTGGACCACTTTTATCGATATCTTTGAGTTATTTCAATGATGTTGGGTTGGTTCTTAAAATGATCTATTGCGGAGAAAGTTTGAAAAACCTGTAGTATCTGAACTCTATTGTTATTGCATGATTAAAAAAAAATATAAAAACCGCTCGGTAAAGTGTGGTACCAGTACCACAGGGTTTTTTAATTACACTGAAAACAAACGCAGTTTTGTTTTGTTTTTGTTACTTTATAAATGAGTTCATTTTCATTTTTTAGTTTCAAGTAATAAATAATAAAAGATTGTATTAAAAACAATTCCGAACTAATCCCGGGATGGAGATTTTCAATCCCGATAATACCGGGATTGAGAACAGCTTCCGGGATCGGACTCCCTATAATGTACCCATATATAGATTTTTTGGGTATGGTGAGACTTTTAGAGAATTGTAAGAGGGCGCTTTATTACAAATCTCTCAGAGCACCCAGGTATTGAGATAAATTTAACCAATACACTCTACTGCGTCCATTTGGAATTACAGTTTGGAAATAAACATATGCAATATATAAAAAACGTAGAAAAGATTTGAATAAAAACTCAACTATGTTATAAATAAGAGCAACAAAGCAGCCTATCGAATTCATATGGAGCCAGTTTTTTAATCTTACAGAAATATGTTCCAATTAAGCTAATTACTGATTTAACCTAGCAATGTTTATTTATAGTCAGACAGCCTTATTCATAAGCTCATTTTAAAGGCTGCATAACCTTAAAATAGCCTTAAACAACACATCGTTATAAATAAACTTTTTTGTCCTCTTTTCGATTAAGGTTGATGTATATGATATTTATATCATAGACATGCTTCATTTTCGACCTTTTTAGAGTTTTTTCAGTATCAGATTTGCAAATGTACAAGAATTCTTCGTTTTTGTAAAAGAGCTTCTATTGTTTAGACACAAATCTTACAAAATTAAGCAATGAATACAAAAATGGTTGTGAATAACAATTTCAGCAAGGTCGCATAGAGGATGCGTAAAGCCTTGAACAGTGTGTAACTAAGCAAGCGTTGAAAGTTTGCTTAAGAAAATCTACTGCATAAGGCTGAGAGTGTTTAGGTCAGAGTGTCTAAGGTTGGTTTACTTATATAAATTAACTTCACCAAATGCACCCTGTCGAATATACCGGAAACAACAAAATCTTCAAATTAAGCCATGAGTCATGTTTTCCCTTAGTCAACATTTTTCACTCATCAAATGTTCCAAGTTGACTTAATTATTTTCATAATGCCAAACTGACGACTGCTTTGTACGTATTTTTTTTCTTGTTATTGTTATGAATAAATGAAATGACTAGCTAACTGCTACCTCGTTTCTTAAGGGGGTAGATACATAAGCTTTAATTGAGAAAATTAATTTTTCATAATATTCTCTTAAAATTTCACAGTGGAGTTCTTTAATCTTCGAGTGGAGAGAGGCACATCTTTAAACGCAGTATTAACGGGGCGAAATTCCGAGAAAATAAAAACGTAATCTTTTTTTAAAAATGAAAGGCTGCATTTGCAGGTAAAAATTTTGTTTATTTAATGTTCTTAGCTTTGTCAAAAAAAGAAAGCATTTCACACCGTCAATACCTTCATTCTCCCTTCTTTAGCAGGTATTTGCTTTAAGACGCACCCTATTTTTCTCGTTTCAAAGAATTTAAATTTAAAAATTCAGATAAACGAATTTTTAACGGCTGCTATTACTTTTATACGTTTTGAAATTTTTTATTTTGACTACTGAAGTTTGAAGAATAAACTTCAATCTTTTAAGTGCACAAGAACCTCGCGCAAACCTCTATGCTCGAGGTCGGCCCCACAAGGTATTTGCCCCCCTTAAGCGGAAAATGGGCAAGGACACTAACACTAGAATAGTACTCGCTCGACCATTGCTTATGGCTAATTCAAGCCATAAGCCTCCACACCACTCTCTCTCCCTCTTAATTTCTACAGACTATTGTAAAACTTAGTGAATGAATGTTATGGATATGGACACGAAAGCTACAACATAGGCAAGCAAAACCTTCGCACAACATGAAAATGTGTACTCACATTAATACCACTCAATTATTTCGTTTAACGTCAGAACGTTTAACAAATCCATAATTACGAGAACTTGGTTGTGAACGGAAGTAAATAATTGTTGTTGCTAAATATTTTGATTTTTCATGATTGTGAGTTAATAATATAATCAATTTTTATTGCAGAATGAAGTTGGTAGATTTAACTATTTATTGGTTAGTTAGTGTTGTGAGCAAATACTGAATGGAAAGTATATTTTGTGTTTAACAGCTGCAATTAAGAGACTCAATGAACTTTACAGATGAAACGAATGGTACTGCTGGCTTAATCCTGTTAAACGGTTAACAGACTTCGCTATAACCTTCGATAAATATAGCATCGATTTAAATCGATGCAAATTAACTTCGCTCACGGGGAAAATCAAATGAATCTATAAAGCATTAGCTTGTTGGTTTTGTATTTGAACATTTTTTTAATAGAGGTTTTGGCTCATCAACCTACGAGCCATCAGGTGGTGTGACAAGTTATACTGTTGTTATTTTTGTTCTTCATAAATTTTAAAATAGGAATAAAAAAATTATTCAAAATCTGCACTATCAGATTTTTCCAGTTCATTAAAAGACAGGTAAAGTCACAAAGGTTTACCATGAGACGTTTATTATTTACTTTACCACGCTATGTTTATTATGCAAACTATCAACATTTTACTTAATGCTGTCTAATGTAACATTTGTAGTAGTACAGTTTTCCAATTAACAAAATATTTTTTATTCTCCTCTAATAAACTCGCCTCGAATTATCTTTTATGTCTTTTATCGATGCAATTTTAAAACGCGAAAAGTTTCTGCACGAAGCTCGCATTCGAGAACAGGTTCTTCTCTGCCCCAAAGGGAGCAAAAATTGTTGGTCATTTGTTAAAAGAGTTAAGAAACAGACATCGTCATCCATTCAGCTCTTTTAAGAGATGACCAAATCTTCACTGACTCGGCTGATAAAG
This sequence comes from Dichetophora obliterata, assembly GCA_963920525.1. Taxonomy (NCBI): domain Eukaryota; kingdom Metazoa; phylum Arthropoda; class Insecta; order Diptera; family Sciomyzidae; genus Dichetophora; species Dichetophora obliterata. The sequence goes on along the minus strand of OY986436.1, from coordinate 155,561,928 downwards.
CGAACCTATTGGCTAGATTGTTTGCACAAAATTCCACTCTCTCGGATAGCAATCAGCTACTGCCCATTGTTGAGGGTGGATCTTTTGCAATGCAGGAGATATACTTTCGAACGAGAGCAGTTAAAAGGGTCCTTACAAATCTCAACGTAAACATAGCCTCTGGTCCTGATGGCATACCGCCAATTGTGCTTAAAATGTGTGCTTCTTCGCTGGCTCGGCCTTTGCGCAACCTTTTCAACATCTCCTACAGAGCAGGAGTATTTCCATCTTGTTGGAAGGTGGCAAATGTCCAGTCGGTGCCTAAAAAGGGTGATGCCACGAACCCTGCAAACTACCGACCCATTGCGATATGCTCTACGCTTTCCAAAGTTATAGAGAGCGTAGTAAACTTCAACGTTGTGAACTATCTGGAGCGCAACCAACTGCTCAGTGACCGTCAATATGGTTTCCGTAGGGCTCGCTCTACTGGTGATCTTATGGCGTTCTTAACCGAAGAATGGAATAAATGCGTTCACTTTTTCGGCGAGAGCAGGGTTATTGCTCTGGATATTTCTTTCGACCGAGTGTGGCATAAAGCGCTCGTGTCAAAACTTGTTGCATATGGTTTTGGTGGTAACTTTGCTCGATGGATCACGTATTTCCTCAAGGACAGAACGATTCGAGTCGTAGTTGACGGTATTTCGTCCGAGGAGCACGCCATTAACGCAGGAGTACCGCAGGGTTCAGTTCTATTGCCAACCTTGTTTATGGTTTTTATCAACGACCTTCTGTCGTTGACGCATAACCCAATACATTCTTTTGCGGACGACAGCAGCATTTGTCATTCATATTCATTTAGTAATCGCCCAAGCTCTATGAAGATTGAGAGAAAAAGGCAAAATATGAATGACACACTCCTAAATGATCTACAAAAAATCTCTGAGTGGGGTCTTGCTAAAAGAGTAGAGTTCAATGCAAACAAGACTCAGTGCTGCCTGTTAACCCACAAGCGGATGGATTGCCCCTTAACACCCCTCAATATGAATGGTGTGGATCTTGTAGAATCAGCCGCTCTTGACGTTCTGTGCATATCGATCAGATTTGATCTTCGTTGGAATGATCATATTTTCGATGTGTCGAAAGAAGCGGGCAAGTGCCTAGGTTTTTTAAAACGGTGCAAAAAATATTTCACCTTAGCTGATCTTCGCATGATCTACACCTCATATATTAGACCGAAAATGGAGTACAATTCGCACATTTGTGCAGGGGCTTCAAGATCTTATTTGGAGCTTCTGGATCGAATTCAACGTCATGCGATATATTTGATAGGTGATGAAAGTATTTCATCCTTTCTCAACTCTCTTGGGCATCGACGCAATGTTGGTTGCCTAAGCCTTCTGTATAGGTATTACCATGGGAAGTGTTCAAGGGAGATACATGGCCTGACGCCACCAGCTCGTGTGTTTCCCAGGTCCACATGGGCAGCTGTCCAAGCCCACCTCTTTACCATTGCATCGATGCCCAATAGAACCTCGCATTACCGTGATAATTCGATCTTTAAACGCACAGTTAAGTTGTGGAATAGTTTTCCTGCGAGCGTGTTTCCCGGCAGTTTTGAGCTGTGCAAATTTAAAACAAATATTCACTGACACTACTCCATCTATCCACCCTCCAACTAACTATCACCCATCTTCCGTATTAACACAATGCTTACGCATTTATAGGGGGCATCCGCTGAGCGTTGGTCTAAAAAAACATCTAAAAAAGTAATAAAAAAAAAAAAGCACAGTAGCTGAGCCCATATAAAAGATGGAGAAATATAGAAGGAGTGGTTTAGTGCCTAAATTTTTTTTCTTTTCAGAACGGTATTTCTTTTTGAAGTGAAACTTCTTAGGCGGCGATTTAATATTGAGAGTATAGTTTTTAAAACCATCACACGAGTCTCTGCAATGAAAATGTTTCCAGTCTCGTTCAACACGTTTCTGCATATTTATTTTTTTTTTTTTTGTTATAAGTTATACGTTATATTTTGTGCTTATTTTTTGTATGGTGACCCCCAGAAGGGTGGCAGATAGAGTGTAGGTGTGTTAAGAAGAAATGTTAAGGGGAAAATTAATAGGACTAGGCAGCCATAGCCACGATTAAGAAGGGGGGGTGGGGAGGTTTTGATGAACATTTTTTTTATTCAAAGTTAAAATGCACACGTTTTTATTTCCTTTAATTTTCAAGTTAAATTTTATATATATCATATATGTGAGTAAATATATTAAGCAGCCTCGACTTCCATTAGAAAAATAATTGCATTTGTTCTCCTTAAAAATGAACCTTAGTCTATTTTATAACGATTCCTAAAATATTTTGGCTGTTACTATAGCCGCCAATAAGCTAAAACATTTTGCGAAAACCTTAAAAAATCATGTTTTTCGTAAATATATTGGCTGGAAGAATAGTTGTCATATTTTAATATTTTAATATTTTTAAATTAATTTTCATTAAAATTTAAATAACTTCATAATTTCTAATGCGATCCTCACTTTCAAGATATCGTTGGAAAGGTTTTGAGTGCTTGTATTTATGGTCAGAATTTCTTAAATTTATACGTACTAAAGCTTAAATATTAATTACATAATAAGCACCTGAAATAATTTTGTAAGAAATTACAAAAAAAGAATTTAAAATTATGTTATATGAATTTTGAAAGTTGTTGTATGGAAATAAAATAAAAAAAATTAAAAAATTATATCTTCTTTTTTTGCAAATTCTTCCAACACGTCCTGCTCTGTTACTGTGCGATCTCTGTGTATGCTAAGTGATGCACATTCGTTCAAGCGGATTTTGCCCATTAAACTACTGAGGTATATTTAAAGATATTTAAGGAATGAGATATCGATCCCATTTATCTCAAATTAATAGAGTTTTAAAGACAGAAAAAGTATTACATAAACTTCATAAATTTTAAAACATAAAAATTCATAAAATTACTTAAACAATTTACTCAAAACTTTTCCGCGGGTCAGAATTCTGAAAAATGTAAGTCAACTTCTTATAACTCATGAGTAACTTCAAACATTCCTCAAAAATGAAACCAGGCTTAGACTCATATCTTCAATTCGAAAGATAATTGTTTAAATATTGGATATGAGACCTTGTTTGTCACACGATTTCGCCTATGTCAGGATACAAAAATTGTTGCTAACTTGACCTTGTTTGTCTTAAAAACGCAACCCTGCTATGATACAACTTTTTAATTTTTTAATAATACTTAATTTCAATCAAAATCGTATTTTATATTTTTTAATTGTAATTAATATCATATTTTAGAATTTTAATTTGCTGTAAGACCTGTTAAGACTTAGCAGCCAAATAAATAAATAAAAAATATAAAAAAATAAAATACTTTTGACTAGAAAAGAGTCAAAATGAAAGGGGCAGACAAATATATTTAATCCATTTTCTACCGCGCTGCAAAAATTGTTAAATTTTTTGATATAAAGTTTATGTCTAGAGTAATCAAGGACCCCTGATTCCAAATCCGTCGTCAAAAAATTTAAAAATCCATCCGTTTTTTCGCTATGTCAAAAAATCTAATGTTCGATTAATCGAACGTTGGCGCTCAATAGAAATGGGTAAGACGCCGTCCTTTGCTGGTAAAATTTGACATAACGTATTTGTATGAGATTTTACGGTATGGGATAAGCGAAAACGTTCGATTAATCGAACTCTAACTTTGACTCATATCTGTGTCATTCAGGTGTTGCCAGGTCTTGATTTTTGGTATTGCAAAAGATAGCTTTGTCTTTTGGCTAAAAGTCCTCATCATTACTTTCTTCTTTTTAACTAAATATATGTATTTAATATTATTTACAAGAAAGGTTTATTGGCTAAGTATTTTTCAACAACATCCTTGAAATTACGGGGGGTGATGGTAAATACTATTTTGAAATAGCCAATGATACAAAGTAATATATGATATCATTGATCTTCCTGATTTAATTTACTTTCATAGTTAAAAAAATTATTAAAAATGGACAAATTATACGTTCGATTAATCGAACACTGGTTGAAAAAGGTTAAAAAAATCTTGTTTTAAGCCGTTAATTACGAAGAGGCTGTTTGTAATGCCGCCATAAGCAGAGCTAAAGAAAGCGCAGAACTTACAACAAGGTTCATTTGAATATTTGGAGTAAGACAACTAGCTCCAGCGGCAAAACCATGGATGCTGAAATTTAAATTTTCAAGAATCGCTTAAGGGAAAATGGAAATTAGTTGTTCGCTGAAGTATACTTTAAAATATTTCTAGGCAGCTCAAATTAGACAGGATTTTTCAGTGTACATGTGTATGTATGTCATTCTTGTTAGCTTCACTGTTATCATCACTACCATCATCTACAACTTCCGATGTCAAGGGTAGTGAAAACAATAATGATGGTAATTTTTAATGTATCACGTTTGATCCGATAAATAACGATGCATTGGCTTATACTATTGTTGTTTACACGATTCAACTCATAACAAAGACTTTTACATGTAAACGCAACTTAAGTACAGTGGCTCACAACGAAATCGGGCAGGCATTTCTTAGCACTTTCGCATTGATTTCAGAAATGAAAATGTGTGAAGATTATGCAATATATATTTTTTTCAAAACGTTATTTTTGGTGAACAAAATTAAACAGAAACATAGTTAAAAAATTAGAACATAGCGGTGAATCAAATTTAAATCGAAACAACCCTATAAAAACGAGTTCACATTGAAAGCCGGGCAAGTAAAGAAAAAATGTAAATTGTGGTCCTTAAACCGTTATTGATAGAATATTATTTGATATGAAAATCCGAGCGACAAATTTAACAAATCGCCTTAAAAAGTAAATCAACAGTGCACGATATAATCAAGCATTATATACAAGATAAGAGAATATGCAGGAAAGAACGTACAGTAGCTAAAAATAAACTTAGCTCCAAAGATTAAAGGTATTTTTTAAGAGAAATAATAAAAGACCCATTTTTATTTGCACTAAAACTAGAGGTCATGTTAAAACACAATTTGAAGAGTTTTGAGAAAAAAATGTTTAAATTGAGGAGTAGCGCGAAAAAAAGCACTGTATTAGAAAGAAAAATGTAATTGAACGCCCCAATTTCGTGCATGAGCAGATGACCAAAGGCTTTCTATTCTGGAGCAAGGTTAATAAAACAGGAAACATTAGGATCTTTAGCACTTTAAAACAATAAACTGTTAGTACAGGTTTTGTTTACCGATGAGAGTTTATTTAATTTATATGGTTCAGATGCAAAGCGAAAACCGAATGAAGAATTTTGCAATAAAAATTCTAAACATACGATTTAGCATGGTAGAGGATCAGTCATGGTTTAGGGCTGCGTCTGATGTTGGAAGGATTTATTTTATTGAAGGTATAATGGACAAAAATATGCCCTTGACATTCTCATGGCGCAAGTAAAAGAAAGTGTGGGTAAATAAAGAATTGCAGACAATTTTTAGTTTTACCAAGACAATGACCTGAAACATACGACGCTCTTGGTAAAGAATTGTGTACTTAATTTTTGTCTAAATGTCATAAAAACAATCTCACAAGGCCCAGATTAAAATGTTATAGAACATCTATGAGATGAGCTTGAACCCTGAGTGCAGTATTAGAGTTGGGCAACTAAAGATCCAATCCTAAAAAAAAATGTATCCTAAGTGAAGAGTGGAATCAGATTGGAGCTGAAGTTTTTAGAAATTTGGTTGCACTCATTTCAAAAAGACTGCAGGCAGTCATATAAGAAAAAGGATTGGAAACAAAATATTAAATTCTTTGTTTTGGCATGGAATTCCTTATCTGCCCGATTTTCAATGTGATCTCGTTTTTAAAGCTTTGGTTTGTTTTAATTTTATTTTACCGTTATGTTCTAATTTCTTAACTATGTTTCTGTTTAATTTTGCTCACCAATAAAGAACGTATTGAAAAAAATATTTACTCCAAGTTCCTCCTTTCTTTTTCATTTCTGAAACCAATGCGAAAGTGCTAAGAAATGCCTGCCCGACTTTCGTTGTGAGCCACTGTATATGATTTATTACATTTTTTTTTGACATTTTAAAGTGATTCAATGAAGTAAATATTTAAATTCATTAATTTTTAATCTCTATGGGGATTTTAAGCCCCAAAAACCCTCCCTTGGCTGTTGAAATGGCTTATACATTTCACCCGCCTAGGGAACTTTTCCGCCCACAAATAAGTGAAAATACTATAATCTCAGGCAGTTTTGGTCGTAGAAGACTAAAATTCGGTAATTTAGTTTGTATGGTTACTTTCGGGAACTGTATTTAAAATGGGCGTGTTTGATCATTAGTCACGCCAACTTTTTCATAAATTATTAAAATTGGCTATTGTGCCGACTAAGCAGAAATTTTGACAATCGATTTGTTTTGAGTACGAAATGGTTTAAGGAAAAAAGTGTAGCATTTTACCGCCCACAAATTCATAAGAATGCTTTATTTCGGACGGTTTTTTGTCGTATAAGACTAAAACTTAGTAATTTATTTTCTTGATAATGCTGAATGGGAACCCCCAGAAAGGTAGGTGATAGAGCGAAGTTGTGTTTAGAAATAAAGAAGTTTCACTTCTATACTTTGTGGTAAGGCACTTTCTATGGAAGAAAAAAAGTTTTCCGGGCCACTCCCTCGAAATAAACTTTGGTTTATGTTATGATGATTCCCCAAATATTTCGGCTTTAGCGAGAGCCTATAGGTAGCTAGAACGGTTTGAAAAAACCGCTAAAAATTGTGTTTCTATAGATAATTTTTTTTGCCATGATGCTTTTATCAAAAAAATTTTCACAAATAGTGTTAATCGAAGAATTACAGAGTTCTGATTGACTGAATTTGTTAAAATTTAAGAGTAAACTTTTTGAAATCGTATAGATGGAGAATGCACCAAAGAGTCTATGAACGCTAAAGTAAAAAAAATGCTTTGTTTAACTCGTCGGTTTCTTGGTAAAACTCACCAAGTACACTAAATTCCCTCTTTTTACTGAGAGAACTAATTCTTAAAGATACATTAATTTAAATAATACATCTTATTGGTTTATATTTTTCACAATTTTAATTTGTTTTTTGGTAACGTTTTGTATACTTTTTCGTGTTTAATTTTTTCGAAATGAAAAATGATGGAATATTAAAAACAGTTTTTTATTATAGCAAATCTTTTCGACACTCGGGGTTATTGTAGCGCTTGCGCGATTCAATCTTGCTTGCAATATGAGCGGGTCGGTTTTTATCTATGACTGACATACAGAATTGGCTTACCTGTTGTACAAATCGCTCGGTATTTTGAGAATGACATAAAAATTCTAAAAGTTATTGGTTTAGAAAAATAAATAATTATTTTCACCAAACTCTACTTTACCTGGAATATTAATAATTTTATCTGAGTCACTTAGTTTCAGGAAGTAGTTTCGAGTATACAACTAGATGCATGACAGTTCCAATTTCATTCCAATCAATCATTGTTTTATATGAATCGCAGTTAAATAATATCTTAGGCACATTGAATTGGCCAACTCCTTGGGCGCCATAAGAACGCGATTGTAAAATAATATCAATTCAGTCAATCAGGCTAATATCCGACAGCATAACAATGGGCCTATAATAGTAAATTAGTGACAGGAAAGAAAAGCAGCAATCAGAACCTTTCCAATGATATCTCGGAATGGTAAATCAGGCGAAAGATGGAGGAGTTATACATATTTTATAAAAATTTTAAAAAAATATTCAAAAAATCATTGCAAAAAAATAAATGTCTTTTATGTTTCGCAAATTTCCCAAAAATTTTGACACAGAACTCTGTTATTCTTCGATTTCTCGATACTATTTGTGACAACTTTTTTTACTAAAAATATGGCAAAAAAATTATCCATAAAAAACGCGATTTTTAGAGGTTTTTTCGAATCATTTTAGCTACCTAACGGCTATCGCTAAAGCCGAAATAGTTGGGAAATCATCAAAACATAAACCAAAGCTTATTTTGAGCTTATTTATACCAAAAATGATATTTCATATAAATAACACCATTTTTTGCAGTCATTTGATTAAGTCTGAAATAAAGCACTTTTATTGATTTGTGGGCGGTAAAAGGGGGTGTGGAAATTTTTCCTAAACCATTTCGTACTCGAAACAAATCCATTGCAAAAAATTTAGCTCAATCGGCAGAGTAGATTCGGAATTTTTTCATGATTTTTGAAAAGTGGGCGTAGCCACAGTGGGGCCACGACTATTTTTAGTACATTTGCTGACATTAACCATATAAACTTCATTACCTACTTTTAGTCTAATACGATAAAATATTTCAGTGAAATAGCAATTTTGAAAATTTTTTCAAAACGGTATTTCACAATGAATCGGTACAATTTGGTGAATTTTTTAAAAGATACTGCAAGACAATAAAATGTTCTTACGATATTTGTTATCAAGAATCTTTGAATCGTTAGGATTTTTTCTGATTGACTGCTTCAATAGGAACATTTTTTAAATTTTTTATATTTTAGACTATTTTCAAAATCCTGTACAAATGAAATTATAATTAAAATTATTTTGATATTTTGAAAAATCTGCTTTCAAAAATATTTTTATATTGACTTTCAAAAACAAAAAATCTAAAACAATAAAATTCTCCAAAAGTAGTGATTTTAAAGGGTTATAGAATCTACAAATATTATTTTTATGGACTAATAATTTGAATTTACTGTCTTTATAGTATTTGCTTTACAACGATACCTATTTTGTTGGGTTTTGAGACAAAAATATTTTTGTTTTTTGTCCACAACTCGTTCTATAGTGTAACACCCTTATAATATTTTTTATTTACCGAGGGTTAGGTCAGAATTCCGATATAATAATCAACAGTCAGCATTACCATGACTTTTGATTGACTTTGATGTGTTTTTTGATGCGAAGCTTTTTACGCCTCGTTTTGTGATTTGCTTGATTGAAATGTCAAAAACGACACTTTTTTCCATACATCTTTTCTTAGAATTGTTGTTGTTTTTTTACTTGCGTCTATTACAATAAGAGGATATAAAGTTAAAAATATTCCTTTGTAAGCAAGCAGTGAGAATTGAACTCGGACCTTTTAGATCGAGAGCTCTACACACTAATCCCTAATCTAAAACCCTTCGTATCATGATGTGATTCCTATCACATATCCTACCTATTCTATTGTGAATGCGTGAAGCTATAATGTAGCAGATCACAATAATCGATCAAATACTACGTTTCCATGGCGAACTAAGTCGGAGTTGACTCGGGATTAACTTCCCATTGAAACGCGAGTTGAGTTGAATGTCGTTAAATTCACGAAACTTGTTAGATTTAACTGAGTTAGATTGGATGCGTTCAGAATATGAAACAGTTGCTCAACTGTTGCGCAAGGTTTTCTTGATTATTTGTTATTTTATTTTATTTCTGCCACTGCACACAAAGTAGCAGAAACTAATACTGATCAAAGATTCCTTCAAAGAATTTTGCACCTTCTGAGCGCACACATTTATACTAAGAAAAAATGGCGAATAGGTTAGAACCAAGGTTAAAATCTCATCGCCTCTGTGGTACAGTGCACTACAGTGCATCAAACAACTAGAATTTGTATTTAAAATCAAGTATGATTTAAGCTATCAAACATTTAGAATTTGTATTTAAATCATAATTGAGCAAAAGTAAAGAAAGAAAGAAAGGTATAGATTAGATAAAAGAAAAAAGAACTGATTACTTAAATCGACTATGAAAATTTTCATTAGGAGAAATGTTTAGAAATGGCCTGTTTGAAGCTTGCCTCTCCGACTATTGATTAAAGATTGGTTAGTAATGCATTCCACAATCTGATGGCGTTAGTAAAAAATAATCGTGTTGACTTCAGAAAGTTTAAACTATGTACTATAAGCATTTGACTTCTTTGCAAATGGCCAAATTGAAATTTTTCATAAAGATATGTTGGCGTCTTATTCTTTATGAGTTTCTGAAGAAATATGCAATTCCGAGCATTTAGATAATTCAATATATCGCAGCCATGTATACTGTTTTTCTGTTTACTGTTCTGCCAAGTGATCAAACTTGCGTAAGCCATATACATATCTTGTCGCATGATTAAATGCAATTTGCAATTTGAGTTGAGAGCTCGAATTAAGCTTACTGTATGCAACTTCAGAGTAAGTGATCACCGGTAGAATAAGTTGAATCACTAATTTACATCTAGTAGAAATTGGTATATGGTATTATGGTATTTAAAATTTTTTAATTTAAAAAATTTTTTATTAAAAAAACCATTAAATTATCATGCTTATGAAGCTGTGAAAAAGCTTCGCTTTTCTCGTGTGTCCAGTGACACATCTGTTTTTTTTTAAGTCAGTATTAAAAAAGTATTTCTAGATAGATTAATGGTTTCTATAGATTCCATTATAGATACTAATATAGATTAACAATGTTTTAATTTGGTGTTGAGCCTTAAATTGGACACAATGCTACATTGACCTTATTTGTTTTAAGGAAAGTCCGTTTATTTTCATAGAATACTTGTATATCCTGTTAAATTGATAATGCTTTAGATGTAAGGATAAAATCCATATCTCTGTAAATTGTGCAATGACAAATGTTTTTAAATGTTTTTTTACTACTTAAAATAAAATATCTATTTATCTATCTAAAATGTTTCAATTTAAAAAATTTTTGTTAAAGAAACCATTAAATTATAAAACGTATGAAACTGCGAAAAAGTTTCATTTCTCTCGTGTGTCCAGCGACTCATCTGTTTTTTTTTTTCGTTGCATTAACAGCTGTTTTTGACAACTCCCGAGCACTAAAAGAACTGTCATTCCATCTTGTAGTTATTATATAGTTATGGTCAAGTTAAAACAAAGGTCACGTATCAGTCTGTGAGTGAGGTAGATTTATCTTCGGAAATGTGAGTCCAAATCAGAAAAAAATTTATAAATTCTATCTAAACTATAGAATTGGTCATTAAAAAAGACATAACTTTACAATGATCACTTCACCACTTTGTTTCAAAAAAGCATCGCTTGTGGTACAGTAAAAACGTATATAAAATTGTGATAAGCTACATAGGTAAAATACGTTTTTGTTTTCAATAACGCTGCATTTAATTTTTTTCAATACATTATTTTGAATTCTGATACTTTGTGTTTTTGACATAAAAATGTTGACTTTGAAACTTAAACTCATTAAACTCTTAACTCATTAAACAAAAATTTTCGAGAAATTGTAACATTTTTTAGTGAAGTTAGGGACGCACCCAGTACCAGCGTCTATGATGAAAATTCCATTTCGGAAAATATCCCGCTTTCTTTCTCACAGACTGTTTCTTCAGGGACACAAACAATCCTTTCATCAGAAGACCACATTATCGCAAAAAAAAAAAAGAGAAAAAATAAAAAAAATAATAAGAAGCGAAAATCATTTGGATCTACTTCTCAGGCCGAGCAGCCCTCAGCACCGCTTTTGAACAGGAACACTCCAGTTACTTCCTCGTCACCTTCTAACATTCTTTCTTTGATTAATAGTTCAGTTTTGACTCCTATTGAGCCTAGAAATCTATCAAGCTTAAGGGCAGTGTCGAGGGAAAAAAAATGTATTTATTCAGCCCGACACAACTGTTGAAAATGTATTAACCTTTATCAAACATAATAACTTGTTGAGCCAAAATGCATTTTATTCATGCAAAAAATAGGTAATAAACCTTCCCATGCTTCCTTTATACTCACAGTTCCAGCTGAAGAGTTTGCAACTGTTCTAAACTCTAATTTATGGACTGATAATATACTCGTTACAGAGTTTCAGCCTAAGAATAAGCCTAGAGGGACGACTCTAGTCGCTCTTCAATCCCAAAAAAACTGAATAGGTTATCCCTTTACTATCAAAATGTAAGGGGATTACGCTCTAAGACTCGAGACATATTTTTAATGTCTCAGAATTTCTCTGAGGATATTATCGCACTGACTGAAACTTGGTTAAACGGAAGCATTACTGACTTCGAATTGTTTGATAACAGTTTTGAAGTTTATAGAAGAGATAGACACGCTGACAATACTTCTGCTGTCGGTGGAGGTGTCTTATTAGCTGTAAGGAACTCCTTCGTTAGTTCCATTATTGTTATTTCCTGCTCTACTAACATCGAACTTATATGCGTTAAGGTTGTACATTACAATTCTAATGTATATCTTATTAATGCATACGTTCCTTTTAAGAGCAGTGTAGAAGTTTATGCAAGCCTTGCGGATTGCATAGAATACGTTATAAGCATAATTGACGTTAATGACGACATTTTATTGTTAGGTGATTTTAATCTGCCTGACTTGAAATGGGAATCTTCTGACGATGATACATATTTTTGTGCATCTAATTCGAAGACTCGCCAAGAGCATATATTTGTTGATAATATATGTTCTGACTTACAACAAGTGAGTTGTATTTATAATAGTCGTGAAAGACTTCTTGACCTGGTCTTAACTACAGACAGTAAGAATGTGAATGTTGAGAGGGCCCCTCATGCTTTGACTGCTGTTGATGAATACCATCCACCATTGAGCATATGGTACAAATCAGACAGGGATAATATAGTAAAGTCTAACTCAATAGATAAAGTTTATGAATTCAATTTCAAAAAAGCTGACTTTTTGAAGTTGAATCATTTACTTCAAAGTAAACTTCATGCTATTTTAGAATATGTTAATAATAACACTCTTGATGATTCAATTAATTTTTTTTATATGGAAATCTTTGCTGTGTTTTCTCTGTCCGTGCCATATAGCCTCAAATTAACGAAAAATTGTGCTTACCCCTGGTACACAAAGGAGTTAAAGATTCTTCGCAACAGCAGGAATAGGGCATGGAAAAAATATGTCTGTAGCTTAGACTTGAATGACCTAGAAATCTACAAGCGTTTGTTTCTGGACTTTGAAAATTGCTCAGCTACCTTATATCAAAATTATTTGGACAGTACTAAGCTGAGAATATTGTCTGATTCGAAGAAATTCTGGGGTTTCATAAACACCAAAAAAAAAATCTGATAGATTCCCTTCATCATTTAAAACCTCTGACGGATTTACTGACGATCCTGTCGTAATTTGTGGTCTATTTGCCAATCTCTTTAAAGAGTCATTTTGTTCAGACTCTTTTTATCCTGATGAAGAGTACTTTGAATATATGAACTCTACACCCAGGGTTTCGTTGGATTCTATATCCTTTACTTCAGAGGATATTTTAAAGTATATTGGATTGATCGATGAGGATTTTAATGCTGGACCTGGCGGAATTCCTGCCGCAGTGTTAACACGATGTGGTTCCGTTCTAAGTCAACCGCTGTCCATGTTATTCAATAAATCAATTAGCGAAAGTATTTTTCCACTTTTTTGGAAAAAATCTTTTATAAGTCCTATTTATAAAAAAGGTTGTAAGAACGATATAAACAACTACAGGCCTATCGCGAAACTCTCGTCGATTCCAAAACTTTTTGAGCGACTCGTGTATGATCGTGTGAAAATTCGATGTGGGAAGGTCATGACAACTCGTCAGCATGGATTTGTTACTGGCAGATCCACTGTGTCTAATCTCCTTGATTTTACAACATTCTGCTTAAATTCAGTTTATTCAGGTAACCAGGTCGACTGTATTTACACTGATTTTAGTAAAGCATTTGATAAACTGCCACACAACTTAATTCTATTTAAACTAAAGTTAATGGGTTTTCCACAATTTTTTGTAAGCTGGATTCAATCGTATCTGACAGAGCGATCTTATCAAATACGATTTCGAGGCGTATTGTCAGCTGAATTTATTGCTGAATCAGGTGTTCCTCAAGGTAGCCACCTTGGTCCACTTCTGTTTATTTTAGCCATTAATGATGTAACCCACATCATCAAACACTCTCATCTACTTATCTATGCAGATGACATGAAAATATACAGAACAATAAATGCTAAAGACAATTCAAATCTGCTCCAGTCTGATTTGAAATCCTTTGAAATTTGGTGTTCTAAAAATAATATGTTTTTAAATCCAGTTAAATGCCAAATTATGACCTTTTCGCGAAAAAGGAATAATTAAATTTTTGATTATAAGATAAAAGATACTGCTTTAAGTCGTGTAGATGCTGTCAAAGATCTTGGTATATGCATGGATTCTAAGCTATCGTTTAACGTTCATATTGGTTACATTTGTAAAAAAGTATCTTCTATGATCGCTTTTATAAAACGCTGGGCCAAAGAATTTAATAGTATGATCACAACTACAACGCTGAATTATGCAATTGTGCGACCTCACTTAGAGTATGCAAGTCAAGTTTGGTCCCCAAGTTACAATGTGCATGTTGAACGTATAGAGAGAATCCAAAAACGTTTTGTTCGGTTTGCTCTAAGGGGCTTAAGTGCAACGGACACTTTAAACCATCCCCCTTATGAGGATCGTTTAAAACTATTAAAAATGCAATCTTTGAACGAGAGAAGGAAGTCTGCAGATATCGTCTATTTACACCAACTCATAACTGGTGTATTCGATTCACCAGAACTCCTAACTCTTATAAATTTTAACACTAACCGTAGAAGCAGTAGAAATGGTAACAATTTAATTTACTTTCATTTTAGTAGAACAAATTATATGGCTACTGCTCCTATACATCGCATGAGTACCTTTGTTAACAACTGTAGCTTTTTTGATGTTAACTTATCGAAAGGTCAACTCAAAAGTAGATTGAAAACTAATGTATGATTAGATCTATGTAAACGCATGGTTAGTTGTTATGTCTTGTGTTGTCCCTGAGCCCAACCCATATTATGGTGGGTAAATTTTTCTCCCTTTAGATTGTTTTGGACCACTCTTATCGATATCATTAAGGCTATTCACAGTTTGAGCGTACTTTTAACAAATCGTATTTATAGCATTTGTTATTGTTCAAACTGTGAGCACCTCGCCATGTGACTGTCGTGCAACCCTGTGATGTATGTGATTATGCGGCTGTAGACAGAGCATAAAAATACGAGGTACAAAAAACACGTCCAAGGGCTGCTTTTATTTACGCGTGCCTGCGTATTTGCGTTTGTATGCAAAACAACAACAAAGCAAAATACGCTTTCGTAAATTGGCGTACAAATAGCAAATTGTACAAATGGCAGAGGTGCGTATTCCAGCGCTGTGAATGGCCTTATTGAGATGTTTTAATGTTATATGGGCTGGTTCTTAAGATGATCTAATGCGGAGAAAGTGCGAAAAAGCTGTAGTAGCTGAACTATATTATTATGTATAATTAAAAAATATAATAATATTCGGAAAAATAAACTTAAACTAATTGTACCAAAAAATTAGGGATGAGACGTAGCTCCGCAAAATTAAGCATCCGCTTCCCGATCCACATCAGCATTATTTATTTTTGATACACGCATCCGCAACTAAGATCCGCATTAATAAGAATTTTTTATTATTAACACAAAAAGAAGAAGTTAACGGGTAACTGACTTGAATCTGTGAAAAAATCAGTTTTTTTTCTAATTCAAGGATAAATGTGCGGAAGTTTTTTCAATGTCCTAAAAAATTTAATTTTTCTCATTATTTTCCACTTTCGAAAACTTCTTAAAAAATAAAAAGTAAAAATTTTTTTTTTCAAAATATTCTTTTATTTAAAAGAAAACATGAACTAATAAGAAAAAAATTTATTTAACTGACATTTGTCATATGTGCATATAGTAGGTTAGGTTAGGTTAAACCGGATGCCTTCGTGAAGGCTCACATAGACCAATTCAGGTCCTTAGTGGTACCGGTAGCGAACAAAAGGAACCTTTGTGTTTGTTTAAAAGTCTTTAAAGATTTGCGTTGAATCCGCAAACCTTAGGAGGGATTCTAGAGACACCCTGGCTACATCTTTAAGCGACGGGAATGTCGATGAGCCTAGGTATTTTAGTCTTGATCTAAGTAGGGCGGGGTATGTGCATAGTAGGTGCTCCAGGGTCTCCACTGTGCCCGGTTCCTTGCACTTCCTGCAGTTGTCATCCGTGGTGCTGCCAAGCTTCCTCGCGTGGGCTGCCGTCATGCAGTGACCAGTTAGCATGCCCACTAGTGTCCTGCAATCTTTGCGCGGCCGTGCCAAGATAAACAGAGTTCGTTTTTCGCATTGTGCATTGCACATGATTTTCGAGATTTTGCACGATGTCGTATCTCTCCATCTACGATTCACTGCTAGTGTGGCTCTTCTTTCGAGGTTCCTGTACAACTCTTGTAGCGGAGTAAGTACATGTTCTACGAGTTCTAATTCCAGCCCGGCGCCTTCCTTTGCTAAACCATCTGCCATCTAGTTTCCCTCAATGCCCTGGTAGCTAGGGACCCAGTAGATTCGCACTCTTTTCGAAGCGCATAGTGCATTTAGTCAAGACACTTTTGGACTTGATGCTAGCGGAGCGCATGGATTTGATCGCCGCTTGACTGTCAACGAAAATGTTGATGTTAGAGTGTTGTGTGTCCATGCTGAGGGCTATCTCAGCAGCCTTCCTTATGGAAAATATTTCCGCCTGGAAGATACTGCAGTGGTTCAGTTTATATGGCTATATTAGGCTCGGCGCAATACACTGCCGCACCTACCCCCGTAGGCATTTTGGAGCCGTCGGTAAATATGTTGACCGCCTGCTGTGCTTGTTCTATACCTTTGCACCAGTCATTTGGTCCCAGAAGAGTTCGTGCTTTGGAATTGACGATCGTGCGAGGCACCATGTAGTCCGTGCTACTAGGTAGATCCTTTCCGATTGTACAATGTCCAAAATTTTGAATGTGCATGTTGCCTGCCGCCGTAAGGCGTTGTGCCGTTTTTCCGGCTATTAGTTTTGCGTGTATGTCCAGGGGGTCCATACTTAGAATGGTTTCAAGCGCTTTAGTTGGAGTTAATTTCACTGCCCCCGTGATGCATAGCGGTGCCTGCCGCTGAGTTTTCTCCAAGTGCCTGAGGAATGTTGATTTGTTCACAGCCGGCCACCACACAATAATCCCATAGAGTAGAATAGGACGCACTACCGTTACATAGATCCAGTGCATTAGAAAGGGTGAGAGACCCCAGGTACTGCCTAGCATATTCTTGGATGTGTATAGCGCAATGGTGGATTTCTTCACCCTTTCTTCCACGTTGGTTTTCCATGACAGCTTGCTGTCCAGGACGACTCCAATTTGTGTTTATTTTCGGTATGAAACGTATATCGTTCAATTTCGGTGGTATCCACTGTGGTATCTTGTAGCTTTTCGTGAAAACAACCAGATCCGTTTTCTCTGCGTTAATACTAAGACCGATTGAATTTGACCATCTAAGTACATCTTTGAGTGTGCTCTCCATTATGGAGCTTACTGTTGATAGACATTTCCCTACTATAATTATGCTTATATCGTCTGCATAGTTATCCTCGGGGCTCTACCTGCGAACTTTTCGAGTAGTTCATTAAATACTAGATTCCATAGTAGTGGCGAGAGGACCCCTCCCTGGGGTGTCCCACTGCGAGCTTCCCTTACCATGGATTTAGTGCCCCACTCAGCAACTTGTCTAACCAAAGGTTTATTGCCGGTGGTGCCTCTATTGCACGTAATCCACTAAGGATTGCGGTGGTTGATACATTGTTGAATGCACCTGAGATATCTAGAAACGCCCCGAGTGCGTATTCCTTGTGGTGGAGGGCTTTTTCTATGGTAACTACTAGGGAATGTAGTGCCGTTTCAACCGATTTCCCTTTCGTGTATGCGTGCTGGTCGGTTGATAACTGGATTGAATTGTTTCTTAGATGCAAGTCAATCAGTTTCTCGAGCGTTTTGAGTACAAAGGAGGTCAGACTTATTGGCCTGTAGTCTCTCGGACATGGATGGCTGCTCTTACCTGCCTTGGTAAGAATACAACCCTCGCTGTCCTCCAAGCCACAGGTACATAGTTTGGCCTGATGCATCCGTTAAATATATTCTTCAGCCATGGGACGACTCGCGATTCAGCCGTTTGCAACATGGCAGGAATTATACCGTCTGGTCCCGGAGATTTGTATCCCGAGAACGAGCTTATAGCCCATACGATTCCGTCCGACGTTATTAAGTCGTGTGGAACCTGTAGCGGGGTTGTCCTGTGTTCTCGTATTATAGCAGTGTTTGGAGCTTCGGTACAACCAGGAAAATGCGCCTTTAAAAGCACCTCGAGGGATTCCTGACTGCTCTCCGTCCACTGGCCATTGTCTTTGCGTAGCTGGCTCTGAATGGAGGGCTGCTTTGAGAGTAACTTATGTTTGAGCAGAAGTTCTTCCACAAGTGTCTTTTTGCTCTGCGTACGTTTGTTTTAAAAAGTAGTTTTAAAAATGCATATAGTAGGTATATTATAGAATCAGAAGAACCCCATCTTGGTTACTCATCATCATAATTAAAGCGTACTCCAATTAGTAAATGTGACGGACATACGAACGAAGCAAGTTAAAAATAAGCTTATAAAAATGGTAACAGATGTCCAGATGACTTTTTTGCCGATAGGTAGCAGTACTTGTTACCAAATTTGTAGAGAAAACTTCAAATAGTTGTTTATAAATGTTTTTTTTTTTTTTAAACATAAAAAACTTTAAACTTTCGCAGCTCATTTATAAATTAGTTTAATGCATTTTTGAAATTCCTCTGGAAATTAGCTTTAGTTTTACTAAAATTATATGTGTACAAAAACTATTAAAATAAAGTCAGTAATCCCTTTAACCCTTAGCGACTCCAAGGGGTGAAAATGTATCCCAGATCAAATTAAGCTTTAAAGTTAGAGTTAGTGGTACATAAGGATGGTAATATCTGACATTTTGTGGGTAAATACTAGAACGGGGTACTTGAGGTCAGTGGAATTTGGAGCAAAAAATTAGTCTTCTCGAGACGAAAACATCGATAAATTATACATTGAGATTGGCTGTAAATCGGACGTTCGGTCAAAAAAAATTTTTTTTCGAAATTACCTTCCAAAAATACTTCGAATTAGATGTTGTGCGGCAAACTTTTTTTTTGTTACGGTTTTTTTGTTACCTATGCATGTTAAAAATAAGCAAGTATCTTCTGCGGTCGAAATTCGACCAACTGTCTGCAAAAAAGTGAGCAAAAATGAACACTAACTGAAGTTAAGCCTAAAATGAATGCTCAAGGACCTATAGCATAGATTTGAGGAAACAGAACATTAAAGATGGGAAGCAAAAATGACAGCACTCGTTTGTCATTTTTGTAGCGTTGAAGTTTGTGTACCTTACATAACATAAACCTTTACATATAATCGCATAAAAATGAACACAATCTTTGTCATTCCGTAGCTTCTCTAAAAGAACCGCGTAGCAAAATATTTTTCAACAGAGCTTATATCGCTCCCGATTTAATCTCTAAAAGAGTAAAGTGTATGAGCTGGTTCTATTATTAATTCTACCAACATTTCTTTCAAACAAATTTACCCTTTTTCAGTCAGCTTTTTAGGATCCCCCCCACAAAAAAACTCAATAAATAAAGAAAACTGCCAAAAATAGTTTATAGCTGTTATTACCCTGAGGTGATTCTTAGATGAATCAAATGTATTAGATGGTCCAATTATGTTTTCAACCTCAACATTTCTTTTAAATACCTATCTGCCTCTCATTATTTAGCATTTTTCGTAAAGCAGAATTTAATTTTCTTTCTGAGCTCATAAGATATGGTAATTTTAACATCTAAACAAAGATATTTTTTAATTTAAATTTATGTTAAAATGTTCAAATCTCATGACCCCATTGAATCCCCTCTCTAATTTTTATATTGTTGAAAATGTCATTTTGCCAGCTTTACCTTTTACTTTTAATTTATTTCATTATTAATTTTTAAATTATGTTCTTCGAACTCCTACTTTGAAATCAATTACCTTCCACAAGGAATAAGACCCCCAACCACTAAAATTTATCAAAATTAATTTTAAATCCCTTCAATTACTTTTCCAACGGTTGCTCAAAATAAAAATTCGGCTAAGAAACTCTTTTCCTAATCAAAAAAATAATTGTGTTTAGATGTTAAAATGATCATATCTCATTAGCCCATTAAGTCCCTACCTTAAAGGTGATTTAAGAAAAATTATTAAAAATTTTTAAATGGTATTCTTTGAACACTTGCTTTAAAACCAATTACCTTACCACAAGGGATGGAACCACCAATCACTAAAATTTCCAAAAATTATTTTTAGATACTTTTCTACTTTTCTATCGATAGTTCAGAATTAACATTCGGTTAAGAAGTGTTTGAGATATGAATTTTCGTAAAAATCACCTTTCGACGTTTTCGTTGATTTTTATGAATTTTTTGCACCCTGTAACTCCGCCAAAATTCACGACAAACTTTTTTCATTCAAATTCAGTTTCTAATTTAAGTCAGTGATGCAAAATTTCACTCAAATCGGAGATGGTTACTCCGTAATTTTTATTTTTACGGTACGTTTAAAATGAAATTTTTTCTATCGTTATTCTTTTTAATCAACGATTTTTCATACAAACATACGTTGTACTGAGAAAATCTATAGTTTTCGAGAATTTTTCATAGTTTACTATTTGTAACAACTTTCACTAGGACAATATGTATTCACACATGTTACATAAAATAAATTTTTATTGCAGGGTATTCGTAAGAGATGGCGAAAAATGGCTGTATAATTTTTTTCACATCTTATCAATGTCTAAAATTCTTCCGTCTCTTATAGTTTAGCTTTTATTAAAGAAACGCTCTTTTTACGATTATGTTTCAGATCAAAGGTCACCAATCTAAAATCCAGACTGGAATCCCTTACTAAAATGAAAATATAATTTCAATCCCTTTTCTAAAATAAATTTTAAAAAAAACGTAACACTTTTGATGCTTACGTGCATATAAATAAGAATAAAGCTTAAGATTAAGATTTTGTCTTATCACATCTTGTGGTGAAACGATAAAGCATTTTAGCCGCGAATTCAAAAAACCATATTTAACTTTTTCCGAAACACCGTATAAAATATTGAAGATTATTAAATAAAATATGAAGATAAAAATATTTTTTGTGGCATAACGCACGACCGACCTCCCCCCGAATATTTGATCGAAAAATGTGTACAATGCAATTTTATTTTGTGTTGTCTCACACACTATTTCCACTTACAATATTTGATTGCATACGAAGTGTCAAATTGAATTTCATGATATCCAGATTTCATGCTATAATATTTAGGTGGGCACTTCATCTCATGAAATTTCATTTTGGAATTTTTTTTTAAAAGTTTTTTAAATTAATTATTTCTTCCATTTCGCCATTCCATTTTATGTTTTTTCTCTTTTTTAATGCTTTTGCAATATTTTTGCTTAAAAAGTTCTTAAAAATGTACACACTTACATATTTTACTGAAAAGTGACAGGCTCATCTCATGAAAAATATCTCAAGAAATATTTCAAAAGATAAATTTCATGATATTAACAGTTTCATGATATGAGTAGCCTACACTTGAGATATATATCATGAAATTCAATTTAACAGTTCGCATGCAAACAAATATTTTAAGTGGAGACAGTGTGTCAGCAACGCTGGTTGAATGTGCCCGGAAAGAGTCAAGAAAAAGCTACAACAACCGCACAGCTGTGTGCTTTTTTCACTCTCGCGACTCTCAATGGAACGAATGGCCGCATTCAGCGCAGACAACAGTTGGCAACTGTTGTGTGAAAATTCGCTGAATGGTCGAATTTCGGGAGTGCTAACTAAAACTGATCAGGTAGCGGACGCCATTTAATCGAGCAAACAAATTCTATGCTACATGAACACAACTGTTTGGTAACTGTCGGATGCAGCTACTGACGCTGTTAAATTAATAAACACAGAAAGAACGCAGCAAATTTAAGTGAGAAACCTTTGCAATTGAATTAAATTTACATAAAAATTAAATATACACCTAATCCTGTTTTTGTACGGTACATACGTTCCAGAAAATATCGTGTAAAAAAAAATCGTGTAAAAAAAGACACACAAAAAGACAAGATAATTTTAAAGAAATAAAAACAAAAATTAAAAAATTTACACATTTTAGATATAAAAACACAACCTAAATATTAAAAAAAAATCACATCTTCAAGTAACATAAAAATCAAAATCATTTTAAAGTTCATTTTAAAGAAACGTGTGAAAACAGGATAAGTTTTGTCGTGTTATTTTAAAAATAACGTGTAAAAACAGGATAAGTTTATTTCTGTCGACCGTGTTATTTCAAAATCGTGTAAAAAAAGACCGTGTAAAATCAGGATTAGGTGTAATTAAATTGCATCTAACTTCTGACGTGTAGAGTATCAACACATTTAGAGAAAAACATCGCGCACTAAGGTAGCGCTACCATTGCAGTTCATAACAGTTGTCTGCGCTGAATGCGGCCAATATGTGGCTTGATTGCTTGTTGCCAGCGTTGCCATATGGTCCGATATATCGGATATGTTACGATTTTATTACTTGAATCCAACGTTCCGATATTTGACCAAAATTTTTCAAAATGTTACGATTTCAGAAAAAGTAGATCCGGCGTCCGATTTCGCATATTTTTTTATATACATATATATATATGAAAAAAAATTAGTATACTAAAATTGATGGCAACTTTAAAATAAAAAGATGCGATGGTACTTCTGCATTTCCAATAATGGGAAAATATATTTTTGAATTGTTGAGCGAACTTTTAGCAAAATAAATATTAATAAAACTAAATTTCGCAATAAATAAGAGTAAGATACAATGGAAGGAGCTCTGCATACAAAGGATTATCTGCTTATGAAATCTTATAACTGTTTTAGTCTTGAAATTGATAAAGAATTGATAAACAAATTTAATAAAGCAATGACTTCGAAAAAATTATATTTTTTTCACATATTTTTTTTTTTCACTAAAATCTAAATTTTTTGATGTTTTTGCTGGCTTAAAACAACAACATTTTTTCGTTAATTTATTTGAAGCAAAAGCTTTACATTTATAGATTTAAAATTGAAAAATTATGTTCAATTATGTTAAATTACCGATTTAAGAGATCTACATTAAACGAAACTGTGTTGCAAATGTATTCGATTTGATTTTTACTCTTCGTTTGTGTGTTCAAAAATATCTTCAAAATGTAATTTATTATAATATATTTTCTTAATTTATAATGATTATTGAATTGACTTTTGAAAAAAATGTTATTTATTTAAATAAATAAACCTTAAATATACGTCATACGTTTAATAAAATGCAATATTTTACTTGTCTTCTTTGTTTTAAAATGCGACTGAAAATTTCTTAGTTCTTGTTTTCAGAGTTTCACAAATCCGACGATAAATCCGACAAGCAGAGTGCAAAAGTTACGATGTAAAATTTTTTTTCATGGCATCACTGCTTGTTGCTGTTTTTTATATGGGAAAAAAATGTTATGAATTTCTAGTTTTTACCTATCTTAGTGAAAAAACATTTTAATAAAAATTATATTGTGCACTTGCTATGAACCAGGGCTTTCAAATGATATAAGTTCTATTCAAATGTGTTGTCATAAAGTCGGTAAAAGGGGGTTAAAGATATTTATTTGTGTATTAGTATATGTTAAAAATGAAATAAAAACCATAAAATTGTATGAAACATATTTGGTTGTTTTTAAGACTGTTTTTCAAGCCATTTAGCTTGTTTAGTCTTAAGCCATAAATAAAAAATTTATAAAAATTGAATAATGAATAAAAAATATATAATGAATAGCAAATGAATAATGAATAAAAAATTAATAATGAATAAAAAATCAATAATGAATAAAAAATCAATAATGAATAATGAATAACAAATGAATGATGAATGAAAAAATGAATAATGTATTAAAAATGAATAAAAAAGAATAATTGCAAATTCTGAAAATCTTTGTGAATTGCATTTTTTGTTAATAGCATTCACATGAATAAAAAAATTAATTCATTATTCTGAGTAACGAAAATGAATAATTGAAATAAATAATGAATCTTCTTTTATAAAAATAAATGTGAATTAAAAATTTTATTTATAAATCAATTTTGCATTTATTGAATGCATTTTTATTTCGTTATTCATTTATTCACTTTTTTGTGAATGAATTCAAATTGAATGCATTCTTTACAGCTCTGCTAATTAGATTGTTTACTAACCGATTGGTTCGTGCCGCAATGTACGGCTGCTTTGGATTCACAAAATATATTTTGCCATTATAGCTACGCATTTATTTTTGTTTTGTTTGTCGTGAGAGCAATTGTCGAAACAAACCAAATCGCCTGTCGAGCGAAAATGATACAACATACTGCCAGATCGTAAACTTCACTTCGATGTTTGCTTTGACTGTGAAGTTACAACATGTCGCCACTGGCTGGCGAAGACTATGTGTAAGGGCGAAAGTGATTTCTTCAGTATTGAAATTTGCAACTGATCCTTTTTTTATGAACTAAAATAAAGAAATAACTGCGTATATTCACTAACTTTGTTGCTTTTCATTTAAATGTAAAGGTGAGTCTAGTAGTTGAATTGATATAAATTTGCAATTTGTTATTTTTCAAAATTTTGTTATTCCCACAGATAAAATCGTTATAACTTTTTTGTTTATTTAAAAGAAATTAATACAATTTATATATTTTTTGATACAAAAATTTAAGAAAAATTGTACGACATTTAATATGACATGACTCTTATTGACACAGTTTCAAAAAAAAACCCCAATAATCATAGATTAAATTTAAATAGATTTTTTTCTAATGAGTTGCAAGAATTTTTCTTTTGTGAATATGCAAAAAAAGTCAAAACCGCTATAAAAACTTTGCAATACTGTGTGACAAGTCTTCTCATAATGAGTGGACGCACTATATTAAAAACGATATGTGTATTTTTGTTTTTGTATGATCAGTTTGAGGGAAGTTTTTCTATTTACAATTTTTGGATAACGGTTTTTACAAGAAATAAAAGTTAATGGTATTGTATGATTATCATAATATGATGGTATGATTATTTGATTTTACAATAACATTAAACTTTTCGAAATTGTATTAAAACAGATTTAATCTACTCTAGCCATTATAGGAAATGGGACTTTTTTAGTAAGAATATATTAAAAAGTAAATCAATACTTTTCGAAATTGTATTAAAACAGATTTAATCTACTCTAGCCATTATAGGAAATGGGACTTTTTTAGTAAGAATATATTAAAAAGTAAATCAATACAAAAATAAAAATAAAAAGTAAACTTAAAAATATCTACTTTTTTTGGTTAAAGTTTTACTTATACCGTGCGTGGCAGCCACACACATATTTTTGTTTGTTTATCAGTAATACTTTTTTCTAATTAAAAAAAGAAACCGTTGTTAAACCCCGCTATCAACAAACTGAAAACAATTATGGAATTTACAAACGTGTATATTTTTCGTGCTATTCGTTATTAGTGCTGTTTACACTAAAACAATTCACAATGTGAAAAGCAATGTCAACAATAATGTGTATTATAATAATGTGAACAGAGCTAATAACGAATAGCGAGAAAAACTTCAACGTTTGTGAATTCCATAAGTGTTTTCGCACTGCAAAAAAAAGTCAAACTTACAGTCCACCCTAAATTGGTGCGCATTGCATTTCACTTAAAAGCGCCACGCAAATGTTCTATGGAGCCTATTTACAGTGCTGGCCTTAGGAGGGCCAACCGGGGCGCCGCACAGTGAGGTGTTGACCCATGAAAGATGGTATCAATTCAATTTTCTTTTGATTTTTTTTTAATAACTTTTATTCACTGCCGCTTGTTAAGTCTTTCTCATTTGTGGCAAAAAAATCGACATCACTACTTTCACCTATATTTTCATCATTGTCTTCATCGGATTTTTCCGTATCTTCAGCGTTGTCTTCATTTGTTGGTGGTACAGACAGCCATTTGTGACAACTTTCACAACTTCTTTTGCGGTAATTTCTTTTTGCTTGAAATTATTGGGTCTGAAGTAATTAAGAACTTATTTCAAATATCCTCAAGGGTTTTTTCTCTGATTATTTTTCTTGAAAAATGCTCTCTGAAAGATTTTAAGTCCTTATTTCTGGCTTCTTGCGCCTTTTCAGAAAGTTGACCAATCTGCAATAAAGCATAATTTATGATTTCAGGGCCATGAATTAAGATTTTATGCACAGTTGGTGGCATAATATTCCGAGTATTTTAGTACAAAATATCTTGCTGTATCAAGCGCATAGTCTCGAAATTTTTCGATGGTTGTGTCCGCTTGAAATTATGATTAAAATAAGATGCATTCTCTTAAAAAGCTTTACATCAATCTGGGTAACAGATGCTGTTATTTCTGCATTTTCAAAAAAACGTCGAGCAGTAAATTCTTTTCGAATTCTCGTCTTATTTGCTGATACAACCTGCTTCTCTGATGCCTCTCTAATCAGCCATTTTCTGACTGGTATCTTGTCACCTAAATATAACAAGCACTCAAAAAATCGTATCCAACCATGTATTGTTGATAAACCAAATTGAAGGTTTTCGACTCTTACATTTTTTTGAATCATTAAATCAATTTAATTGAATTCTTTAATAGCACCTTCACATAAATAGCACCTCTCTGTAGATGTTGTGATGTCGTTTCAGTGAGTGATTTACATACCTTTCCGTCTACCATGGTTAACATAAGGTTGTGGCTTACCTTGATTAATCTCTTTTCCCATTGTGCAGCAGATTTGCTGAGGCCACTTATTTGTGCTGCTACTATTTTTTTTTCTTTTTTTGACACATCTGCTGTTTTTTTAATAAACTCCATGCGAAGTGGGCGACAAAATCTTGTTGAAGAAAGTCGAGGATTTTGCCAAAAAACTTTAGATCCACAAACTAATTTGATTGGAACTATGGAGGCTATAAATATCGATGCATCATTTGCATCCGGATCGTGAAAAGCTTGCTTGTAGATGCTGGTGCCCGAACTTCCGTCAAGACTCCACTTCGAAAATAAACAAAAATTAGATGATTCATTATCCTCCAAAGAATTTATAACTTGCTTTTGCAGTATAAGCAAACGCTGGATTGTTAAATTTAGCAAAGCTTTCAAGTTTACTTCGCAAAAAAGTATCAATAATTGTTATAAATTCTCGGGAAGGATAACAATCTTTTTTGCGCTCTGCACAAAGCTATAGCTGGGAAACTTTTCGGGTGCAGCTCCTTTAGTAATGTTGTACTGATGGCGGGATAATTTTGCTTCTACAAGCACAGCTAGAGCATCTCCTGTACTAATTTTAGTAGGATTTTTATATTTTTCATAAGATTTCCTATATTTAATTGCCCTTTCAGGTGAAGTTGTCAATTCATGTAACAATTTTGATGCTTCAATGTGACCTTCAGCACGCAAAGACATTTTTGTGGCATACGCTAAATCTGATAATGGAGTTGAATCTCTTAACTCCTTACATTTTGCTCTTTTAGTTCTCTCGCAGGAATCTTCAAAGGACAGTTCCTTTCGATCGCGTTTCTTAGAATTAAAAATGGAGAATGCTATTGATGAAGCCAACCACCAATCGCGATTTGAATTAAGAAATCTTTCTTCAGTTCTATGTGGCCTTGTCCACCGCATCTTAAATGCGGAAATAAACGGACTCATTATTTCATCAAAATCATTCATATATCCCTCCGCAGGACGAATTTGACGCATCATTTCATCTCTCAAATATTTAAATTTATCGCTTAATTGGGAATGCCCAGAACTTTTCATTATATCAAATGAGTTTTGACGAGATGTAAACAACGTGTTTAAAGCGGTTCCTAAAAAAGACAGTGAATTTTATGTTTATATAAATCGAACTGCACTCAAATACCCGAATACCCATTTAACACAATTATACTTCATTAGTATACGACAAAACAAACTATTGTCAAATAAAACACAAACATATGCAACAATGACTTCTCGGCAAGGTTCAAACGGTTTCACATTAAAGACAAATAATACACGCTACATTAAAAATATTTTTTTTTAATGTAGATATTATATGATTTAAACACAAACTCTAAATGTTTGATAGTTTAAATCATACTTGATTTTAAATACAAATTCTAGTTGTTTGATAGTTTAAAACCATTTATTGAGTCTTAGGTCAAAGTTAGAACAATTAAAATATATATTTTTTCGTTAGAATCTAACGAATCTTTCCAAAGAAACAACAACGTTTTTTCAATATGAAAAGGAAGAAATCACTAGCTGATTTTATTGCAATTTTTGCCCTGCTAAAGGCTTCATCAGAAATCTTTCACATTCTTAACACATTCTCACATTTGTTGTTGTATTTTTGCTTTACTTTAGTCTCTATGCTTATGTTATTATTATGGAGTCCAACAGTCTGCTGGAAGTCTTCCACTAACAAACCATGGTTACTGAAGTTGTTTTTAGATTTTTGCTGATATATTTTCAGATTGTTTCTGTTTGGTCGTGCTCTACCATTTGATTAAAGTTTTTTCTAAATGATCTTGTTATTTATTATGTTTTATTATTTCATTATTACATTACATTATTACATTACATTATTACATTATGTTTTATTATTACATAATAAATAACAAGTTCATTTAGATAAACTTTAATCAAATGGTAACGTACGACCAAACAGAAACAAGCTGAAAATATATCAGCAAAAATCTAAAAACATCTTCAGTAACCATGCTTTGTTAGTGGAAGACTTCCAGCAGACTGTTGGACTCCATAATAATAACATAAGCATTCAAAACTTAAGTAAAGCAAAAATACAACAACAAATGTGAAATGGGAGAAAAACTGAGAAATTGACACTTAAAACCTCATCGCCTCTGTGGTGCAGTACGCTAGTGCGCGATTGCACGGGTATCACAAAGATTTTTGATGAAGCTTTTAGCAGGGACGAAATTGCAATAAAATCAGCTAGTGATTTTTTCCTTTTCATATTGAAAAAACTTTGCTGTTGTTGATTCTTTTGAAAGATTCGTTAGAACAATTAATTGTTCTAACTTTGACCTAAAGCTAAATAAATGATTTTAAACTATCAAACAACTAGAATTTGTATTTAAAATAATGTATGATTTAAGCTATCAAACATTTAGAATTTGTATTTAAATCATATAAAATCACGTAATAAATTACAAGGTCATTTAGAAAAAACTTAAATATTTTTTTGTAAGTTTATTCGTCTTTTATTTTTTAATATTAAAAAGAATATGTATTTCATATTGTAGGAGAATAGATCAATATCAATTACGACAGAATATCCAAAAGTAGTGACATAACATGTGATTCATTTAAACAGTAAATACATTGCAAATATAATTATTTTTTAAGTCAGTTATATAGCCTATACCGCACACCAACATCGACAGCTTAAGAAGAATAACAAAACAAAAAGAAATAAAAAAACATTGCATTGCATTACATTGTTGGTGGGTGCTTGCACTTGCTTGTGCAAAAAAGCTCAATAAATTCCGAAGAGGCAAACATGGCACAACCAAATTTTAAACACTTATTATGGTCAGTCTATATTTAAAGAAACTCACAATTAGATGACAATGGTGCACAAGAGAAAACACTTTAACACCACTTGAATAACAAAAAACTTAATTTTTTAATACATTTTTTTATCAACAAAAATAATTTTTTTTATTTACTCAAAAAAATTTGTATGCAGTAAGAACCACAATTATCCGAAGTTGAAGGTTCCATTAAAAAAACTTTCCACAAATATTTTTTTTTAATGAAATTATATTTTAAAAAACTTAAAAATTTCCAAAATTTCACTGCGCGCGAACCAAAGCAAAAAATGTTGATTTTTAACCGTGATAACTTTTCTTCCATCTTTAAACTGGTATAAAAAAAAAGTTGGTACCTTAAACAATTTTTTTTTAATTATAGCCATAAAAGTCCATAAAATACCTATTGTGCGCCGGTGGCTGGAGGGCACCGGGATCTATACGGCGCTGTGCGCGCACCCTTAACTTAACCACATTATTTGAATAACTATCTCTATAGATACAAATAAAAACTAAATTCAGCGTATTAACTTTTATGAACTTATCTTGTAGGAGTGAGAATAAGTTTTTAGCGTTTATCTACCACGACCTAAAATTTTGTTGCTTGTCTTGTCTTATCCATCACTGACTTATGTAAGGCGAAAGAGAGACGCACTCAGCGGCAAGCTAGAAATATCAACTTGTACTAGGCTCACTGTATATTTTTCTGTCTTTGCTCTATTTTACGCGACAGTTTGTAAGCAAAAAAACTTTTTTAGTAAAGTAGCCGATTTAGTCTAGTCGAATGCAGGCCACTTACTATCAAATTTATTGTACAATTGTACTGCAAATCGTACAGTTAGTGGGCTTGTCGTATAAGTACGAAGTTGTTTGACAAACAATTTTATCTTTTGTCTCATCATAGGATAAATTTGATAGTTAGTGGCATACTGCAGTGAAAAATCTTACTAGTTATGAACAATCTGCTTAAAAATAGATATCTAAATATAGTTTCAATAATACAAGTATAAAGCCAGTTTACGTAGTAGTAGTATACAATTGGTTTCAAAAAGACTAGAACAAAACGAATACTAGCATATAACTAGTATGAAAACTATTAGAATTAAACTGGCTTAAATAATACCAATATGAAACTGGTAATATTAAACTGGTATTTAACTAGATAAAAACATACTACCACAAAGGTGGCTCAAATCATATCAGGAAAAAGCCTAGGTTATATTATATAGGCATGCCTAACGTTTCCATGGCTTGGCTGTCCGTAAAAATGTAGATATCTTAAGTTGATATCCCACTATACCTCAGCTATTCCACAGCTCTATAAATAGCCACTATTTCAACCTGGAAGACGATACAATTATCTGGCAGTCTAAATGAGGTTCTTATGTTCAGATACGTTGAAAAGGCTCCTCCCCCGACTTTGCTGTCAAGTTTTGAGCTGTCAGTAAAAATATCATATATACAGTAAACCCATGTGGCGTTATAAAAGCCAAAATCAAACATACCTAGATTTTATTTTAAGCTATTGAATAGATCACAATTGAAATTAAATTCATTTTGGACTTTTTGCAATATACGCGGTACTTCACGCGCAACGACGATAAAATGTTAGAATATTTAATTTCATATCCAAAATGTTTCATTACCAGTTTCCAATTTCTTATTAAATTTTCCGATCAACAGTTAAGAATTTTTTTTTCAACTGTAAGAAATCATTCCAGTATCACTTTGATATTGAATATATCAATTCATGGTTTTAGCTGTGAAATTATAAAAGATTATTCGTCAGTATAACAGTTTCATTAGCCGATAGGTGGCGCTAAATACCTCACATATATATGCTGAAATTAGGAAGAGAAAAATCAACATAACAACAACAATTAAATGCAAACTTTAACTCGCTATAACTTAAAAAATATAAATTTTTAAGAAATAAAAAGTCCAGTTTGCACTTCTATAGGTCTAAACCTACCAAACCATACTAAATTTATTAAGATAATACTTGTACTTAAAAAAGACACAGTTTCGATAGTATCGTAAGTGCAGACGTAGAATTCTTTTTTATACAGTAATAGAGAAAAATTCTTGTTTTTTATTTATATTTTTCAAAACTATTTTAAAACATTTCATCTTCTAAATAAAAATTATTCAAAAACGAATTTGTTGTTGTTGTTGTTGCCTTCTTCAAACTAACTTGATCTAAAAAGCTCTAAATTAAATTCATAATAAAATTTGTTTTGTTTTATAAAAACTTTTCGTTTGATATATATATTATGTATGTTAATGCTCTTTACTACAGGAAAAATAAATAATTCAAATTTTTCCGATATTTATTTCCATTTATTAAACGTAACTTTGAATTACATTTAGTTGTAACCAACATAAAAAATTAACAACAAATTCATCACTAGAAATATCAAACGAAAACTTTTTATAAAACAAAATAAATTTTTACATGAATTTAATTTTAAGCTTTTTAGATCAAGTAAGTTTAAAGATGGCAACAAAAACAACAACATTGTTTTTGAATAATTTTTATTTAGAAGATGAAATGTTTTTAAATAGTTTTTAAAGATATGAATGAAAAAAACACAATTTTTCTCTATTACTATATAGAAAGGAATTCTACGTCTATACTTACGATACTATCGAAACTGTGCCTTTTTTTAAAACGCGTGGTATTTGAGTGGTAATTTTTAATGATCGTGAGATTTTTTTTTATATTTTTTTATTGCGGTAGAAACTTTTTGTTTTTCTTTACAATGGTAATTTTTGTTGTATTTAATTTATGTTATTGTGAAAAAAGTAACTTTTTGTCGGATTGTTTTAAATTTTAACTGGCAACCTTGGCTAGTAGTAGTACATTTTTTTGTAGCCACATACTGGCTCTCTAGCTGCATGCATCTGTATTCTCTATTGCATTACAACCCAACAAGCCATGAATGTTACTGTGCCAGCTAAACGGTACTTAAAACGGCAGCGTCTGATTTGCTGGTATGAAAATGACAAGTTTTTGTACCTTTAAACTGTTCTCTATATAATTGTAAAATCCTTTTTTTATTTATCAAGAATTTAATTGAAATTTATGTCATATTAGCTTGATGTGTCGTTTGTTCTTGTCTTTTTCCCTTTTTTTCACCCTTGTATTGAAATCAAAGTAGTACAGTTGAGTTACCTTTTATTGTTTAGTTTATTGTTGCAACTTAATAAAAACTTTTTTAAGAAAAGGTTACAACTGTTTAACAACAAATAAAATTAATATACAACTTAAAGTTTTCTAAATGACCTTATTATTTTTTGTGTTGATTTTCTACGATTTTAATATAAATTCAATTGTTTGATAGTTTATATCATTCTTGATTTTAAATACAAATTCTAGTTGTTTGATAGTTTAAAATAGTTTATTGAGCTTTAGGTCAGGTTAAACTAGTTAATCAATCAGCTAACTAATTAATCAGCTAGTGATTTTTTTTTCTTTTCACATTGAAAGTGTTGTTGCTGTTGTTTCTTTGAAAAAAATTCGTTAGAGCAATTAATTGTTTTAACCTGACCTAAAGCTCAATAAATGATTTTAAACTATCAAACAACTAGATTTTGTATTAAAAATCAAGAATGATTTAAACTATCAAACATTAAGAATTTGTATTTAAATCATAGAAAATCAACATTAATATACAACTTAATAAATGGCACGCTTATATGAAACACACAATGCTAAGTTTGCTGACAACAAAACGGTCCGCTTCAGGGTTTTTAAAAGTGCACACCGTTTTCAACCAAGCCGATTGGCTATCTGGGAAAAAAGCAACTCATGTGTAATTTATATATGTATTTTTTGCATACATATTAATAAAAACAACAACAACAAAAGCAGCACAACAACGAACGACGTAATAACGAACCACACAAGCAAACACAACAACAACAACAACCTTAAAAACAGCAGAAGCAGCTACTGCAGCTAAGCAGCTTGTGCATTACTCATACGAATATATGAATTTTTCATCTTCTTAGATTTTGCTATTTTATTAGATATTCGTTTTATTCCCTCTAAAACTGATATTTTGGCATATTTTTTTTTCTTTGTACGATGAATATTAAAGGCTTTAGGTATACCCCAAAGTGTCAAATATCACTTTGAAAAAATTCTTGAAAATGACCCCCATACAAACCGCGCTGTAAGACGTAATTCTACGTCAAAAGCCTTACGCCGGACAGAATTTGCGTTTGCGTGATATATAAAAGATAGCAACTTGGTTTAGCGGTACTGCGTGAAAGTTGTTCTCGAATGAGAGAGTGGCAATAATGTAATCGATGTTACTGGAACTGCTCCTGCAAGATCGATAATGGAGGAATGATCTGTACGAGTGACAGTCCACTGCGAGGTTGCTCTTAGGAGGATGGCTGTTTCCTGCGGCATCCTTTTGCCCATAATATCAAAGGGTATTAAGCAAAGAACTGCATTTCGCGCTTCCGATGAAGCTGACCTAAGTGCTCCGCTGATACATACGGCAGCAGTTCTTTGTACTTTCTTTAACAATTTGCAAGTAGACTGTGATTTTTAGTGCTGTCCAGCACACACATACACCATATAGCAAGATTGGCCTCACTTTAGCTGTGTAAATCCAACGTGCAATGTTTGGGGTAAGATCCCATATTTTACGTATAGCTTTCTTGCAGGCATATAAAGCAACATTGGCTTTCCTAGTTCGCTCAAGAATATTCGGTTTCCAGCTTAACTTTCTATCCAAAATAACCAAAATAAAGTATTTTGCCTCTTTCACGAAATTTAGCAGAATGCCATCCAGACGTGGAGGAATTATGCGCGGAATTTTGTATTTCCTTTTAAAAAAGGACCAGTTCGGTTTTTTGGGGATTTATACCCATCCCACAACTTTTGGCCCAAGTATTGAGATTGGAGAGCGCTGACCCAAGCAGCTTCGAGAAAGTAATAGGAAACTTTCTCTGTGCAGCAATAGGTACGTTATCCGCATAGACAATCACCTTGCAACCAACCATTTCTATTTTCCTCAGAAGTTCATTGACTAACAAGTGATAGAACACCCCCCTGAGGAGTGCCTCTACTCACAAATCTTCTGGCCTTTGAGTCACTTGGATATGCACTGGTCAGCAGGATTCTTATCAGTGCACAGAGTGACTCATCCACCCGAAGCTTTATGAGTACGCCAATGATTGCCCCCGGAAGAACATTGTTAAAGGCACCTTCGATATCCAGAAAAGCTACCATTGCGTACTCCTTGTGAGAAAAGGATTTTCTATAAAGTCTACCAGGGAGTGCAGGGCCCTTTCTACAGACCTACCTTTCCTGTAAGCGTGCTGTAAAGCTGAAAGCAAATTTGTATCTATGCTACAACGAATATGAGCGTCTATCAGTCTTTCGAGTGTTTTCAGCAGGAAAGATAAAAAACTAATGGGTCTAAGATCCGTTGGACTCGTCTGCGATATCCTACCCGCCTTCGGGATAACTACTACCTTTACCTCCCTCCATTTTAATGGTATATATATATATATATATATATATATATATATATATATATATATATATATATATATAAATTACAATGAGCTATGGAAGGTTTATAGACGCCGTCTGCTGTAGAGCGGCTGGAACAATACCATCAGGCCCAGCGGGCTTGCAAGGCTTGAAGCTAAGCAAAGCCCATTTGATCCTGTTCTCTGATATGATAAATATAGGATCACTCAACGTCAGACCTCTCACACCTGGTGTGAGTAGGGTCCACAGAGCAATCCGGGAAATGAGTACATCGAGAATAGGAGACTTTTCTTTTCCTATGACATCAACACAGGTAAATAACCAGTTTGTGCAATGTAAAATGCATTTGATCAATACTAGTACTGGTATTTTTTGATCTAGTACATTTACTAGTATTTTAACTAGTTGGCTACACTGCAGGGTAGTGTTTGTCAGATTCGTCATTGTTATTTTTTTCGTCGAAGTGATAATATTGCTCGCAAAAAAAATGACTTCTATGAAAAATTTATAAACTTTATAGAATTACTAATTTATATAAATGAATATTTATAAAGAATTATTATATAAATATTAATCAATTTTTTTCCCAACCCACATTATTTTGCATCTTCTTTTTCTAATATTCCTTTTCAATTTTTCTTCATTTTCTTCAAGAATTTCGTTAAGGACCGTGTCTATCGCGTACGTCTTTACTATTCAAAGGTTGCACAAAAATGATGTTTGATATAGTACACACTTGAAAATAACTTTTTATAAGCTTTTATTTAACTTGCATCGTTCGTATGTATGTATGTATGTTTTTTTTTTGTTGGACGTAGTGATAGCACGCTATCATCTAGTGGCCCCACGATACTCCACCAGCTCCACCCCGGAACCGCGTCAGCATTTCATCAGGACGGGGGTTTGTTTTCGTAAGATTCCTACGTCCTCCTTAAGCAAGGAGGTTCGGAATTACTCAAGTTTCTCTCCTTTAACATTTTATTTATGTGTCTTTCACACAAAGTCCATGCATGTTCAGATTTTAGCATTTCGTTCAACAGATTCTCTTGAGTTAATGTAACACCTAGCATATCATTTTAAGCTCGTCTCTCCTCCAATCACTTTTCACATTCGAAAAGTATGTGCTTTGCATCTTCTTCTAGCGCTGCGCATGAATCACAGCTGCTTATTTTTTTTTAGTTTAAATCTATGCAGGTATTTGTTAAAACTACCATGGTTTGTCATAGCCTGAGTCAGAAAATATCCTATATTTCCATGTTGTCTTTCCAGCCAGACTTTTATATTGGGGATAAGGCTATATGTCCAGCTCCAGTTCATGTTTTGATTCCAACGTTCTTGCCATTTAGTCACTACATTGTCCCTGGCATTAATTTTTGTTTCCGAAATTTTTTTCTTTCGCTCTTGTGTGTTCGCCCAACTTATAAGTTTAGTTTGGGTATATATTTCTTCTCTTTCCAGTATTAATAAGTCTATTGGTGGCAGACCTGCAAGCACTAATGCCGCACTTGTCGATACTGTACGGTACGCTGATACAATACGGAGAGCACTAACTCTCTGTGCTTTCTGTAGTTCCCTCATATTATTCTTCAGATTCAGACAAAGGTTGGAGCAGCATAAAGAAGCTGGGAGTGTACTACGCTGTTTATTAATTTTCTCATCTGCGGCCTTGGGCCACCACAGTTTGGCATTATTCTGGCCAATGATGCTGCCATTCGCAAAGTTTTGTCACGAATATTTACTACGTGCTGTCCAAAGCTAAGTTTGTCATCCAATTGCACACCCAAATAGCATAAGCTTCGTGTAAGGGTGTCTCTCTATCTTGTAGACGTATTTTCGGTATTTTGAAGAACCTACGATCTGTCACTAGAATTGCTTCCGTTTTTGGAACTGCAAGTTTAAAACCGTTTCTTCGCAGCCATCTGTTACAACGACATAAGCTATCGTTTACGACTATCTCGATTAATTCGGCAGTTCGCTGGTTTACTACCAGAGCAATATCATCAGCGTTACCTACTAGTTTTGCACCTTCTTGTAATTCCAAATTCAGGAGACCATCGTACATTACATTCCACAGGAATGGTCCTAATACTGAGCCCTGAGGTACACCTGCTGTTATTCGGTACTCTTTTATACCATTTTCCGTCTCATAGATTAAAATTCTGTTATCCAGATAGTCTGATATTATGTTAAAGAGAGAGAAGAGAGTTGTCTAAACGTCGGTTTCTGAAAGCTTGTAGTACTACTTTCCATTTTACTGTGTTAAAAGCATTTTTAACATCTAGTGTTATTATTGAGCAGTATTCTCCTGTTGTTTTGGCCTGTATAGCTTTATTGCATACCGCGCTAATGGCATCAACTGTACTCTTCCCTTTGCGGAAGCCATGTTGCATAGGGGATAGTCCGCCAAGGTCATCTATGCGCTCTTCCAAACGTTTTAGCATTACGTACTCTAATAGTTTTCCTAGTGAGTCCAACATACAGAGTGGTCTATAGGAACTAGGCTCATTTAATGGTTTATTTCCCTTTCGTAACGAAACTAACTTTTGTATTTTCCATTTAGCTGGAAAGATTCCGTTTATTAGACATGAATTGAAGACTTCAAGTAAAAGGTCTGGCCATATCTCACATACTACTTTTATGACCTCATTTGGTATACCATCTGGTCCTGGACTCTTACCTATTTTTAGTTTACTACATGCATGTGTAATGTCATCTACGTTCAGAGGGATGAAACCTTCGACTTGATAATTTGGTTCTCTTCTTAGCCCATCTTCATCGAATGGAAATAATGTTTCTACTATTGTTGTTGCCCACACTGGTTCTTTAATGCCGGGTATAGGTTTAATTCCACCAAGCTTTTTCATCACAATTTGTACGGTTTGAACCATGGGTCGGAATCTATTTCGTTACATAGCTCTGTCCAGCATCTTTCCTTACTCTCTTTTATGGCTGTTCTTAAGGTTTTACGTGCCGTTTTATACTCAACCGTTAAGATCTGGTTATCATGGTTTCGTGTTGATGCTCGACGTTCTGCAAGGCATTTCGCCCTCAACTTACGTATTTTAGCATTTCACCAGTATACTGGGCGCTTCTTATTGTATTTTTGAGCTCTTTGCATTGCGACATTACACGCTTTTGTGAATATCTTCGTCAGCGACTCTGCGGCATTTTCTACATTTATATTTTCGGATTGGTTATCCATATTTCTATCTTTAGCCCGAGTAATATAATCGGACAATTTTTTGTCATCAAGTTTTCTGACGTTCCATCTTAGGAAATTTACATCTTCTACACTCATATATGGACGTTCATCTATAATAAATGAGATATACTGGTGGTCACTTAAGGTGAGATCTTCCAGCACTATCCAATTCATGTTTTCATTGTAGAGGTTTGTCCTTCCAAAGGTGATGTCGATAATACTACCACCTGTACCTCTCCGAAAGGTAAGTTTGTTTCCGATATTAAATATCGTAAGACCAAGACTAGCAATCATTTCACACACTGAAGTACCCTTTTTATCCAGTTTATTGGAGTTCCATTCTGTAGATTTACTTTTGAAGTCTCCTCCAATGATCACTTTATATTTTAAGGACCTGATAGAAACATCAAGTACGTTAAGGGCTTCTGCAAACAAATTAAAGTCTATATTTGGTGAAAAGTAGCAACTATATACCCTAATTTTGCCCACTGTGATATATACGAAGCCAGCGTTGCTTTCATCAACTTCGCTTATTATTAATCTTCTGTTTCTTACCATGATGGCTGCGCAATGGATTTTGTCTTCGTACCAAACTTGAGATGGTGGGTTTCTGTACGGTTCGCTTATTAAAAGTATGTCTGCATTAATCTCTGTCGCCTTCTGTATCATCAGGTCTTGTGCTTCTCTACCCCGTCATAGATTGATCTGTAGAAATTTCGTGATCATTTTCTTGCTTTATTTCTTATGTTTATTGCACACGCTGTACTACCAATATAATGCTGAGAATTTATTGAGCCACTTTCATGGCATAGTGTGCATCTCGTTTCCGCTTTGCATTCTTTAGCTTTGTGTCCCGGATTACAGCATTTTCTGCATAGATTGCTTCTATCTGTACCTTTACACTGGCTCGAAATATGACCCTGTTCTAGGCACCTGAAACATTTCCGAACTCTAATCTTACTCCTCAGCCTACACATAACCCATCCTACTCTGACTTGCCTCGTACGGAGTAGTGGAGCTGCTAAGTGCTCAGATAGTTGAACGAGCGCTTGTTTGGTTCCTCCAAACGATGTTCTAAAATTTAATATTTTGAACGTTGTGGGATCTTCTACTTTTGTTGCCTTCACAAGAGCATTAACAAGTTCATCTTCATCTGTTGACTCATCCATGTCTCTGATATCAAGAACGTGATTTTTGGAAACCGCTCTAATCATGACATCTTCACCAAGCGTGTTACCTATAGCGTTTCTGAGCTTTTCGGCTTGGCCTTTGCCTTTTTTTAGTTGAACGAGTAAGTCTCCAGCTTTTGTCCTTCTGATACCCTTTATCTCCACACCGATATCAGTGGGATTTATTTGTTGCTTCATCTTTTTTATAACATCTGCGTTTGACTCAGACGTGTTGGATTTAATTGTTATTGCCTCTCCTTGGATTCGCATTTCACGGCGTTTGTTATTTTGATTATCTTTTTTCCTCCTTGCTTTTCAGTGGCTCACTAGCTCCCAATCATTTGCCACAGCCGGAGCTTCTGGAATATTTATTTCAGCCTGGGTATTTATTTCAGCAGTGCTTTGACTGTTGCAGGTGTTTTCGGTACTTTTCGTTTCCTCTCTTGGGCAGGAGAAATTGGGTACAGAGCGAAATCACAGTTAAGGTTATTGCGTAACGTCTTGTGTATATGCTTTGCGCCGGAGACAATGCCATTTGCTGCGCTTAGTTTATTGCCTAACTCAATAAACGCTTTTTCTTCTGAAATTCTGAGCTGACTTTGATGTCTTTTTTCGCCTTCTAAGCTATCTGCTTTACGAGTATTCACAGGTGTGCTCGTGTAATCTCTTATGGTACACACATTTTTACCTGGTAGTTTTTCTGACCCCTTTGCTTGTGGTGATCTTACTATCACCGAGCTTTTTACAAAGGGATTTTTTACGACATTTTCATCACCGTTCCTCATGTACAAGTCTTCATCTCCGTTTTCCTTGTTATGAGTTAGTTTTGTTTTTCTTGTTGTTGTTTGTTGTTTCTCTCCATTTCAATTGGATCTCAACTCAAAGCCGCTATCGCCGTTTGAAGTGTAGTTACGTTTTGATCCCATGGTTATCTATGCAAGCAGGGAGGCCATGCGAGGGTTGACATAAGATCCTTATGGGGTATTATGCCAGTGCCGAATCCGTACTAATCAGGAAATATCCATCTGAACCTACACCACCAACTCAATGGTGACAAACATTGAACGTACTCCGAGACTCGCTATGTTTTAACGAGACGAAGGGCAGCTGTGACATTAACCTATGAGCCATTTCGTTGGAATTTCACTTCCACTTACTGAGGTCATAGACTGCCACAGTTGTTAGCCCAGGGTGCTTCAAATCCAAAACAGTATCCAGCAATGCCATAATTAGAACCGTACTGGGCTTGATCCTTATGCCTTTCGGCGGGTATTGACTAGGGAAACCACAGAGACGTCACTCTCC
Source organism: Dichetophora obliterata (assembly GCA_963920525.1). Lineage (NCBI taxonomy): Eukaryota > Metazoa > Arthropoda > Insecta > Diptera > Sciomyzidae > Dichetophora > Dichetophora obliterata. Next base: position 155,521,234 of record OY986436.1, on the reverse strand, counting down.
TAGTTACACTTCTCTCCAAGGTACCCTTGTGGTTGAATACCTAGTTAAGTCGGTATCTGCTCGCCCTGTCACAGGACTTTTTTGGGCACATGCACCACTTTAGTACGCCCTCCATACCTGCCACAACTAGGGTCCGCGGGGTCGTTACTCCCGTAATCCTATTCTGAGGATACATGTGTAAGTCTGGCGACAATGCAATATTATGATAAAAATGTTGCCACACCCCCTTTTATCACCCACAAATCAATAAAAATGCTATATCTCTAAAACTGCTGGGCCGATTCTGCTGAAATTTTGGCAGTAAATTTCCTTCGAGTAGAGGAAATCCATAAAAATGCTATATCTCCAAAACTACGGGGCTGATTAAGCTGAAATTTAAACAGCAAAGTTTCATCAAATAAAGCATGGGGTTCATGAAAAACATTTGGCCACACCCCCTTTTTAAATCGATAAAAATGCTATATCTCCAAAACTACGGGGTTGATTCAGCTAAAATGTAACCAGTTAATTTCCTTCAAGTAGAGGATGGTTCAGGAAAAAAATGGTGCCACATCCCCTTTAACCGCCCACAAATAAATAAAAATCCTATGTATTAAAAACTACGGGGCTGATTATAACTTACTTCGTTCGTATATACATATGTATGTTTGTATGTATGTATGTCCGTCAAAATTTGCAAACCATTTTTCGCAATTTTGCAAACTTGTTAGTATCCGATTAAGCTGAAATTTAACATACATATGTAAGTCCGGTGACAATGAAATATAATAAAAATTTTGCCACTTTTACCGCCCACAAATCAATAAAAATGCTATGTCTCCCTCCATAAGTTTTGAAAATAAAAGATATTAATAATCAACCTTTACACAAAAAAAGCAAAAAATAATTATAAGTAAAAAAATTTTAAAAAATAAGCTTTTATTTAAAAAAGACGTGAACTAAGAAGAAAGAAATAAATTTAAGTGACATTTGTCAAATATGTATATAGTAGATATATTCTAGGTGCAGAAGAGCCCCTCTCTTGGTTACTCATCATCATATTGGGGGTTGGAATTAGTTTTAAAGGTTTTCTAAGAGATGGCGTAACTATCAATAGATCGCATCGGGCACACCTGTGACTATATTCATTTCAAAGCACATTGTCTAAGCTTCATTTTTCAGTATGTGTCATTCCACTGAAGTGTAAACAACATATATTTTTTTCTCTGTGAACATGTCGACTTTCGTTCCAACAAAACGCAATTTGCGGGAAGGTTTACTTTTGTGCTTCCATTTGAAGAAAAAAGCGGTTGAAGCACAACGCACGCTTACTGAGTCTTACGGGGACTATGCTCCATCGATTTCTACTTGTGAGTACTGGTTCCGTCGGTTTAAAAGTGGTGATTTTGATACGGAAGGCAAAGAGCGTCCGGGGCAGCCGAAAATGTTTGAAGATGAGGAATTGGAGGCTTTGCTCGATGAAGGCCCGTGTCAAACCCTTCAAGAATTGTCAGAATCATTGGGAGTCGACTTATCAACGGTCGGCAAACGCTTGAAGGCCATGGGAATGATTCAAAAGCAAGGAAATTGGGTGCCGTACTAGTTGAAGCCGAGAGACGTTGAACGGCGATTTTGCATGTGCGAACAACTGCTTCAACGGCTGTGCTACCCCACCCGCCTTATAACCCAGACATAGCCCCTTCCGACTACCACCTATTCAGATCGATGACGCATGGCTTGGCTGAGCAGCGCTTCACTTCTTACGAGGATACCAAAAAATGGGTCGATTCGTGGATTGCCTCAAAAGACGAATTGTTCTTCCGGCGCGGAATCCATATGCTGCCAGAAAAATGGGAAAATGTTGTAGCTAACGATGGACAATACTTTGAATAATATACATTGTACCGTTGTTTCTAAATAAATGCTCAAAAACCGAAAAAAAAATCTTTAAAATTAATTCCAACCCCCAATAATATAAGCATACGTAAATTGGTACGCTCTAAGGACTTACATAAATTTAGAATTTTTCAAATACATTTATATTTAAAAGCTTAAGGCATTGATATTGTGTAGTAAACCTGTATAATGGATCGCAGTTTATATACAGGTAAGCTTACTAAAAGATCCAATTCCACTATATAACCACTATATAAAGGATCGCGGACATCGGTGCCTCAAACTTTTAAATATAAAAGTATTTGAAAAATTCTAAATTTATATAAGTCCTTAGAACTTACCAATTTACGTACGCTTATATTATGATGATGAGTAACCAAGAGAGGGGTTCTTCTGCCTACTATATACTATACCTACTATATACATATATGACAAATGTCACTTAAATTTATTTTTTCTTTTTAGTTCACGTCTTTTTTAAATAAAAGCTTATTTTTTAAAACTTTTTTTACTTTTTATTTTTTTAATTATAATTAAATATAAAAGCGCGCCAAGTGCATGACTCGCTCGTGGTGCCTAGATGGGTAAGCCCGGCCCTTCCTGTCTACACTGGCCTCACTCAACCGTCTCACTTTGACATGAAAAAGTTGTTAAATGTTCACACACATAAATTGCCTCACTTTGAGTCTGCATTTTTTGTCTGAAGCAATAAAAACTTAGGGTTAGCTTGAGTGTGCGCTTCGTAGCTGCATATAGCACTGCAAAACCGGCAGCTATAAGCGCATTAAAAAAAAAAAAAAAATGATAAATGTCAAACCAAGGTGAGTCGCAAAATTTTTAAAGTTTTTGAAACTCTTGCCTCACAGTACATTTTCCTTCCCACTTCCTCATCTCTTCTATAGACATCAAAGTGAGTTGGTTGAGTGAGGCTAGTGTAGACCAGCACATGAGCGCTACCGAAACTGAACGCTGCGTGAACTTCTGTAATCATAATGATACAAAGAACTATAGATAGAGTGTTTCGTATGTCCGCCTTCTTTGCTGTGACGGAGCAGGTGCTTGTTGTTGCAACCGCAGTCGCAATTTATTCATAGGGTGTAAAGATTTAAAGATGTCGAAATTTTTCTTATGAAGACTTGTTTTACTGAAATGACCTATACTTCAAAAGCTATTCAATATCGCAAATTTTTGAGGTGCCACGCCCCCTTGTTTAACGCCCATAAAATTTAATCAGTGAAACGGCATGTGTAAATCGTGGTCGAATAATGAATATATAAGCTATGTGGCCTATATTTCCAAAGCTATTTGATATCGCAAATCGCAAATTTAGGTTGTATGGGAGGTGCCACGTTCCATGAACGGTTTGTGTAAATTGTTTTAGAACACCGAATTCCATGGCTGTGCGAACTATAACTCAAAAGCTATTCGACCCATCGCTAATTATGGCAGGCAGCCATAGGTTGTATGGGAGGTGCCACTCCCCCTTGTCCAACGGCCATAAAATTTTATCAGTAAAACAGCACGTGTAAATTGTCGTCGAATACTGAATTCCGAGGCTGTGCGAATTATAACGTAGAAGCTATTCGAGATCTCAAATTTGGGTTGTATGAAAGGTGCCACACCCCTTGCCCAACGCCCATAAAAAGTTATCAGTAAAACGGCACGTGTAAATTGTGGTTGAATACCAAATTGCATGGCTGTGCTATCTATAACTCAAAAGCTATTGGATATCTCAAATTTGGGTTGAATGGGAGGTGCCACGCCCCTTGTCGTTCGCATGAATGGGAACAACCAATTTGGAACATTTCATCGCGATCGGATGAACTGTGTAGAAATGTATTCAGGCCACACCAACAAACAAACAAACCAACAAACGTACATTCATTTTTATATGTATAGATTTATTTCAGTCAATGAACAGAGTTCTTACAAACGTAATGTACAATAATAAAACAGTAGTAAACAATGAATACCGAAATTAAAAAATAAAGTTTCAAAGCAATTCATTAAAAATTGCTGTTTAATAAATTCTTCTAGCTTTGGCACAGATAAATTAACATTGCATTTAGTATCATTATTATAATTTAAAAGTGCTTTATATAAAGGATAATTAATAACATAGTTTGTTCTAAGCGTTTCTAAATAAAAAATATCAGTAGGCGGATTCCAGGATTTGTTATCGCTAAATCTCGATAGCTAAAAAGTGCTAAATCATTTTTAGCTAATTTTGGCGGCATTTGCGATTCTGACTCCCAAATCATCTCCTATTTTTCGTCGCTAAAATTAAGCCATGAACAAAATAAACCGGATAAAAAAACAGCTGAAAATAAGCTAATCTGCGATACCGAGGGTGTATTTCTTTATTCATTCCGGATAAAGGAGAGAAGGAATAGAATAGATTGTTGTTTATCCAGAACAGAATGAATAAAGAAACAGTATTGGAAAAGAAAGAACATTTTGTTTTTATTAAAACCAGAAACATATTTTTCGTATTTAATTAAAGACAACAAATACACCAGATAAAATTTGAAAAATAAAAATGCAACAAAGCAATCTAAAACATTTAGGCTGTATTTCTTTATTCATTCCAGACGTTCGGAATGACTTGTTTTGTTTCTTTATTCAGTTTTGATTATCCGGAATATTCTTTTTGTATTTCTTTATTCTTACGGAATATTCTGAACGCGTTCTTTTTATACTATCAGCTAAGGTAGAATAAAAAGAATATTCCTTGTATGTGAGGTTATATTCGATTGTTTGAAGTAAAATTTCGTTAAATGAAAATGGAAAATTTTTTTATATTAAATGTTTTAGATTGCTTTGTTGCATTTTTGTTTTTTAAATTTCATCTGGTGTATTTGTTGTCTTTAATTAAATACGAAAAATATGTTTCTGGTTTTAATAAAAACAAAATGTTCTTTCTTTTCCAATACTGTTTCTTTATTCATTCTGTTCTGGATAAACAACAATCTATTCTATTCGTTCTCTCCTTTATCCGGAATGAATAAAGAAATACACCCTTAATGTAAAAATTTTTCCATTTTCATTTAACGAAGTTTTACTTCAAACAATCGAATATAACCTCACATACAAGGAATATTCTTTTTATTCTACCTTAGCTGATAGTATAAAAAGAACGCGTTCGGAATATTCCGTAAGAATAAAGAAATACAAAAAGAATATTCCGGATAATCGAAACTGAATAAAGAAACAAAAACAGTCATTCCGAACATCTGGAATGAATAAAGAAATACAGCCCGAGTGTTTTTAGTTTGCTAAAATTATAAACTTTTTAACACAAAATTTTAGGCGCTAAAATTTTAAAGCATCGTTTAATAATAAAACAAGCATTAAAAACAAGTTAAATTTTTATTATTAACTATGGTATGCTGTCTGTCCCTAATTTAGTTTATTAAAAATGTTTTTTTAGGAAATGGATGCCAACAGAAAATGCGTAACAAAATAACAACCTTTTTTTAGTCCAATATTTAGAAGAGCTTAGGGCCTTTGCTCACGATAGCTTACATAATTTGCCCTATATGTACATCAAATATAAATAATTATGATGTAAATACTCTCTCTAAAAATATATTTATTTTAGCTTTAACTTCAATGCTTGTACATTTGGATAACATAAGATTTTAAGCATTTTAGCTATTTTTAGAGTTTAGGCGATAGCAAATCCTGAAATCCGAATGCTGATCTTCGTAACATTTTTGATGGAGCATTGAAATTTATTAATTCGAAGAAAGCTGGATAATCAATATTACACGATCATTAGACCGACCCAAAAAAAACGAAGTGTGAATTTTTTTGCGAGCACAGGTATAAAAATGTTTGATTAGGTATCAAAAACAAGCCCTTAACATTTGCTACTAAAATATTGATGTTTAGTACTCGACCAAAGACGTAAGGTGGCGCTGCACCAGTTATAAAAATTCAGCGAACTAAAAACCCAATAATCATACATGACACAAGTAATAATGAAATTTTTTTAAGGTCTAATCTTACGTTGTTAGAGTTGCTGAAGATGGTGAAATACTTTTGGATTTGATCCGCTTGCTAGATGTAGAGATATTTTAGAAAAAGCTGCAACAATAAGAAAAAAAATTTTAAATTTCATGTTCAAGGCTTAATACTTCTTGTAAAAAATTTAAAATTTTTGAAGTGAAAACTTCTTTAGGCGCGTTGAACGATTTTGGTAGAGGGTAAATCATTCGTTTGCATCATCGTATTTTTCCAAGGAATTCGTCATTCGGCCGCAAGCTTACAAAGAAATCACTTGGCAACTCCTTAAAATAATGCATATAATCTGTTTGTTAGTTTATAAATACTTAAGTTAGGTTGCAATAAGATGTTTGCAACCAAAACTTATTATTAATTCAGTTTATATTTATATATATATGCCTTTAAAGTTTGACAATTTCTTCAGTTGTATTTGTCAAAATTTTTGAAAAATTTGCTTTTACTCAAACAGCTGCTATTCATGGTGAGATTTAAAAATGGATCCATCTTCTTCTTTTTCTTCTTTTTTCTGCTGGAACTTCGTTTGCAAACAAGAAAAATAATGTATGGATTGAGTATTTTAACATTTTAATCTTTAAGTTGTGATAAAGGCATATGTTGAACATTCAAATAATTACATGCATGCTCTTATTTTATTACATATCGTCAAACAAAGTTTGACAATTTTCACACTTGTTGTATTTGTCAGTGTCTTTTTATTTTCACCACTGCGGCATTTTATATTCAGAGTTGTCAACTATGGCTGTGTGTCAATCAGTCGTGGTAGGATAGAAAATATCAAGTTGAATAAAATTTGTGTGTGTTGAAATAAATTTGTCTTGTTTGCTGTGTCAAATGGACGATGAAATTTTGACAATTACAAATTTTGACATTTCGAACGTGTTTTAGCGCAAATATTTTATTTGATTTGCATTTTATCGATTTGCGACATATTTAATTCGAGAGCTTGTACTTGCAACATATTTCGTAAACTTGTAATATTGTAAACTTAAAAAACTGTTAAAAAATTAAAAAAAAAATAACGAAACAGCAGGCAAACAGAAAATATAGCATGCAAAGTGCTGTATATTTTACGCTGCCAATTTGGTTCATCCCCTCTAACGCTGCGCAACCGCTGGGATCTTGTAATTCTCTTTGCGTTGTTGTTGTAAATTTGCTAAGTAGTTATTGTTGTACAGTAAGCTTTAATTTTTTGTGGATGTTTATTTGTAGCTACAGTCAGCATATGACATCGAACTAATTTAGAAAACAGTTTATACATATGAATTAAAAAGTATACATAATATTGGTAAATCTATTTGTTTTTAGTAAAAGTGTTACCATATCGGAAATACATATATATATATGTATATGAACAATTTAGCTCATTGAGGAAATTTAAAGAATATTTATGTATATTTATATAATAACAATTACGTATTAAACCTGCAACATAATTAATATTTTCAGTAGTAGTTGAATAACTAAGGTCTGCTTATCCTAAGCATTCTATTTTTTAAAACTGTTTAGCTTAATTTCTTATATGGATTACATATAATTTATAAGCTATAGATATTTCTTAATTTTAGAATATTCTATTTTTAATACACAACACAATATAGATATGGTGAACATGTATATTGTGTTAGTGTTATGATATAAATAGATATAAATAAGATTTAATTTTTTATATTAATTCAATAATGAAATAATTTAAATAAAGTACTTTAATTATATGTATTTTTGATATGGTAACACTTTTGCTTAATAGAAATAGTTTCAGTAATATATAAAAAATTTAATTAATTGTTATAAGCTCTTAACAAAAATAATTCTAATTTCATATGCCAACTGTAGCTACACGATTAGAATTCACAACACCTAAAAAAAATTTCCGGCTAGCTGCGCCAACAACAATTACCAAGGAACTCTACAAACAAGGACGCACAGAGAAGAACAAGATCAGAGCGGAACTTTTAAAACTTTTTGATTTCATCCTACATGTAGGACGGGCTGCAGTATGAGCTTTCGCACATCCTACATGTCCGTCCGACCTGCCAAATCCACCCTACAGCATAGTCCGAAACCCCCTATTAGCATGAAAATTCTTATATAGCAGTAAGGCGGTCCGTGGCAGGACAACGTCTTCCATTTATATTTTATGTATAGGTTTTCGCTTCGGTCGGCAGTCCTCTCACTGCTATACTTTTTTTTTTAATATCCACGTTTGTAGCCAGTAGAGTTGAAGCTTTGAACTCTCCCAGTAGAGTTCGAACACATGTTCGAGTAGATATTTCGAATAAGGATATAAGTGAACACAATGTCCACAATTTCATCACGCAACAAACTAATAAGTTCTTTTCGATCTACAGCATTGCTCTCGATTTCTTTAGTAAGGAACCCTCAGAGTGGATGCAAGATGATTATTATGTTATTACCAATAATAATTAATATCTACTTTTTATAATATTAAATAAAAATAGTATTAGTAAGAGTAGGTAAGACCTTAAAAAACCTCATGCAACCTTTTTTGAATATGTAACTTGAAATCTAACAAGTGGGTAAAAATAAAAATATAACTATCTCTTTTACTAATAGGTGTAGGATTGTGTGCGACCACTCATGTTTTCCGTAAAAATGTTACGCTACGAACCTGGATATTAAAAAAAAAATTTTTAATCATTTACAAGAAATATTAAGCCTTGAACATGAAATTTAAAATTTTTTTTCTTATTGTTGCAGCTTTTTCTTAAATATCTCTACATCTAGCAAGCGGATCAAATCCAAAAGTATTTCACCATCTTCAGCGACTCTAACAACGTAAGATTAGACCTTAAAAATTTCATTATTACTTGTGTCATGTATGATTATCGGGTTTTTAGTTCACTGAATTTTTATAACGGGTGCAGAGCCACCTAATGCCTTTGGTCGAGTACTAAAATCAATATTTTCGTACCAAATTTTAAGGGCTTGTTTTCGATACATAATCGAACATTTTTATCCCTGTGCTCGCAAAAAAAATTACACTTCGTTTTTTTTGGGTCGGTCTAACGATCATATATAAATAAACGTGATGCAATATGTGAAGTGGTTTCAAATGAATAAGCAGAAATAGCGCCTTATATGAAGGAATAGGGTCATCGAACTTTAAAGTTATAAGTGCAAAGCAAGTAAAAGACTATTGGACACGCTCAAGCCGTAACATATGGACCTCATAAAAAGGGCTCCAAATAAAAGAAACATATTCCAACTTAAAACGAACAATAGATGTAAAAGTAGATTTTAATGTCTAAATAATTTGAACAAACTTTTTCGTCTCATGAATGCTAACAACGTATGTATATGTTTTTGGAATTATGTAATTCAAGTGGCCTACAAAAGAAAATTTAGAATCAAAAATGACACCAAGGTCCTTAACTTCCTTAACACATGTTAAAGGAGAGTTAGCTCACGTATATGAAGTACGATGAGGGCGACTTGACTTGGAGAATGTGACAAGAACGGATTTCTCAATATTAAGATAAATTCTATTTTTTGTACACCAGTTAAACACAGCGTTAATATAGGACTGCAGTAAATGAGAATCCAAAAGATTGTAAATTTTTAAAAAAATTTTTAGATCATCAGCAAATAGTAAGCATTTCGAATGCTAAACGACAGTGCTGATTTCATTAATAAATAATATAAATAATAGTGGACCCAAAATGCTACCTTGTTGTACTCCTGATGACGCAATAAAAATAGAAGAACAATAATTTTCAATAATAACACAACTTTTTCTATTGTTAAGATACGATATTAACCATTTGAGCGCATTAGAATGGAAACCAAGCTTGGCCAATTTATTGATTAACAACGAATGGGATACTTTATCAAATGATTTGGAAAAAATCCGTGTAAGCTGTATCGACTTGAAACCCAAAGTGAAAAGCGAAAATGCAATATTCCGAAAAACACGCGAGATTTGTAAATGTTGATCGACATGGAACAAAGCCATGTTGAAGCGGTAAAATAAGACATTTAACTGTAGAATATATTTTTTGCATAAAGATATGTTTAAAAAGTTTAGACACTGCTGAGAGCTTGGAGATTGGTTTATAATTCGCAATATTGCTTTTATTGCCTGATTTGAAAGTTAGTGAAATAGATGACACCTTTCAATCTGATAAAAATATTCCAGAATTAAGGAAGAACAACCATTTTTGGAAAGATATGCGGAAAAGCCATCAATATCAGGCTTCATTGAGCTTTTTAGATATTTTGAAAGATAAATTACGCTGACGCTCAAATTAAGGTTGGGCTGTTAACCACAATTTTATGAAAACAAGTTTTTTTGACTCAATGAGAACATAGTATATTTTATGTAAGAAAAAGATTCTACGATCGATTTATTTTTATTACAAAAAAAATTTGGTATGAGTTCATAACAATATTGCTTCTAAACATCGTAAACAAATTGATCTAGAAAAACGGCAATATACAGGTATCTGTTTTTTAGATCTACTTTCAGAATATATAGGTCTTGCTTATGTGTGCAAACATGTTTTTCAAATAATTTTCGTTTCAGAATTTTCAGACAAAATGTGAAAGAATAGTGTGGCTAATATGTTAGTGAACAAAACGATTCAAACTTTTAAAATTCAGTATAGATAGATTTATTTGTATTGTGAAAGAACTAAATAATGTTTAACAAAAATTTGACTTTGGTATATAATAAAATGGCTTGAAATTTAATTGTAAAAAATTAAATTTCTTTCGTCAGAGAAGCTGGAAACCTACATAGCTTAACAAAATATGGATGATGATGCTGTATGGCATTACCAAGTGGAATATCAGCGGAATATCAGTGGAATATCAGCGGAATATCAGTGGAATATCAGCAGAGTTAGCGGTATCATACAAAAATTAGGTCAAACTAAAATTAGATCAAAATTAGCCAATGTGTAAAAAAATTATCCATTTCATATCGAATATAAGCACGGCACCAAAGGAAGTGTTTTTATTAAAATACGTTATAAAGGACTTAAAGCCTCGAGTCGAATTTTCGGAACTTAGAAGATTTTTTTTTAAGTAATTAACTTAGGCGTTTTCGTTTCTCGAAATAATGCCTAATTTTTAACTCTCCTTTTTGGAAATTCTTCCCTCTTGAGAAAAATAATAGTGACCTCCAAAATAAAATCGTGAGAGGGTAGAACAAATGCAACATTTTTTGTTAAAAATTATTGTTAAATTACATGTATCGCCCCTTTTCATCCTCAACTCTATGTTCGGCAAAGGAAATAAAAATGTAGTCGGATGATATTCTCTGTTACGGCAGCCACAATGAAATATTCGCATGTACAACATACGTAATTCACTTGTGGGACACACAAATAAGGATGCGACACATAAAGCAGTTTGCACAAACGCACTAACAAATGCATCAATTAACTATGTATTTCGAACTGTACAATGTACAGCTGGATAGCTCAATGAAGTGGTAATCAAATTCCATTTGGGTCTTATTATTGACACATTAAATAGTCATTTTTCCATTTACTTTAACAGTGGGAGTCGTAAATGTATGTGTAGCAAGGACATGCGCAGCTTCAAATAAACAAATATGTAGTCTGCAATTTTATGTCGATTTCTGCATGCCTACCCGTGATGTTGACGTCATGTTGACCAATTTCAAGTGGATTCAATGAACTGTCTATTAATAAAATATCTGTAGATGCGATAAAAAAATGTATCTTCTTATATAGACGCTAAAAATCTTGGACTTAATTCTAGTAAATAATGTATTGTAAACAGAGCTATAAAATTGCCATTCATATTCAGAATTTTAAGTACAACTGACTAACGACATATGAATGCATTCAATGAATGCAAAATTGATTTATAAATAAAATTTTTAATTCAAATTCATTAAAATAAAATTATTAATTATTCAATTCAATTATTCATTTTCATTATTCAGAATAATGAATAACTTTTTTTATTCATTTGAATGATATTTACAAAGAATGCAATTCACAAAGAATTTCAGAATTTTCATTTATACTTCCTTTATTCATTATTCATTTTTTATTCATTATTCATTTCTTATTCATTATTAATTTCTTATTTATTATTAAATTTTTAATTCATGATTCACTTGTTATTCATTATTCACTTTTTATTCATTATTCATTTGTTATTAAGTTTTTATTTATGGCTTGGAACAGGGCCATAGCCAAGGGAGGGTTTTTCGGGTTCAAACACCCACCCCCCTAGGCGGGTCGAAATTTTAATAAAAATTAATGCATATAAATCATTATTTCATTGAATCACTTTAATATGTTCTAAAAACCGTAACAAATCATATACTGAAGTTGAGTTTACGTGTAAAAGTCTTTGTTATGAGTTAAATCGTGTACACAACAATAGTGAAAACCAATGCATCGTGATTTAACGGATCAAACGTGATACATTCAAAATTATCATCGCTATTATTTTCACTACCCTTGACATCGGCAGTTGTAGATGATGATAATGATTACAGTCATTGATGACAGCCAACAAGAATGACATACACATATATACTAAAAAAAACCTTTCTAATTCAAACCGCCTGGAATGATTTTAAAGTATACTTCAGCCAACAACTGCTTTTAATTTTTCCTCGAGCGGTTCATGAAAATTAAAATTTAAGCATCCATGCTTTTGTCGCTGGAGTTGGTTGTTTTCCTCAAAATATGCAAATAGAGCTTATTGCAAATACTACGTTTTCTTTACCTCTGCTTATGGCGGCATTACATAGCAGCTTCTTCGTAATTTACGACACAAAACAAGTTTTTATTAAATAAATTTTTCTGCCCCTTTCATTGTGATTCTTTATAGTCAAGAGTTTTTAAACAATTTATGTTTGAATTAAAGATATGATTCTAAGCCTGGTTTCATTTTTGAGGAATGGTTGAAGTTAGTCATGAGTTACAAAGAGTTGACTTACATTCTTCAGAATTCTGATCCGAGGAAAATTTGTAAGTCAATCGTTTAAGTAATTTTGTGAATTTTTAGGTTTTAGGATTTATGAAGTTTATGTAAAAGCTTTTCTCATCCCTAAACTTTCCTTTAAACATACCTCCGAGATCCGTTGATGTGGATGTGCATCTCTTAGCATACACAGTGATCGCAGAGTAACAGAGCAGAATGTGTTGGTAGAATTTGCAAAGAAAGAAGACTCAATTTTTGAATTTTTTTACCTTATTTCCATAATAAAACTTTCAAAATTCAAATTACTTAATTTTTATTTTTTTTTTAATTTCTTATTAACTTTTTTTAGAATGTGTTAATTTTATAATTAATATTTTAGCTTTAATATGTATAAATTTTAGATATTCTGGCCATGAATGTAAGCACTTAAAACCTTACCAACGATATTTGGTAAGTGGAAATCGCATTGGAAATAATGAAGTTATTTTAATTTTAGTGAAAATAAATTAAAAGAAATTAAAAAGAAGGCACGAAAAACTGCAATATTTTTAATGATATTGCAAAACTTCAAAATTTTGTATGCAGATTGCAAGAGCCTTTTCCGGCTTTTAATATCTAACAGTTTATTTTTTTACAACTATTCTACCAGCAACTATATTTACGAAAAACATGATTTTTTTTTAGGTGTTTGCTAAATGTTTCAGCTCACTGACGGCTATCGTAACAGCCAAAATATTTTTGGAATTGTTATAAAATAGACCAAGGTTACTTTTTAGAGGAAACAAATGGAACTTACATATATAATAAAAATATTTACATTATATTACATATACAATATATATAATAATAACTATAAAATATAAAAAACTTAACTTCAAATTAAATGAAACAAAAACTTGTATGTTTTAATTTTGAATAAAAAAAAAGACACAGTTTCGATAGTATCGTAAGTATAGACGTAGAATTCCTTGTTACACAGTAATAGAGAAAAGTTCTGTTTTTTTTATTTTTATTTTTCAAAACTATTTAAAGCGTTTCATTTTCAAAATAAAAATTATACAAAAACAAACTTATTGTTGTTGTCCTTCTTCAAACTTATAAAATAATAAACTGGCCATTTCAGCCCTTGGAAGGACTTTGATCTAGCTTCTATTGATCAATTGTGTTGTGCGTGTTATATAATGTTTGATCATAAATGATCGAGAACTGGACCTACGTGTTTTATGCCGACTCCGAACGGCTTATGTTCTCAAGAAGCTTTTCAAGGCAATTTTTACTCTCTGAGGTTTGCCATTGTCTGCAGAGAGGTGACGACCGAACAGAAAAATTAATTCAATTGAAAAAACTTTCTGTCTGAGCTGGAATTGAACCCGGGCTACCGCGGTTCTTTAGCTTAGGGCCCACGCACTCTAGCCACTAGGCTACGGTCGCCACTCAAACTTACCTGATCTAAAAAGCTCACAATTAAATTCATGTAAAAATTTGTTTTGTTTTATAAAAAGTTTTCGTTTGATATTTTTGGTGATGAATTTGTTGTTCTAGTTAATTTGTTTTGTTGGTAAAAACTAAATGAAATTCAAAGTTATGTTTAATTAATGGAAATAAATATGGGTAAATTTGAATAATTTTTTTACTGTTATAAAGAGCATATACATATATGTATATTTTAAATATAACTTAAAATTAAAATTTTAGTTAACAAAATAAATTTTTAATATGGAAAAAATATAATGCATAATATAAATAATTCGAATTTATTATGGTATTTAAAAAATAAATGGAGTTTTCAAATGCTTAGTAACGCATGTGCTAACCTGCGTAGTATACATGTAGAACAGCAAATAATGTTTAAACAAAAGATATTATTATTCATTATGTTACAGATAATTTAAAGAAACGCAGACAACTTTTATTTAGCGGCGATTAACGACTTTGATCAACTTCGGGCAACTGACAACTGACGACTGACCACTGGGCTTCTCTCCTACTACGCTACTTCTGTTACATACATACATACTACCTCTGTAGCTACACGCATCTGGCTACACTCATGGCAGAATAACTGGTGGGGTCAACTCGGAGAGGAATGAAGTAAAAAGTAGAGAAAAGCGAGCTAGTTGTCAAATTCAGCTGTTCATGTCGAGTAAAAATTAAGAACATCTAAAAAAAATTCAGCTAACTGAACCAACAACAATTACCAAGCAAATCTAAAACAACGACGCACAGAGAAGAGCAAGACCACAGCGGTTGAGCAGCGTTAGAGGGGATGAACCGAATCGTCCACAGAAAATAAACATAACTTTGCTTACTATGTCCCGCTTTTCACTCGTCACACACGAAAAATCTCGAGCTTGCGGCGAAAGCAATTATTGCTCCGAAAGCAATAATTCTCTTGCTATGGTAGCAAGATGTCTTTGTCCCGCTTTTCACTCGGCAATAATTGCTTTTGCCGCAAGCAGTTTGTCGATTATTCGCCCGTATGAGGTGGTTTAAGAAAGTCCGCTCTAAGCCCGAGTAGTCCACAAACTACTTGTGGCGAAAGCAATTATTGCTCATAGATTTGCCGAGTGAAGAACGACCCTTTGCAGCGCTTGCAGAATCAAAACAACAATATTAGCAGCTACGTTGCTACTGTTGCCAGTAATGTTGGAAAAATTCCATTCGGTGTAAATTTTAATTGCCCTTAGGAATTTCTGTTTTTGGGAATTCCTATTAAATTTTTTAATTCAGCGTGGTATTTTTTAATTGGCGTGGGAATTCAGTGGGGTATTTTTTGAAATTCCGTGGGAGTTTGGTAATATTCTTCTTAAAATTTTTTTTTCTTTTTTAATAA
Organism: Dichetophora obliterata; assembly: GCA_963920525.1. Classification (NCBI taxonomy): domain Eukaryota; kingdom Metazoa; phylum Arthropoda; class Insecta; order Diptera; family Sciomyzidae; genus Dichetophora; species Dichetophora obliterata. The sequence continues at coordinate 155,505,567 of OY986436.1, read as the reverse complement.
GCAAAATTTCTTTGTGGTATTTCTAAATGTTTTTTCAATTATTTGTGCATATGGGACTTATTGTGGAATATTTAAATGCGAATATTTTTGTGGCAATTTTAAATGCATATGGAATTTGTGCTGGTATTTTTAAAACGCGTGGTATTTTTGTGGTGATGTTTAATGATCGTGGGATTTTTTTTTATACTGTTTTATTGCAGGACAAATTTTTTTGTTTTATCTTTACCATTTTAATTTTTGTTGTATTTAATTTATGTTACCGTCAAAAAGGGAACTTTTTGTCGGAATTGTTTTCAATTTTAACTGGCAACCTTGGCTTATAGTAGTAAATTTTTTTGTAGCCACATACTCTCTAGCTACATGCATCTGTATTCTCTATTGTATTACAACCCAACAAGCTATGAATGTCACTGTTTCAGCTAAACGATACTTAAAACAGCAGCGTCTGATTTGCTAATATGAAAACGCCATGTGTTTGTGCCTTTAAACCGTTATCTATATAATTGTAAAGTCATTTTTTATATTTATCAAGAATCGAATTGAAATTTATGTCATATTCGCTTGATGCGTCGTTTGTTCTTGTCTTTTTTCCCCTCTCTTTTTCACCTTTTCGCCAAAAAACTCTGAAATATGCATTGAATCTTGTATTGAAATCAAGGTAGTGCAGTTGACTTGCCGCTTATTGTTTAGTTTATTGTTGCAACTTAATAAAAACCATTTTAAGAAAAAGTTACATTTGTTTAACAACAAATAAAATTAATACACAACTTAAAGTTTTCTATATAACCTGTTATTTATTATGTTTATTTTCTATGATTTAAATACAAATTCTAATTGTTTGATAGTTTAAAATCGTTTATTGAGCTTTAGGTCAGGTTAGAACAATTGATTGCTCTAACTAGTTTATCAATAAGCTAACCAATTAACCAGCTAGTGATGTTTTCCTTTTCATATTTTCATCCTTGAAAATTTTGTTGTTGTTGTTTCTTTGGAAAAAATTCGTTAGAGCATTTTTATTGTTCTAACCTGACCTTAAGCTCAATAAAAGATTTTAAAGAATCAAATCAATATACAACTTAATAAATGGTACGCTTATGTGAAACACACAATGCATAGTTTGCTGACAACGAAACGGTCCGCTTCAGTGCTTTTAGAAGTGCACACAGTTTTCAACCGAACCGATCGTTTATATAATAAAATTTTAGCAAGAATGATAGAATAAGAGATTACGCTTTGCGCAGGTCCGTTACTTCTGCTAATTGAGTTTGACAACCCGCTGTTCAGTTGACTACGTCACAATATTTTATTTCTTTGAGAAATGTACTGCGATCGATTGTGTTTCATTTAATTGTGTATGTATCGAAGTATATTTGCGAGTTTTTAACTTAAAATTTAAAAAATAAAGTGTGCAGCTGCTAATTGTGGTAACAGTAGCGAACAAATATTTTTCAGAAACCTGATGTTTGCAATAAATACAAAAATTACACCAAGAAATTGTAGAAAACGCACACAAACGAAAGCAAAAATACTAAAATATATTAACTTAACAAAATTTGTTTCAATATTTAAAAACTTAGATCTATCATTTATTTGTCCTTTCAATTCACAGGTAAATTAATGGAAATAAAATATCTGGGAATATTTAAACTACATCAATTAAACTCTTAATAAACATTTTTATAAAATCCACGTCGAAAAATAATGCTCACTGAAGTTGGTTTCTCAGACAAATTTTTTTTTTGACTAAGCTGCTTATTCGCTGTAATTAAATAATAGTAAAAATAATGTTTGGAAAGGAGTACTTAATAAATTTACCTTCTTCTCGTTCCAATAAATTGCTTCTTACTTCTTTTATTTTAATTATACAAACTAAAATGTATGGAATTTTAATTTCTGTGTAAAAATCGTATGCAAAGTGAACGCTCTCCAAAACAGCATTAATATTATGACGTACATGCGCAGAACGACAATTTTGTTGTACTCATTTTCTTGTCTTCGGCGCAATCTTTGTATTCTATCATTCTTGAAATTTTAGCGACTGATGTGGATTTATATATGTATATTTTACATACATATTAATAAAAACAACAAGAACAAAAGCAGCACAACAAGGAACGACATGATTATGAACCAAACGAACACACACACAACAACAACAACAACAACCACCATAAAAACAACATAAGCAGCTACTGAAGCAGCTTGTGCATTCCTCACACGAAACAAAGATATACAGATAGCTTACTCCGTGCGCAAAAAATTATATCTTCTGCGCACTACGTCACTCGAGCTTGTCAGCTGTAACACGTGGTGCATACATACAAAAGAAAATGTGAAAAAGCAAAAAGTAAACACAAGCAGCACAATTGCAAACATATAAGAAATATTGCGTTCATTTAATTCAATTTCTAATATTGTGCACTTATTTTATGTAATTAAAATTAGTACTAAAGTTTTTGATGCTTTTGATGATAATAACAACGATTTTAATTCGGGCCATAAAATGAATTTACAATTTTTTCAACAAACGAGAAGAACAAGAAAATGAAAACAACGAAGCAATCAAAATGCTGTCAAACACATCAAGTAACGTAGCTATTTTTTTTATGTAGGAGCACAAATGGGAGAAAACACCCCTATTATATATGCATTTCTTTTCAATAATAGTACTGAGAAATAAATTTGCTTAAATTTATTTATAAATATATTTATAATGTAATTTATTTCATTTCAATAAACCAAGTTTCAATAAAAAAATGTCGATATTTCTTCATTGCTATATATAAATTATACCCTTTAAAGATATTGTGACTACATTTTTATTTAGCTACTTTGACAAGCTCGAACTACGTCACAACAAAAATGGCGGACATGCGCAATACTTTATCTGTAGTTCTTTGTATCATGCATTCCTCATACGAATATATGAATTTTTCATCTTCTTAGATTTTGCTATTTTATTAGATATTCGTTTTATTCCCACTAAAACTGATATTTTGGCATTTTTTTTTCTTTGTACGATGAATATTAAAGGCTTTAGGTATACCCCAAAGTGTCAAATATCACTTTGAAAAAATTCGTGAAAATTACCGCCATCAAAATATCAAAATAACCAAAATCCATATGAATTTTTTTCAAAATTGACTAAGTTCGAATCATACGCGCCTAGGTCCAACATTTAATCTATACTATATTATATAAAAATGAAACTTTAAAAAGTTGGCACTTTTGTGGCTGCCGGTAAACTCAAGAACCGCTGAACGGATTTATGTGAAATTTTTACTATTCGAATCAGAATTGATCATAGATGGTTCATGCGTACTCAAAAATTTTATATATAGAATAGCGAACAAGTTATTGACTGCAAGACTGGCTTAAATCTCAATTTTTGGTAAAATTCGGCACATATTCCCATGTCCTGCCTAAACAGTAAAATATATCTGAAAATGAGTTATGAACATATCAAAGATCTCTCCAATTCCAAGAAAAAAGTCTAAAGTAACATGCATCTACGATCAATGGTTTTGTCGAAGAATAGACATTTTAATAAAAAATTAAATAATTTTCTTGCAAGCAGTTCGTCTGTTGATTGACTTTGATGCTGTTACTGCTTGCAGCTTTGTTTTCTTTGTTGTTGCGTGTTTCTTTGTAACTACAACAACAGCTGTGAGTTGGGATAAAAAGAGAACAACGTGTGTAGTTTTTATTGCATTAACATAACACATCACGAAATAAAGCAATTATTGAGCAAATAAATTAATAAGTGACACATTTTCTTTGTAATATTTTGTTTGGTAAACACTTTTAGACTTTTACAGTTTTTGCAATTCATTAGTGTTGTTTAATGATTTCTTTCGTATTGTTTGAATGGAATTAATTTCAAACAAAATCTGTGAGTACGAACGCCCAACCTCAATATATATACCAATACTAATACCAAAAAGCTGTAAAAAGGAACCTCCCAACGGGCCGGCACGTCAGCAGCTTCCTACAGGAGCAAAACGTCAGCACTTATTTTTATTGTTGTGCAAATGAACAGTACATGGAGAGCGCTCAGTAATGGACACAAGAGAAAACGAATAAAAAAAACGAGCAAAGAAAAAATAACGTGGCATGCAAATAATCAGTTGCTTGATACAATTGCGCGTGTGAGGTATCGCAAAATTCAATTGAAACCATTGCTGTAGTTACTGCTTCAGGCAGAATGTAGATTTTTCGGAAATGCATTAAAAATAAAACGAACTGCTGACCCAAAGCTCGACGGTTGCAAATTCTAACCCTAGTTTTCGATGAAATAAAATATTTCTCTTACTCTCTCTCTCTCTCAGCAAGTCTCTTTTTGAGGTAGCCAAAATCAAAAATAATTCGATGAACTGCTGACCCAAAGCTTTGCACGGGAGGCCTTTTGAAGCAATTCATAGTCAGCTAAGTTAAAGTGCTCTTTTTCAATGACATGCAATGTTAAAATTACAATGGTGTGTCATACGTTGGGTCAGCGCTTTCAGCTGACGTGCAAGCACTCAAAAAGGCCTTTCGGAGTGTTTTTTTCCCCGATGGGGCTATTTTGGCAATCTTATTGTATTCTCTTTGTGTATTGTCAGTACAAAATTTCAATTTACATACAAATTTCGTATTCAAATTTTAAAATATTTTTAACTTATTTGAATATTGAACCAATTAAATTCTCTTTTTACATAACGCAAAAGTGGATGAATTTGCATAAAGCTGAATGACTAAAGGAAGGGAATTTAATAACTTTAAAAAATCGTATTAAATGTAGGACCCGAGCTTCTTATGATCAATTGTGTTGTGTGTACAATGATTCAAAAACTGGACCCCCAAGTTTTTAGCTGACTCTAAGGCTAATATCTACCTTTTTAGAAGGTTTATTCAGAGAAAAGAAACGGTTTACTAAGCTTTACTTTTTAAACAATAAAAAATTACTGAAATACAGATATGACGAAAGACATTTAAGAAAAAAAAAAAAAAAATCATGTCAAGTATTTAGTTTTATATGGTTTGGTTTAATATGTTTTTAGTTTTTTTCCATATACTCGAAAAATTTCAAAAGTTTTTGAATCCAAGTCAACGCGAAAATTTTTCTGCCATCAAACTGTTTTCCAGCCAAGACTGAAGCAGAATAGGTATCTATCTCTTGCGAACCTTTCAATGGCAGGCAAGTGCGCTACCAATTGTACTACAGAGGCCGTCTAGATAAGGTTTTTAGTTGTCGGAGCAAACATTATTTCAATGTATATTATCAGTTTTATTAAATTTTGAAATCAGTTATAAATTGTTAGAGTAAGCATTATAGCAGTTTAGTAAGCAGTATAGTATAGTATAGTATAGTATAGTATAGTATAGTATAGTATAGTATAGTATAGTATAGTATAGTATAGTATAGTATAGTATAGTATAGTATAGTATAGTATAGTATAGTATAGTATAGTATAGTATAGTATAGTATAGTATAGTATAGTATAGTATAGTATAGTATAGTATAGTATAGTATAGTATAGTATAGTATAGTATAGTATAGTATAGTATAGTATAGTATAGTATAGTATAGTATAGTATAGTATAGTATAGTATAGTATAGTATAGTATAGTATAGTATAGTATAGTATAGTATAGTATAGTATAGTATAGTATAGTATAGTATAGTATAGTATAGTATAGTATAGTATAGTATAGTATAGTATAGTATAGTATAGTATAGTATAGTATAGTATAGTATAGTATAGTATAGTATAGTATAGTATAGTATAGTATAGTATAGTATAGTATAGTATAGTATAGTATAGTATAGTATAGTATAGTATAGTATAGTATAGTATAGTATAGTATAGTATAGTATAGTATAGTATAGTATAGTATAGTATTTGGTTTCTGTACCTTTTATTTCTTTTGATGGAATGGCAACAAAAGACTCGGTTAATGGTGTGAACAGGAAAGATAAGATGTTATATCAGATTTAAGAGGCAAAGCAGTACAAGCCACAAACACATTGAAAAAATTTACTAATATATATAAAAATATTTCTAATATTATTTTGTTTGAAAAATACTCCTCCCTAAAATTTATGCATTATTTAAATCGTTTAATTAAAATTTGGTAAATGGCATTTACTTTTATTTCTAATTTTGTATTTCCATTTAATAGAGAGATCAAGAGATACATATATATAAAGAGAGAGTTTTGAAAGTATAGAATTTCTTTACATAAGCCATTGTCTTTCAATCAATAAGCAAGAAATATTTGCAATTTTTTAAAAACATTTATCGCTGTTATTTGCGTTACCCATTGCTACAACATATCTACATAAAGAAAAGAAATTATTTACGTAACGCGAGCAAGGCCGCGGAGGGTTGCTAGTCTGATAAATTTCAAGTCCACGATGGCTTTCTTTTATGAATCTTCCGTTTTATGTATGTTAAAGAACTCCTTGATGTGCAATTAATAATAATTTATTAAAGTTGTTTATTCAAAGAAAATACAATAATAAAATGAGATACAAAGTTTGGCACACATATATTTATTTTAAGAGTTGTTTGTTTTCATACGTCTGACCGCTGTCACGACTTTTCAACTACATTCGACTTCTCTTACTCTTCTCCAGCATTGCCAGATGTTGTTGACAGCTCGGACTTTCCTGGTAAATCGTCTCTCCTGGACAAGTTGTTTTGGTCACAAGCATTGGCATCTTCCTGGTTCTGAGTACCTACATCATCATAATATTAATTGTTTTCCTCTTCTAGGCCGGTGGTACACCATCGCTTCAAGTTATCATTGGTATATACGCCTACATAATACTTTCGAGTTTTAAGTGCGCCTGGAAGCTCTTCAACCAAATACCTATCATGTGGCAGAAATTTAGTTACCACATATGGTCCTCGGAACTCTAGATCTAGATAATCTAGATAATCTAGATAATTTTGTGATGTACCAGTTGCAGTAGGCACATAATTGATAACCACCAAATCGCCCACTGAATATGGCCGCGGGGCTAAGTGTCGTTTATCAAACCGCTGCTTCCATTTCGCACGTTCTTTGTTTATTCATCTGCTGCTGCTTGTTGATGGAAATTCTGATAGTTTGTTTCATTGTCCTTGAATTCATCTTATACGGCTTTCACTAGACGATTTGCAGTGATATCTCGTAATCTGTAGTTGAAAACTTAATTGTATGGGCTTTCTCTAGTGGTGGCATTACTTTGGGAGTTGATACACCATTGCAGTTGAGGAAATGCCTGGTCCCAGTCTTTGTCATTTTTGCTACTATACTTGAGTGACGCCAAAATAGTTTTGTTAACCTTTTCCGCTTTTCCGTTGGCTCGTGCAGTGCGAACGGCTACTTTCACATGATGGATATCGTATTTGGTGATAAAATTCTTGAACTCGTTAGAAGTAAAGGCGGTGCCTAATCCGAAATTATACGTTGAAGACATCCGATTACAATATATACATATTCACGTAAGCTCGTCAACACCGGCGTTGTTTTTGTGTTGAGCAATGCCTTCAATACTATGTATTTCGTAAATGCACATACGATAACTAGAATGTAACAATTACTGTGCTTGCTTTGTACAAATGGACCAAGATGTTCCATACTCTAGGATGTTCCAAAAATATATTTTCTTTTTTTGGTTTATTTTAGATGGCTTACTCGGTGCCAACGTTGGATGCCTCCTTAAACCATCTGCTAATGCTTTATTTGTAGCGGCACGATGAACACATTCAAAATTAAATTCTTGAAGTTTAAGCCACCATCTGGCAACTTGTGGTAATAATGGCGTTCTGGCTTTTTTCACTACTACAGCGTGTCAGTCGGTGATGACTATAAAATGTTGGCCCATCAGGTTTATTCGATATCGTTGCAGCGTTTCAACAATTGCCAGAACCTCTAATTCATGACTGGCATAATTCCGTTCTGCGTAGTTTCATTGTCTGCGAAAATAGAAAACAGGTCAGCACTCCAGATAAACTAGCAGCACTGCTGTCCGTGTGTACTTCATGCGGTTTCGTTGCGTCGTATATGGTTGAGACTGCTTTCGTGGTGATAACTTGTTTCAATTTCTCAAAAGCAGCTATCTGCTTCTTGTTCGATTCGAAGATGTCGTCCTTGTTGAGTAGTCTCGTCAATGGTGCCACAATTCCGTAATATTTGACCGATTTCCGGAAGTAGCCGGTCATACCCAAAAACTGTATTACGGCCGTTGTTGTAGTTAGTACAGGAAATTCTTCGATAACCCTTGTTTTGTTGTCACCAGGACGTATACCATGAGAGTCATGTCATGACCCCGGAAATGTACTCGCTCAGCTAGGAATGTGCTTTTAGATGGCCTTAGCGTGAGACCCATTCTTTGTAAGGCTTCCAAAAATTCGTGCTAAACTTCAATGCCTTTGTCGAAAGTTTCTGTTGCAATTATCACTTCATTGTAGTTGACTACTTTGTTGCAATATTTTAGCTCCTTTATGACATTTACGATAACCTCCTGAAAGACCATTGGAGCTTTGACCAAACCAAATGACATAACATTATGCTCGAAAAGACCTTCATGAGTTAGAAAAGCCGTGTATTTCTTTGATTCTTCTTTCATTGGGATCTGATAATATCCCGAAGTCATGTCCAATACCGTGAAATACGAGTTACCCCCCAAACGTGAAAGTTGCTCCTCTACAATGGGCATGATGTAGATTTTCTTGACGGTGACTTCATTTAATGCGCGGAAGTCGATACACATTCTATTTTCGCCGCTTAAATTTTTTACGAGTAGAACTGATGCAGCGTGAGGAGAATCGCTAGGCCTGATGATGTCGTTGTCCTGGAATTTCCTTAGAATTTCCGATAACATTGGATGCTGAGAAAATGGCACCTGATAGCGTTTACCCAAGATAAGTTTTGTCGTTGTCACTTCTATGATCATTTGAGCGTTTTTGCATCTTCCAATTTGGCTCAGGTCTTCAGCAAAACAAGCTCGATACGTTGATAATAACTTCAGAAATCGCTCTCTGTCGTCGCTGCATAGACTACTGGAAATGTTGAAATCCTCGAAGTTGACTTTGTCCAAGTGCAGCACCCCGTCGTCAATTACCATGCGTTACCCATTGTTCTTTAAGACATCCCGACCCAACAAAATGTCGTAAGGTAACATTTTATCGCTGACGATGTACAATGTAACGGGTAGCGTCTTGTTATTTATATCTGCATTGACGTTGACCTTTGGACTCACCTGAACTTCGGATCCACCAAACCCTATAAACCGCTTGTGAGTTTTCTAAATATTGATACCTGCAGCCGTCTTTGCCCGTATCAGATACCACACGCTGCCCGTGTCGATAAATGCTTCGAGACGTTTGGTCGTTTGTTGCAACTTTTGGCGTCGTGACCCTCTTTAAAACATAAGGTGCACCGTTGTTTACGAGGAGGCTTTGGACATTTTTTTGTGATATGCCCGTACTCGTTACAATTAAACCATTTAACTCCTGTTGGCCTGACGCTATCGTTGATTTCACCGTCGCCTGTGGGAATACTACACCACTAATTGCTGTTAAATTCTTGAGTGCAATCAGTAGTTCACTACATGTCGAAAAATGATTTGTCGCCAATGTTTTGGTTAACGCCACATCGTTGAAACCGCTGATTATATGTGTAATAATCGAGCTATCATCGACTATACCTTGATGTCCAATTGTCAGCATTTTGTAAAAATATTTGACGTAGTCTTCACCAGTTTTTCATTAAGGCTTTATGTATTTCAGCTGCGTTACAAGTTAGTGAAAACTGGTAAAAACAACTTGCGAATACAACTAACGCTTAGCCATTCTTCTCTTTAATTTGTGTTGATTGGCTACCAAAACGAGATCCTCCTGCCAACCATAAGTTCGTCGTAACTGTTCGATTTGAATAATAAACTGTCCAGCGGACGTAGTATCGTTTATAGGATCAAAATCTGGCATGACCCCCTACCATCTCCTGAAATGATATCATTGATCGTGCAGCTATTTGTGGTTCGTTGACAAATTCCAGATTCTGGGCTCTTAATCTTGGTGTTGCCTTATCTTCGCCACGTTGTGGTTGTGTTACTTCATTTTGAACTGTCGGACGTGCATGCGTATTGTTCATTGAACTAATGGCTGCCGCTAAGCTCGTCATCGCTTCTTGTAGCCCGTTGATTTTCATCTGAAATTCGTTGCTTACGACTACGTTGTCCTCTCCCAGTACTGACGTGTCGATGAGCCTTCGTACTAGTTATAACTGCGTCATTTGCGCTCAAAAATTGATTAAGTTGGTTAACTTTTAACTTTGTTGATATAAGCTGGAAGTTCATTAACTGCGTTTGCATACGCGTCCGTCTCGCAATGCTATAGAATGTGTGTAAGCTTATGAGAGTTTTATGCCTGCGTTTGTGATGTTGGAAAAACGCTATTTGGGCATTTCCATCGTAACTCACGAGACATTCGTACGACTTAAAGATTCGTTTTCTCGGAAGCTTATGTTATTAATTTAAAAAATTTCTTATATACATATGTCTTACAAGACATAGTAATGATACGATCTACCAAAATTGTCGTTCCTGTAACTAATTAAGAATGGCAGTGGTAAATGGGTCATTATCTGAAAACGTGTACATTGCTGTCCCAGAGGTTATGACGTGAATATTAGTTCCATTTAACTATATTTAACAAAATTTATAAAAGATTTTAATTCTTTGAATACTTTCTCAATAAATAAACATGATCTTGAGAAAATAAGTTAATAATACACAGCGAAAATTAATACAGTTTGTCACTGGTTTGTTAAAAACGACCTGTCTAGGTAAGCAAAATCAAAAAGTAGCGTTCAATTAAAGTATTTAACATTAAATTTAAAAATAATTTCGAATTGCAATACTCTCAATTCATCTGTTTTTATTGTTAAACTTAAATCAGATTACTTAAAAATTGTATTTTTTTAATGTTGTTATTGTGAGAGAAGTTGCGTCCCTATAATTTCTCCGCTGGGTTACTTCAACTTAGTTAATGACGAAGTAACGACAAATACCGTTTGCTTTTCGTGGAAATAAGTGGCAACGTGTACAGACATTCGTTATTGTTTTGTTTAGTTTCTCTGAGTCAGTTGATCAAGTGTGACTGTTCTGTAGTGTTCAGTTTTTGTTAAAGCGGAGGTATGTATTTTTATTAGTATTCAACTGTGTTACCAATAATTTTTTATAATATAATAGTAAAACTTTTAGTTTAGCTTACGTTATGTATTAATATTGTGTTCACCTTCAACATAATATAGCAAGAATTTTCTAAATTGTGTACTTGAATTGTGCACAGCTCATTTACGCAATAAATGTCAACTGCGTTACCGGTCAGCTACTCTTATTTGGTAACGATACTGACATAAGTAACATAGTTGACTTTATGTTTTTGAAGTGAGTTAAAATGAATTTCATAGTTTTTAATTTTGATTTCATTTAATATTATTTAGTACCAATATGCCACTAACACCAGCGGAGAAGCAAAGGCGATATCGCCAACGGTTGAAGAACAATAGGGAAAAGGAAAATGAACAAAAAATAAAATGAACAAATAATAATTTTGGTAGAGGTTTTTGTGATTGTTATCAGCCGAAACAATATTCATGTGTTCAGAAGAATAAAAAAAAATATTAATTACTTATAAAACAAGCTATATATAAAAGATTTATTTTGCTGCGGAAAATCACTTAATTTAGTTTTAATGTTTTTTATCTTACTTATATAAAGAATGAATTGATGTTATTTTATTTTTATTTTAATATACTTTATACTTAAATATATCAAGAAATAAATGGACTAATATTACTTTTGATAAATCAATCAATAAATTAACTGTTTCTCAAACTTATGTCAATTGCGTTACTTCTTTCCGCTGCGTTACTTTCTTGTCCCAAGAATATTTTCAATTATAAATTTTTTTTTAAATAACTAAATTGATAATTGTGCTTTTGAACGCAATATTCGAAACAGAAACATATCCATTTATGTTTCTTGTTTTAGTCCATTTTAAAACTTTACATTTCTTTGAATTATTTTAAATAAGAAATTTCAAAAACACAATCTTGGTAACAAAGTTGACAAAAATTCAAAATTTTATCAATAAATCGAATTTTATTTTATCTATTAATTATAATTAAATCTTCAATTAAACCTTAAAAATGAGAATGTAAGAACAAATAGACATTTTTTTTTGGATTTATAATGGATATCTAATTTTTATCTATGGTAACGTAGGTGACATAAATTAGGAGTCTCTGCAACAATTTTTAAAATAACTTGCACAATAATAGCAAATATTCGCTGCACCCACTGGAATTGTGTTCTTAAAATAATGACAATATTAATAAAAAAAATCATGTTCGGAATCGGGAAACAAAAAATGAATATTTTTTTTTTCAAATGTACACGTTTTCAGATAATGACCCAAATATGGGCGTAACTCACGCGACAAAAAAAGGATTTGTGCTTTACAAGCAAGTTTAGATTGCAAAAACTCAGCGAATTTTCCCATATAATTTGTTTTTGTTTTTAATTTTTAAATAATGGGAAAACAGTAGAGGTGGGTAACTTAGTGCTGTGCTATGGCACTGTGCTGACTCTCTGTAGTATGCCATGTGTGCTAACACACTACGTTGACTCACATAGTGGCACAATAGCACGCAAAGAGCAGAGCTTAGACGAACTTTTGCGCGTAAAGTTACTTTTGTGTACAGTGTTGGGATGAATAGCAGAGTGTTGTGCTAGGCATCTTCACTGACACTCATTGGTTATCGCTACTATGCACTGCATTACTTAAATTTTGTAATTTTTTGCTTAGTAAAGTTGGTTTTTGTTTTACTTTGGCTTACTTGCAATAATTGACAATATGCAATTTGTGAATATTGTTAACAAATCAATAGAGAAGGGTGTTAGCACTTATTTGTTATCGACACTTTTATAAGTGCTTTGTTAGATTATGGCACTATTGTGCTAGCACAGTGTGCTGACACACAAGGGTGCACATGTGCTCGTGAGTTCGCAATTTTGATATATAGGTGGGTAATAGCATATATACGAGTTGCTTATAGATATATACTCGTTGTTGTGCTTGAACGCACCGTTGCCAACTTGGTGCATTTTCCACCAGATTTGGTGCATTTTGTAAATTTTGGCGCAAGAATAATGAGGTTTGGTGAATGGTGCATTTTTTGTTGAATTTTTTAATTTTGGATCCACCAAACGTGCCTAAGTTTGTGCCTTAATATTTAATAGAAATTGATTTCAAAATGTGCTTTAATGGTTCAAGTACACCCAAAAAATATTTGGGATAAAATTACGAATAAAATCTTTGTAGAAATACAAATTGAGGCTATTCGTAGAATGTACAAATGTTTTGTACATAGTACAAACGTTTGTAGTGTTAGCCGTATAAAAAAAAATTTTGAATTCGTAACTTTGTACATTCTACAAACGCTAGTTTGTAAAAATCTATAATGTATAAATTTGTGAACTGAACGAACATTGTTTGATAATATACAAAGCGGTGGCAGCAGCGTTCGTATATTTGTTCGTATCTTTGTAGATGAAACGAATGCGTTTGTAAAATATACAAATATTTCTTTGTACAATGTACAAACGGTCATTTGTATTATTCACAAAGTCGTTCGTAGGCTGAAAAGAACAAACAGCTTTGTAGAATATAATAATTGTTTTGTACATAGTACGAAGCTTTTTTTTGGGTGTATATAAAAACATCAGTAACATTTTGTGTAAGATTAGTTAAATTAGCTTAGCTTAAGTATTTTAAGTTTGAGTAACCTGTGAGGTAAATTATTTTTAAAAAAATAAAAAAAGTTCAGAATATAATTTAATTTTTAATTTAATTTGGTGTTTTATAAAACCTAATAAATCTTTAGCATTTATAAATAAATAAATAAGCATTTAAATCTGGATTTTAGAATTGAAAAGTTGGCAGCACTGCTTGTACGTCGCGCTATCGTTGAAAACAATTATACTTCGTCATTTGCATTGCAATGCTTGCTCATTCCCCCCCCCCCCCCCCCCCATTGAACTTCGTTCTAATTTTTCGCGTTGCCAGGCTAATGCGACTTCTTTAGAATTGTTTGAACGTCGTCGTTTGCTTTTCTGCGCCTGTTCGTTGCGCTGCCGTTGACGTTCTTTCGTTATTTTTGTTGCGCCGTTGTTATTTTTGTTATAGGTGTTTGTTCTGATTTGTTAAGGAACTCCTGTGTAATAAAAAAAAATTTATGAAATTTGTTTATTCAAAGAAAATACATAAGTAAAATTAGATACAAAGTTTGGCACACGTTTTCATACGTCTGACCAAGGTTTATTAATATAGGTTAATAGGCCTATTACGGTTCACAGCAATACACTGCTGTGTCTTATTTTAAGTATTAGGAATGTACACAATAAAAACAGAAATTACTGTTGTGTTGTGAACCTTAATAGGCCTATAAGTCACTTGAGAGATGCTCGGTAAAACTGTCAGAATAGCTGAAAGGAAAAGAAGAAAAACTTGAATCTGTACAATTTGTAGCTAACAACCATAGTATAACTAGATAATTTAGTGTTAGAGCTGAATGTGCTCTCTTTCTTAGTGACCATAACTGTCAAACTCAGCCATTTTGTTATTTTTGCCAATGTTTGATTTCATATTGCATTCTCATTAGTTGCAAATTTTTATGAGTTGTCAACTTCGTTTTGACAGTTTCGGTCACCGGCTCTCCGTCTCAACACTACCTTGTCTAATTTTACCATGCTAACAACTACTTTGGCAGTTCGGACAAAGACGAAAAAAAAGAGTACTTTTCTCTTAAGTGTCTTAAGGCTTGATTACGCAAGCGTAAAGTGAGGTGGCGCAGCGGGATGAAGCGTATAGCGACGTTGCCTCGAGGATAAGCTATTACCAAAATCGTAGTCCAACGTAGTGCAGGCGCCGTAGTGCAGGGCATTCGTTTTATTCTAGTAGGCTTATTTACTTCTCCTCGTCAATAAAAGACTGCATCCTTTCTAATATAGTATTAAAAATTACAATAAAGTGAAGTTAAACAATATTGTTCGCTTGACCCACAGCTGTCGAACTGTCAAAAATCGTAACGTTGCGTAGAAATCTATTTTCTACAGACTTCTACGCTGCGTCACGCCACGTTAGGATTTCGGTAACGACTCGTACGCATTTATCATTAAACAGATTTTAGCTTGACAATTGGCAACGTCGCGCTACGTCACCTTTCGCTTGGGTAATCAAGCCTTTAACCTATATTAATCAATCTTGCGTCTGACCGCTGTTACGACTTTTCAACTACTCATACATTCGACTTCTCTTAGTATTCTCCAGCATTGCCAGAATTGTTGACATGTTTTACGCTTTATGTGTGACTTATTATCAATTCATTTATTTTAAACCCTTTAGCTCCTAAAACTGGCCCAATTTTTAAAAACCTTAAAGAAGATTTGCAGTCATTTTTATTGAAACTTGTGCTTTTTAAATGCTTTTTAATGGCTCCCCAAGCCTTGCATTTTTAGTCTTTAAAATAAATATTTTCTGAAGATTAAAAGCAAAGCACAATTATTTTTTTTTCGTTTTTGTATACGGAAACATAGCAAAAGTACTTTTTCCAGAAAAATAGGCACACAAAAAACACTGATAATAACATATTTGTAAGGGTAACACACTAGCCTTTTGCTTCAGTCAAAAATTCTTTTATTAATGACCAAATTGCAAACTAACTGCTTCATTCAGTAGAACGAAAAAGCACATCAATGATAAGAAATACACGAGAATCAATGGCCGCATTCAGCACAGACAACTGTTGTGAATTGTAATGATAGCGCTACCTTAGTCCACGATGTTTTTCTCTGAATGTGTTGCTACTCTGCACGTCAGAAGTTAGATTCAATTTAATTTTTATATAAATTTAATTCAATTGCAAAGGTTTCTCACTTAAATTTGCTGCGTTCTTTCTGCGTTTATTAATTTACCAGCGTCAGTAACAGCATCTGACAGTTAAGCAAACAGTTGTGTTCATGTAGCATAGAATTTGTTCGCTCGATTAAAAGGCGTTCGCACTTTATCAGTTTTAGTTAGCGCTACCAAATTTGTACCATTCAGCGAATTTTTACACAACAGTTGCCAAATGTTGTCTACGCTGAATGCGGCCAATACTTTCTTCAGTACTAAATTGTATTGCATTTAGAACAGTGAACAACTGAAAGCAAAACTCACGTTTTATCGCTACCGCAACTGTATGATAAGAGATTTGGAACTGTCAAAGGAATAATCTGAATTGCATGCTTCTCGTATGCAACAATTTAACTTTTTGGGACGCGATGTTTAGGTGACATACTACGGACATCGTGAAAAACCATTTCCAGATACTTTACTAAGAAAGACAATGTCTGCTATTGCGAAGACATTCCTGGTTTATTTAATACCTTCGGTCAGCCGTACGATTCAAAGAGTGGTGCTTGTTTGCCGATAGCAGCAAACTGAATTTGAAGGGTGTATTATTTATATAGGCAACAAAAACAAGGAGAATAAATAATAGTAAAGATATTTCAGAGGCGAATTAATATGTCGGCGATATTGAGAGCAGAGCTGAAAGCCACTAAACTGAGTCGACCGAAAACAAATCGTACTGAGACAAAGCTTATTTATAAGGTTGTGGTACTTGAGAGCGAGCTCGGTCGAACTGTCAGAATGGTTGAAAAGAAATGAAGAAAATTAATGCTTAAAACAAAGAAAAGCACAGTGACAGTTCGAGCAAAGGCGGGAAAAAGAGTTCATTTCTGTCAAGTGCCACAACCATGGTGTAAGAAATAGAGGTGTTAGTGAGTTTGACACTTCTCTCTCAAAATTATAAAATTATGTTTCCCCGTTCATGTCAAAAACAGCTGATGGTGAATTGCAATGAAAACAAGGTTTGTTAAATTCGTCTTTCTGCAAATTTATAAGATTTTACTGAGATTAAAGTAAAAATAAAGTGATATGGAAAACAATAAAAAATATATAAGACGCTGTGTGTTATGCAAAAAAAAACGATGTGAATGCAATACAATTTGCATGCTGGCAAAAGCTTCATGTCGGCGGAACCTTTCAGCACACGTTTCTAATAAAACGGCCAAAACATTTAATGACAAACTTGGCAAATCGGCGAAGACAACTGCAATAAATTTTTGTCAACACAACACGGCACAATTGATTGCATTTAATATTTATTTATACTTAGTTTGCACAATAAAAACTATAGCACATCATCTAGCAACTCAAACAAATAACACAATTTGACAACTATCAACAGTTCCGCTTTTCGCTCACAAATTTTTGACAGAAGCAGAGAAATTCATGGTGTTGTCAAAAACTCACTAACACCTGGTTTTCTTACACCATGGCCACAACCTTATAAATAAACCTTTGTAGTACACTCGTAACCAGTGTTGCCATGAAAAAATTTTACAGCGTAACTTTTGCACTATGCTCGTCGGATTTCTCGTCGTATTTGTGAAACTCTGAAAACAAGAACTAAGAAATTTTCAGTCGCATTTTACAACAAAGAAGACAAATAAAATATTGCATTTTATTAGACGTATGACGAATATTTAAGGTTTATTGATTTAAATAAAGCACATTTTTTTTTAAAGTCAATTCAATAATCATTATAAATATAGAAAATAGATTATAATAAATTACATTTTGAACATATTTTTGAACACACAAGCGAAGAGTAAAAATCAAATTAAATACATTTGCAACAAAGTTTGGTTTAATGTAGATCTCTTAAAACGGTAAAAATAAAAAACATAGAGCTATAATACATAATTTTTCAATTTAACTCTATGTAAAGTAAAGTAACTCTAAATGTAAAGTTTTTGCTCCAAGTAAATTAACGAAAAAATGTTGTTGTTTTAAGCCAGCAGAAACTATAAAAAAATTAGATTTTAGTGAAAAAAAAAGGAATATGAAAAAATATAATTTTTTCGAAGTCATATATACCTTTCTTTATTAAATTTGTTTATCAATTCTTTATCAATTTTAAGACTTAACCCGTTAAAGATTTCATACGCACATAATCTTTTATATGCAGAGTCCCTTCCATTGTATGTAACTCTAATCTATTGTAACTTTAGTTTTATTAATTGAACGGATTCAGAGTCACTGAACTCGCACGTTTTTTTGACTATGCAGAGTCAATTTTAATGGTCAGAGAATCGTGCATTTCAAGGTTTTGAGTCAGTGCATTTTCCTCAAAAACAACCTTGGCTTTGACCGCGAGTAACCTCAACAACATAAAGTAAAAACAAAAGCAGTTTAAGCTTTAAATCAAACAACTGTATGTCCAAACAGCACATGGAAATATGATCCCTTTTGTTTTGTTATTTTCATATGCTCGTCAAATATGCTGACAAACCAACTCATGACCAAGGTTATTTTTGTGCACACTGCAATACGCACACTGCAATATATTTAAGTTTGTTAATTTTGTTTGATTTTATATTTTTTATCAATATGGTTTTTCGCTTATAAAAAGGCGAAAAACTTAATAAAGAAGTCAGTTAGTATCAAAACGTTTTAAAGTGTATTAACTCTCCACAAACAGTTCAAGTACTGTTTGTAAAAACTAAAATATTCGCAGTCCAAGTTTATGTGCTTGGGCTCAAACCTAAAACCTCCGGAAATCCAAACTCGGATTTAAACATTGGCGTCCCCGGGTGGACTCACTCTACTAAATCATCTTTAATTAAACTCCTGCTTGGTGTCTTTGAATAATATGGCTACTTTTCAACAAACCTTGGAAATACAAAAAGGAATTGCAGACGAGATCCAAACACTCATCAGAAACTTTAAGAAGGATTCACAAGACAGAAAAAAGATCGCAAGTTATTACAATGAGCGATTGCAGCGTCTTACCAAATATTGGGAAGAGTTCGAAGAAAACGACAATCGGCTTCGAACACTTACCAATCAGCCCATGGAGCATGAATATTTTACCTCAGGATACTACGACCAAATCAACAATTTAGCAACCAGCTATATTAAAATTTTTCAAGACGAAGTGCAGCGCTTAGAAACATTAATCAAGGATTCTACAGGAAAAGACGTAGGCATTTTCACCTCAGCAACAGCAACAGAGCAACAATCTGATTCAGCCGCTGCTACTCACAGTCGATCATCATTTGATTCATCCGCAGCAACAAACCTTACCAAGATGATCAGAAGACAACAAGCCTTGCTGAATTCGCTCAACCGTTTATTGGATAGCTTGACCAAGTATCCAGATGACCAGTCAAGATTTCATGAGGCAAATATTCAACAAATAAACAAACTTTGGTTGGAAATAGAAACTTTAAATTACAACTTGTGGGAAAACTGTGAGCAACCAATCGAAATTGGCTACAATTATGAACAATATGTGGCATGCGAAACTCGAGTATATGCTGTTCGGATACAACTAACACACCCAGCTGACGTACCACAAGCAAATCCCACAAATCAAGAACATTTAAGATTACCACGAGTTACCATTCCACAATTTGATGGTAATTATTTAAAATGGCGTCAATTTTTTGACATGTTTTCACAACTGGTGGACCAGCAAGCGTTACCAAAAATACACAAAATGTGGTATTTAAAAACAAACCTCTTTGGAGAAGCCGAACAACTCATTAGGCATTTGGCTCTCACTGAAAATAATTATGAGATTGCATGGGGAATGCTGCAAGAGAGATACAACAACCTAAGAGTTTTGTGCTCTACGCTAATTCAAAAGCTGTTGGATCAATCATTCAACGGATCATCTGTATCATCAATTAAAAACTTTCATGACACTACGAAAGAGTGCCTGATGTCACTTGAAGGGCTCGATATAGCAACATCAAATTGGGATCCATTTCTCATTCATTTTGTTTTGCCGAAATTACCTTCAACATCTAATGGATTGCTTAATACACATAATTCAACTGAAGCTCGCACTAACTTGAATTTATACTTTAATAATATGTCTGGAATTAGGACCAAGATTAATTCTATTTTTAATTGGACGTCACAAGGTGATTTCGACGTAATTGTCTTTGTCGAAACATGGTTAAATGGAGATTTTTTTGATGCTGAATTTTTTAATCCCAACATTTTTAATGTATATCGTAAGGATAGAGATGCTGCTAAAACTGGTCTCACTAGGGGGGGTGGGGTGTTGATTGCAGTTAAACGCAGTCTTTGCTCTTCCATTCACCTACTGCAGAATAGTGACATGCTACTTGATCAACTTTGCGTTACAATAAATGATCCGAATGGAGCTATTTACATTTGTGCCTCATATATTCCTCCGAATAGCTCATATGACTTATATACTGCGCATATTGATAATGTCGTCAATTTACAATCATCACTCAAGAATGCTAATAATCACCTTTGTTTTCTTGGTGATTTCAACCTAAGTAAAATCGTTTGGAGTTTTGTTGCTGATGTGCTGATTCCTTCTAATATTAATAGCTCGTAAGAAATTTATTTTATTGATAGTTGGTTTAGCATTGACTTAATTCAAATTAATACTTTTTTCAACTCTCTTAATAAAATTTTAGATTTAATTTTTGTTTCAAAAAATTTTAAGACTCGGTTATCTGAATGTTTATGTTCTATCGCTCCAACTAGTTTACACCATGTACCTCTTGTTTTAAATTTTGAGTTCTATGAATTTGTGCAATTCAAACCGCAAAATAATTACTTTAATTTTAAATTATGCAACTTTGATCTCTTAAATAATATATTCGTCAATGCTAACTGGAATAATTTTTTTATAAACCAAAATGTTGCTGATTGTTTTGATTTGTTTACTTCCAAATTGTCTGCTATTTGCAATGAGCATATCCCACATTTTCCGCCTAAGGTGTATAGACTACCTTGGTACACAAAAGGGTTAAAGAAGCTGAAAAATTTGCGTAATAAAAATATAAAATTATTTAAATCAACTAATGATAACCGGTATCATGCTATGCACATTCATTACGCGAGAGAATTCAATTTTTTGAATAAATTTCTTTACAAACAATATATTTTACGTTGTGAGAATAATATAAAAAGTAATCCTAAGTCATTTTGGCATTATATTCAATCCAAGCGTGATGGTTCTTGCATTCCCACATCGACTTACTACAATGGGTTACAATCTTTTGCCCTTGAAGATACAGTGAATTTATTTGCTGATTACTTTAAGTCCAACTACGTAAGTGTTAATCCGTGGTTTGATGTGTCAGTTTTAAATAATGTTGACTCTTTTTTAAACCTAGGCTCCCTTGTTTTGACGGATGAAGAAATTTTCAATGCGATGTCTAATTTGAAAATTTCGGTTAAAGCTGATAAAGATGGTATTTCATCTATTTTGCTGAATAAGTGTGCTGTCTCTCTCTCTAAGCCATTATGTATAATTTTCAATAAATCTTTAAGGACTGGGACTTTTATTAGTAGTTGGAAAATGGCCACTATAACACCAGTTTTCAAAGCAGGCAGTAAGAATGATGTAGCAAATTTTAGACCTATTTCTAAATTGTCAAACGTTTCCAAACTCTTTGAAAGTGTCATTAAGAAGCGACTATTCTTCCTAACTAAGCGACACATTTGCCCTGAACAGCATGGTTTTTTTTTGCTGAGCGATCAACTGTCACTAATTTAGCTGTTTTCTCCAAATTTTGCATTTCATCATTTGAACTTGGATATCAAGTCGACGTTGTGTATACTGATTTTTCTAAGGCATTTGATAAGGTTCCACATAATGTTTTACTAGCCAAACTTGCCAAAATGGGTTTCCACTCAAATTTTTTGGATTGGATTCAGTCTTACCTTCATAATAGTGTCTTGTGTGGAGATAGAGGGAGTTAAATCCTATAAATTTATAGCTTCATCTGGTGTGCCACAAGGGAGTATTCTTGGACCATTGCTCTTTTCATTGTTTATAAATGATGTTGGTAAATGTTTTCAATCCGCAAAATTTCTATTATACGCTGATGACTTAAAGCTATTCAGTCATATCTCTGATTTAAATGATGCTGCTCTGTTAAAGAGTGATCTTAGTAATCTACTTTCTTGGAGCTTGCTAAATTTTTTACCATTAAATTCTAATAAGTGCTTTTCAATAACGTACTCTAAGTGTAATAATTTTTTAAACTTTTCGTATTCCATCGAGGGTACTCCCCTTGAGAGAGTCAATACCATTAAGGACTTGGGTATAATTTTTGACACTAAGTTCACTTTTGTGAATCACATTAATTATGTTGTTCCAAAATCATATTCTTTACTTGCTTTTGTGCGTAGAAACTGCTCAGAATTTTCTGACCCTCAAACCCTAATTAGTCTCTATAACTCATTTGTAAGATCAAGGTTAGAATATGCTGCCTTCATATGGAGTCCTTTCTACATAATTCATTGTGCTCGCCTAGAGAAAATCCAGAAATCATTTTCTCGATTTGCGCTACGTTCCATAAATTTTGCAGAACCTCTGCCAGCATATGATGCTCGTATTTTGCTTTTGGGACTAAAAACCCTAAAAACTAGAAGGAAAATTCAGTCATTGACATTTATTCACGATCTTTTTTCGGGGCATATCGACTGTGAACAGCAATTGAAATTTTTAAATTTTAATATTCCGGCTAGAACGTTACGTAATTATTCGCTATTTCATTCCGAAATTCATAGAACTCTGTATGCTCTTAAAGAGCCTATTATTCGGGCATTATCTTTGTATAATGAATTGTCTATTGAAAATAATTTAGATCTCTCTGTCTCGAAATTATCTTTGAAGAATAAACTTAACACTATTTTTCGTATCTAATTAGTATTCTCTTTATGTTTATCTTTATTTCTTAGTCTTCATACATCAGTGAATACATACTGTACATTTTTTTATTTAATTTTTTTTTTATTTTCTACCTTGTAAATTTATTTTTACATAAGTATTTAAGTTAATTTAATTTTAAGTAGTCTGTAAGGATGTGTACTCCAAAGACTTTATGAATAAATAAAATAAATTTATTATTGAAAAAGCTTGATCGTGCAACTCATATTCGATATGAACAGTCGTTAAAGGATCCAAGAAGTTTACCCAACATGCAGGACTTCCTGGCCTTTTTGACAGCCCAATTTCAGCCCCTGGAAGCAGTTGAGCACAATAAAAAAAAGGCGACATCAAAATCATGCACGTCAGTAATTTCAACACACCAAGATAAAAACTATAAATCCAAGGTATGCAGAATTGGAACACATCCATTATTTGCGTGCCCATCATTTTTGCTGTTAAAATCAGCAGAGCGGCTTCAAGTTGTCAAGGACAACCAGATGTGCATCAACTGTTTAAAATATGGACATTTAGCAAGTAACTGCCCGTCACACAGCTGCACAAGGTGCAGAAAAAAACACAACACATTACTACACATTGACAACCATTGCACAACGGGCTCCACACCATCATCCAAAGGAGCCACGACATCAAAGGCACTAAAGACACCCACATCGTTTTCTACTTCTACTTGCAACAAATACGTTATGCTCAGCACTGTTTGTATACAACTAATAACAAACAGTGGACGAGAGCTTACATGCAGAGCGGTGTTGGATTCTGGCTCTCAAGTTAATCTCGTCACAGAGAGACTTGTTAAGAAGCTAGGACTCCAACAAAAACAAGCGTCATTCAGTATAGAAGGGATTGGAGCCAACAAGAAGGATTGTAAATCACGAAATAGTGTAACAATGCGATCCACAATGAATGGATTCGAGGCACGGCTTGAAGCGCTGGTGTTACCCAAAATTGTAAGCGCTCAGCCATCAAAATTTATAGATGTGTCGTCATGGAATATCCCCCCGAATATACCACTCGCTGATCCTACATTCTTTCAGCCCGGCTACATAGATGTGCTACTCGGTGCAGAATTTTTCTTACAAGTACTTTCAATTGGTCAAATCAAATTAAGCAACGATCTCCCAAGTCTACAAAATACTGTGTTTGGATGGGTGGTGTCTGGCCAGGTAAAAGAAACCAAAGCTACTTCCGCAACATGCGACATTTTTAGTGAAGCTGATGAAAATACAAGTGCGTTAATCGAAAGGTTCTGGAAATTGGAAGAAGTTGAAAACCCCAAATCGCAATTCACAGCCGCAGAAAAACGATGTGAATTGCATTTTTCTCATAACACTCAAAGAAACTCCGATGGACGATTTGTGGTAAAAATTCCCTTCACGGACAATCCAGCAGCATTAGGAGAATCAAAACAAATGGCTCTTAATCGTTTCATGGCGATAGAGAGGCGGCTAGGCAAAAACCCTGAACTCAAGTTTTCGTACACTAACTTTATGAAAGAATATAAAAATTTGGGGCACATGACTGAAGTGTCAAGTCCAGAAATTTGGCGTAGACCACACTACGTTATTCCAGGATTGTCATTAAATGACATAATGCACACTGGGCCGATCATTCAAAATGATTTGTTTACCATCTTACTACGCATTCGAACACCAAGATATGTTTTCACTACAGACATTCAGAAAATGTATAGGCAGATGTTAATCAACCCCCATGATAGGATGCATCAAGTTATCATTTGGAGGAATGATCCCCAAGAAGAGATTAAATATTATCAGCTAAACACAGTGACTTACGGGACCAACGCAGTGCCATATCTTGCCATCAAATGTTTGTTGGAGCTAGCCAAAGAAAATCGCACGAAATACCCCCTGGGAGCCACGGCATTGGAGAACAATTTTTATGTGGACGATGGCTTACTCGGAAGTGATGAACCACCGCCATAACTGTTCAAGCGGAGCTGACAACAATTTTAAGCACAGCAGGATTTGAGATGCGAAAATGGTGTGCTAACCATCCGCAATTGCTGCAAGGGATTCCAGCAGACCATCAAGAAATAAATCTCGATTTTGACGAAGAATCACGTGACAGTGTCAAGACTCTAGGATTGACATGGCTGCCGAAGGACGATACGTTTTGCATCAAGACCAAAACCATATTCAGCAGCACCACAAGAGTCACAAAAAGAAGTGTGAGTTCAGAGTTGGCAAGAATATTTGATCCGTTAGGAATAATGGCTCCAGTTATCATAAACGCCAAAATATTCATGCAAGAACTATGGAAATTAAAACTTTCTTGGGATGAGGCGCTGCCTGCAGAACTACACAGCAAATGGATATCATTTCGAGATCATCTCCAAGAGCTAAATGACAAACAAATTCCTCGTCATGTATTTAATCATCAGTTTCCAGCATCGAGTCAGTTACACATTTTTGCCGATGCGTCAGAGAAGGCCTACGGAGCAGTTGCATACCTGTGGTCGGTCAATAAGGACGGAAGGGTAGCTGCAAGGCTGCTGTATGCCAAATCCAGAGTTGCACCCATAAACCAGCAGCATCAGACAATTGTACGATTGGAGTTATGTGCGGCCCTACTGGGTGTGCAACTTGCAACTAGAATTCAACAAGATATAAAAGATTGTAGCGCGTCTACATATTTTTGGACTGATTCTGAGGTGGTGTTATCTTGGATAAATGCGGAGGCATCGTCATACGAAGTTTTCGTAGCCAATCGTATAGCAAAAATTCAGGACTGTTCTATAGCACAACAATGGCGACACATAACATCGAAACAAAATCCAGCAGATGTGTTGTCAAGGGGTTGTGATCTAAGAAACTTTATGCAATGCAACTTATGGTTTTATGGGCCATTCTTGCTACATGGAAACGAATCAATTTGGCCACAACCGTTCTGCAATAATAAACCCGAATCAACAGAACAAGGCAAAAGAAAAGCCCCCAAGGCTCTAATAACAGCCAGAAGTGACGCTGAAAACATGATCTATTCAATCAATCATGGTAACTCATTTAAGAAGCTTCAGCAAGTTGTAGGCTACTTGATTCGCTTTGGAGAGCATGCACGAGGCATAATGCAATCCCGTCAAACCTCATGGGTACTAACTCCACTTGAATTGGATAAATCACTGAAATCGATTGTACGAACTGTGCAGATGGCCGACTTTAGTACAGAAATGCTAGCTTTAAGAAAGGATGGTGTAGTGAACAGAAACAGTACAATACATAGCCTCAAAGCATTTTTGGACGACAACGGCATTTTGAGAGTTGGCGGCAGACTAGATGCATCAACAGTACCATATGAGAATAAGCACCAGATGTTTCTACCGTATAATGATCCGATAACAAGGTTGATAATGCAATCAATACACGAAGATCACATGCATTGTGGTCCAACTGCATTAGTGGCGCATACTAAACAACGTTTTTGGCCTGTCAAGGCAGCAAGTATGGCGAGGTCAATAGTTCACCACTGTGTCCGATGTTACAGGACGCGGCCACAACTGTTACAGCAAATCATGGGAAACTTGCCAGCAATGAGAGTCACGCCAGCACGGCCATTTATCAATGCTGGTGTAGATTATTGTGGACCACTTTGGGTGCACTACAAATTACGCGGGAAGAGACCAACAAAGGCATATTTGGCCATCTTCTGCTGCTTCGCCACAAAAGCAGTTCATTTGGAAATTGTAAGCGACCTGTCAACTGACGCGTTCATCGGAGCCCTTAAAAGGTTCATCGGTCGAAGGGGTCACTGTCAAAACCTCTACAGTGACAACGCAACCAACTTTGTTGGAGCGAAAAACCAACTTGCTGAACTATCACCAGCAATTCATTCAGTCAAAGCTCAAGAACAGATAATGAACACGTGCAATAAAAAAGGAATACATTTTCATTTCATCCCTCCCAGGGCTCCTCACTTTGGAGGTTTGTGGGAGGCAGCCGTGAAATCCGCAAAAAATCTGCTTCAAAGAAGTGCTGCATCGGCATCTCTCACATATGAAGAACTGGAAACCATTGTAGTGGAAATTGAAGCAATATTAAACTCGAGACCAATCAGCCCCATGTCAAACGATCCTAATGATTTAAGTGCACTTACTCCGGGACATTTTTTGATCGGGGAACCACTTACAGCACAAGTCGATGCAAGAGCAGTGGAGATGAAGTCATCTTTAGGAACCAGATGGAAAACTGTGTCACAGATCAAACACGACTTTTGGCAAAGATGGTCGTGACTATCTTAACGAACTCCAATACAGACACAAATGGAGAGAACAAGCAAACAATATCAAGGAAGGTTCCATTGTTATCATCAAGGAAGACAACTGCCCGGTACTTCAATGGCCACTTGGACGAATCACGAGAATTTATAAGGGAGAAGATGGCATGGTACGTGTAGTTGATGTCAAAACAGCTTCAGGAATATTTAAACGCCCAATACATCGATTAGCTCCCCTACCAATAGAAGACAACCAAGCAGAAGTTCCTGTCACTACTGGGTCTACATATCACGAGGCACCCAGTCATCATAACGACAATGGCACAGACGTAGCACGTAAAAGGAGAAGATCATCATCCCTCAACCTAGCATCGGTATTATTAATTTCGGTACTCATGCTACCTCTTATATTGGCAACCGAAGTCAAGAACTATGAATTTGACTCCAACTTAGGGATCCACTTCGAAGGAATTGCATCAATGAAAACGTCTAGAACAAAATGGCAACTTATTGTGTTTTATGATCTTAGTCCTTATTGGAAAGAAACTGAATCTTTCACGAATGGAACAGCAGCTTTGCGGCACCTTTGTCAAGAACTCAAACTCATACATTTTCAAAAGAGTGTATGCGAATCCATCGTACACACTTTTAACAATCTTGAAGAAGTACTCAAACAGGACAATATCTTCTTGCTACAACCAAATCTAAAAGAAGTGCACCTTACATTGCAGACACTAATCGCTTTAAAGCTAACAGAATTAAAAGAGGTGCTTTGAACATCGTAGGAAATATCGCAAATTCATTGTTTGGAGTTTTAGACTCCGAATATGCTGAGCAAATGATCAAAACCATCGAAAAGGTCAAAGAAAATCAGGGGCATCTTCAACTCTTACTCAAAAATCAAACATCGATTCTGGATGCAACCATCAACATTATAAAACAAGACCAAGCAGCAACTAAAAATAAATTTGACAACATCGACGCAAAGGTTAAGGAGATATGGTCACGCGAGCAAGATCTTGACGACACAAATTATCAATTCAAAATGTTGCAAATTTTCATCTCATTAACCACACAACTTACAGTCACAGCAGCAAATCTGCAACGCATCCAGACATCCATCATAGACGTTCTAACGGACACCCACCACGGGAAAATCAGTCCAATTTTACTTACACCAAACCAATTACTAGAGGAATTGGTAAAAATTCGGAATCATTTGACACCAACACTGCGACTACCTGTCGAACATGAGGATCGCATACAACTCTACAAACTTATGACATTGGAAGAACAATTAACAGAAGGCCACGTCATTTTTAAAATTTCAATACCTCTGTGTGATCAAGAAATATTCGAACTCTATAAAATGTTCCCAGTGCCGACGTTATTAAGCAACAGCATAATTGCAATCAAGCCATGCGATGACATTATCGCCGTTAACGCACACAGAGATCAATATCTTCCCATTAGCGAAACCCAACTAAACGCCTGTATTCTCATAAAAGCAGAATCATACTTATGTACCAATATACAATCAAAATACAATAAAGGTTCGGAAATATGTTCCTGTGAAATACAGCTGTTAAACAACGAAACTCGACCAGAGTGCAATGTAGCACTCTTAAAAACAATTTCAACATGGATTCAAATGTCAAACAACAATCAATGGATGTATGCTGTAAGCACCCCCACACGAATAACTGCTGTATGTGAAGGCCAAAGTCAACAACTCACTTTGAAGGGATCCGGCATACCATCTCTGAAGCCCCAGTGCGTCATTAAGCAAAACTTTATTACAATACAAGGACAAAAAACATATTTCAGCAGCCGTCAAGTATCATACACTAGCCTAGGTCAAGTGATAGACGTCATAAAAACCAAGAAAACTGAGGCTCTTATCAAGGAAACTGATCAATACTATACTCAGCTACAAAACCTAACCGAACTTCAGAAGTCATTAGCGCATCAACAATATCTAGATCTACCAGCACAGATTCAAAAATTCAACTACCATTACTCAGCAATTGGATATACAGCATTGGTTTTGTCCATTATAATCACAAGTTACATCATTTGGAAAGAAAAATCAAAAAAGCACCAACTCCAATTGACAAAAGCACGATTTCCTCAACCACTACCACGTCAGAGATCAACAACATCTGATTTTGTAGTCACCGTGACATAAGTCAACTAAGTGAGATCTTTATAACTTCAGATCTCACCAGGGGGAGAATGTACGGATTCAGAGTCACTGAACAGAGTCGCACGTTTTTTTAACTATGCAGAGTCAATTTTCATGGTCAGAGAATCGTGCATTTCAAGGTTTTGAGTCAGTGCATTTTCCTCAAAAACAACCTTGGCTTTGAACGCGAGTAACCTCAACAACATAAAGTAAAAACAAAAGCAGTTTAAGCTTTAAATCAAACAACTGTATGTCCAAACAGCACATGGAAATATGATCCCTTTTGTTTTGTTATTTTCATATGCTCGTCAAATATGCTGACAAACCAACTCATGGCCAAGGTTATTTTTGTGCACACTGCAATACGCACACTGCAATATATTTAAGTTTGTTAATTTTGTTTGATTTTATATTTTTTATCAATATGGTTTTCCGCTTATAAAAAGTCGAAAAACTTAATAAAGAAGTCAGTTAGTATCAAAACGTTTTAAAGTGTATTAACTCTCCACAAACAGTTCAAGTGCTGTTTGTAAAAACTAAATTATTCGTAGTCCAAGTTTATGTGCTTGGGCTCAAACCAAAAACCTCCGGAAATCCAAACGCGGATTGAAACATTAATATTTATTTGACTACAAGTTCGCTCAACGTTAGCTGAGGAATTCGTTAAGCCCAACAATTCAAAAATAAATTTTCCCATTATTGGAAATTCAGAAGTACCATCGCATCTTTTTATTTTAAAGTTGCTATCAATTTTATTATACTAATTTTTTTCTTTTCATATATATATACAGTAGTGGACTAAAGTGGATACATAAATTCAAGATTTTTCGAAATTTATTATTATTTTTTTTTTTAGAGAAACTTAAATAATTTTTTTAAAACATAAAACTAAAACATTTTTCTTCAATAAAAATTTAGGTACAGCACATTATATCATTAAAAAGTAAATAAAAAAAAATTGTAAATTGTGACAGCTTTTATCCAGTATTGTCCATATTTGATATTTTCGGCAAGTTCTTTCTTCAATATTTCGTCCAAAGTCCTTTTTTCTGTAAAACGAGGAGGAATCTTAGCCCATTCCACTGAAACTCTTGACCAAAGATCATCTAAGCTGGTCGGTGCTCGTTCGTATTGGGAGAGTCTTCTTTTGACAATTGCCTACAAATTCTCGATTGGATTCAAAACGGGGCTTTGAGCTGGCCACTTCATTGTCTTGAATTCTTGTTCAGCAAGCCATTTTTTCACAATTTTGGCAGTGTGCTTTGGATCCCCATCTTGCTGGAAAATTATTTCTGGTGCTGGGTAGGGGCACTGTTCAATAAAACTGCGCAAATTGTTCTGCAAAATACTTAGATAGTACTCCTTATTCAAAATTGCTTTTATTTTTACCAGAGGACCAATGCCCCACCAAGTGAAACATCCCCACACCATAACACTTCCACCACCGTGTTTCACCGTTTGCTTGACATGGTGTCGCTGAATGGTTTCACCGGGCCTCTTTCAACAATATTGTATTCCATCAGATTGGAAACGATTAATTTTTGTTTCATCCGACCAAATCACTCGTCCAGTTTTTATGCGTTTTGCAAAAACTAATCCGAGCCTTCACATTCTTGTCCGACAGTGCAGGTTTCTTTTTTTTAACGGCAGACATAAGTCCAATTCTTTGCAAGGCCCTTCTTACTGTACGGTCACTTACCGATTTTTCCAGAGCTTCGGCAGCCACTTTTGGTGTTCTGGCGCATGGTGTAAGAAAACCAGGTGTTAGTGAGTTTTTGACAACACCATTTCTTTGCTTCTGTCAAAAAATTGTAAGCGAAAGAGCGGAACTGTTGATAGTTGTCAAATTGTGTTATTTGTTTGAGTTGCTAGATGATGTGCTATAATTTGTACTGTGCGAATTAAGTATAAATAAATATTTAATGCAATTAATGGTGCCGTGTTGTGTTGACAAAAAGTTATTGCAGTTGTTTTCGCCGATTTGCCAAGTTTGTCATTGAATGTTTTGGCCATTTTATCAGAAACGTGCGCTGGAAGGTGCCGCCGACATTGGCCAGCATGCAAATTGTCTTGCATTCACATCGTTGTTTTTTTGCATAACGCACAGCGTGTCATATATTTTTTAGATGTTTTCCATATTACTTTGTTCCCACTTTAATCTCAGTAAAAATCTTATAAAATTGCAGAAAGACACGAATTAAACAAAATTTGTTTTCATTGCAATTTACTATCAGCTGTTTTTGACAAGAGTGGGGAAACATAGTTTTATCAAATGTGTGACCGCTTTATGGCTTGTTATTCTTTAATGAAACAGTTATGCAGTTCTTCCAACAAAAACATTCAAATCTAACGGGACTACGAATAGATAAACAAAAAAGGCAAAGACTGGACAAAACTGGATAAATGCGGTTATGAAATATATATATATTTCTTTTATGTTTCTTGAACGAAATCATTTAGTTTTTTTACGTATTTATAGTAATGGAAAAATTACACTTCGATATCACAAATTGAACAAAAGTTATTAATACAGTTTTAAAAATATTCAATTATGTATCCACTTTAGTCCACTACTGTATGTATATAAAAATATATGCAAAATCGGACGCCGGATCTACTTTTTCTGAAATCGTAACATTTTGAAGAATTTTGGTCAAATATCTTAACGTCGGATTCAAGTATTAAAATCGTAACATGGTCCGATATATCGGACCATATGGCAACGCTGCTCGCAACTGGTTTGCTAATAATGACATGTGGCGTGGATGAGCGGCCGGAGGAGAGGAATGAAAACACCAGCAAAGTCAAGCAACAACGAAAACAAAACAAAAGCACAGATCATATGGCAATTGGAAAACTATTGAGTATACGAATTGACTATTATATTTGATGATCTTGTTGTCAACCATATTATAAGAATATTCTCTAACTTAACCGATATTGTTTTGTTTTTTTCTAAGCTGTAAGTTGTCTTAGCCGAATAGATAGAACACCAAGCAAATATCACATTCTCATGATCAATCAAATTTTTGAAAATATTTTACATATATTACGAAATAAATTTGTTTTTTATTTTTTTTTTTTTATTTATTTAGTTTTCATCAATCAGAGGAGTTTCTCTTATAGACTACTTAACAATTTATTATACTTTATATAACCTACTGAAATTAAATTTACCATTAAATAACAATTAAAAATTAAATATAATTAAATATAATTACTAGTTTAAAAATTAACGTGCTCAAGTAACTTTAATACAAAAAAATAATAATTTTGTAAGGAATAATAAAAATTGAGAGGTAATTAAATTAGGCATCATGGCACCTGTGGACATTATAGAGTATTGTTATTTATTAGATTTACTGCATACTGAGACATGAACTCTTAAAGGCTAATTATGCAATACTCAAGAATATAAAAAAATTTAACATAAAATAAAATAACAGTGGAAAATTATGTAAGAAGAACACAGTAATAAAAATATCACAGAACTATTATAAAATTACCAAAAAATAAATTAAAGTGTATATGATATTAATTGGACAGAAATTAATAGCACTGCGAGACATGATATATTTGGAGAAGTTTAATGTTAACTTAAAGCGATTTCTTGGAATATTATCAAAGATATCAATAGCATAGACAAGACCCGATTAGCTTCAATGGTGCAGGATTCCATAAGAGTGAGCAGTATTCTAAATGCGGCCGAACTAGTGCAGCATATAAACTTTTTAGGGTGTAGGGGGTCATTTAAATCTTTAGAATTCCTTATTAAGAAGCCTAGCATGGAGTAAGATTTATTGATTGATGTGATCTTTAAAATTTAAACAGGGGCCTAATAGAATTCCAAGATCTTTAATTAAAGTAACCAATCGCGTCGGAAGCGAATTTCATCTGGGGGGGCAGTACAAATGGGGGGGCAGTACAAATGGTGGTGCAAAAAAAGTTCACCAAAATTTCTTCACATGAAACATGAAGAAGAGAGAAAGAAGAGGAAAATATATATTACAAAAATATTATTGTTGTAAAAAAACTGATATTTTGAATAACTTTTCCTTTTAAATTGTTTATCTAGCTAAAAAAGTGGGGGGGCAACTGCCCACCTTGTCCCCCCGCTTCCGACGCCAATGAAAGTAACCCTCTCAAGTTCACATGAGTTTGTGGAATAAGGGCTAATTAAAGGAGATGATGACCTGCATTAAGTGAAACAGTGGCATTTGGAAACATTGAGATGTAATTTATTTAATTCACACCAGGTAAAGACTGAGTCGATGTCTGATTGAAGTAAATTTACATCAGCGCAAGATTTAATAGATCGGAATAGTTTAAGATCATCCGCAAAAAGAATTTGCTACAAATTTATATGAAAAAAATGTTATAATAATTATTGTACAGAATTCTACATATCTATGTATTTGAATTTTTTTTTCAAATACTTTTTAAAACAAAAAATCTATTTCAACAATTTTAAAAATGTAACTTATTAAAGTCCTTACCGCATTAATAACATATATACAAAGCCAACTTTTTGGTTACATAAAATCGAATCGAAGAATGTTATACGGCACACTATTTCTTTGCTTGATTTTTGTTAAACATATATATTTTGAATTGTTAATTAAAATTTTAACACATATGTATGTATTTGCATTTGCGTATTTTATCTGGGCTTATCTATTTATTCATCTCATATCTGTTTATTCATCTCTTATCTGCTTATCCATCTCTGGACAGTTCAGAAAATCATTTATCTGTATATATTATATTTTAAAGGAGTGCGAAAAAGTAAATTAAAAGAAAACTTCATGGTTTTTTTTTACAATATTGATTTCAAGAAATTTCGTCACAGTTAGAAGAATGTGTTAAAAAATTATGTGAAATGAAGATATCTTGTCTAAATGGAAAATGAACTCATTTTGTTAAACATAACTTTTTCTATATACTGTTGCGCTTTACAAGATTTGTCTTAATGTTTGTACAAAAATTAAAAATAAACTAACATAAAAATAAACATAAAGCAACGTAGTAGAAAGATAAATTAACTTATTGTTTAGTTTAAGGTTACAAAAAGTCGATATAAGTTTTTATCTTACAGAAAGAAGTAATAAAAACAGCACTTGAAGCATTTTTTAAATAAAACCTGGTATGCGCTTTAATTTTTATTTAATAGTTATTTAAAATGAGTTATCAAACATTAAAATCAGGGGAAAAGTACCAGAGTTGTAGTATTTTACTTTTCGAAAAATTTTTTAATTTAATAACAAAAATGTAATTGAACATTTCTAAACTGGCGTTACGGACGACTTGTACGAGTAAATATTAAAAAAATTTAATGAAAAAGTCAAATTTTTAAAAATTATTTTTTCTTTGCGAAGCGTTTCGGTACTTTGTACTTATTTACTTCAATTTTTTGTAAGTTAAGCCTACAAAATGTGTCAGTAAGACAAAAAATATTTTTTCTGCAAAAACGAATGAAAAAATTATTATGCAAATGTACACAGCACCAAAGCGCTAAGCAAAGGGCTAAAGACAGGGTCAAAAAAGTATAGTTTTGACACCTAAAGTATCAGTTAGATACGTTAATTATGATTTTAATGTTACCCAAAATTGAAAAAGAACTCTCCTTCAATTCTAAGCTTACAAACTTTTTATCAAACTGTCCACTATCTAATAGATCTAATACAATTTTAAAAAACATTTTCCTTAAAATGCTAATAAAACAATAGTAATAATAATAATAATAATAATAATAATAATAATAATAATAATAATAATAATAATAATAATAATAATAATAATAATAATAATAATAATAATAATAATAATAATAATAATAATAATAATAATAATAATAATAATAATAATAATAATAATAATAATAATAATAATAATAATAATAATAATAATAATAATAATAATAATAATAATAATAATAATAATAATAATAATAATAATAATAATAATAATAATAATAATAATAATAATAATAATAATAATAATAATAATAATAATAATAATAATAATAATAATAATAATAATAATAATAATAATAATAATAATAATAATAATAATAATAATAATAATAATAATAATAATAATAATAATAATAATAATAATAATAATAATAATAATAATAATAATAATAATAATAATAATAATAATAATAATAATAATAATAATAATAATAATAATAATAATAATAATAATAATAATAATAATAATAATAATAATAATAATAATAATAATAATAATAATAATAATAATAATAATAATAATAATAATAATAATAATAATAATAATAATAATAATAATAATAATAATAATAATAATAATAATAATAATAATAATAATAATAATAATAATAATAATAATAATAATAATAATAATAATAATAATAATAATAATAATAATAATAATAATAATAATAATAATAATAATAATAATAATAATAATAATAATAATAATAATAATAATAATAATAATAATAATAATAATAATAATAATAATAATAATAATAATAATAATAATAATAATAATAATAATAATAATAATAATAATAATAATAATAATAATAATAATAATAATAATAATAATAATAATAATAATAATAATAATAATAATAATAATAATAATAATAATAATAATAATAATAATAATAATAATAATAATAATAATAATAATAATAATAATAATAATAATAATAATAATAATAATAATAATAATAATAATAATAATAATAATAATAATAATAATAATAATAATAATAATAATAATAATAATAATAATAATAATAATAATAATAATAATAATAATAATAATAATAATAATAATAATAATAATAATAATAATAATAATAATAATAATAATAATAATAATAATAATAATAATAATAATAATAATAATAATAATAATAATAATAATAATAATAATAATAATAATAATAATAATAATAATAATAATAATAATAATAATAATAATAATAATAATAATAATAATAATAATAATAATAATAATAATAATAATAATAATAATAATAATAATAATAATAATAATAATAATAATAATAATAATAATAATAATAATAATAATAATAAATAATAATAATAATAATAATAATAATAATAATAATAATAATAATAATAATAATAATAATAATAATAATAATAATAATAATAATAATAATAATAATAATAATAATAATAATAATAATAATAATAATAATAATAATAATAATAATAATAATAATAATAATAATAATAATAATAATAATAATAATAATAATAATAATAATAATAATAATAATAATAATAATAATAATAATAATAATAATAATAATAATAATAATAATAATAATAATAATAATAATAATAATAATAATAATAATAATAATAATAATAATAATAATAATAATAATAATAATAATAATAATAATAATAATAATAATAATAATAATAATAATAATAATAATAATAATAATAATAATAATAATAATAATAATAATAATAATAATAATAATAATAATAATAATAATAATAATAATAATAATAATAATAATAATAATAATAATAATAATAATAATAATAATAATAATAATAATAATAATAATAATAATAATAATAATAATAATAATAATAATAATAATAATAATAATAATAATAATAATAATAATAATAATAATAATAATAATAATAATAATAATAATAATAATAATAATAATAATAATAATAATAATAATAATAATAATAATAATAATAATAATAATAATAATAATAATAATAATAATAATAATAATAATAATAATAATAATAATAATAATAATAATAATAATAATAATAATAATAATAATAATAATAATAATAATAATAATAATAATAATAATAATAATAATAATAATAATAATAATAATAATAATAATAATAATAATAATAATAATAATAATAATAATAATAATAATAATAATAATAATAATAATAATAATAATAATAATAATAATAATAATAATAATAATAATAATAATAATAATAATAATAATAATAATAATAATAATAATAATAATAATAATAATAATAATAATAATAATAATAATAATAATAATAATAATAATAATAATAATAATAATAATAATAATAATAATAATAATAATAATAATAATAATAATAATAATAATAATAATAATAATAATAATAATAATAATAATAATAATAATAATAATAATAATAATAATAATAATAATAATAATAATAATAATAATAATAATAATAATAATAATAATAATAATAATAATAATAATAATAATAATAATAATAATAATAATAATAATAATAATAATAATAATAATAATAATAATAATAATAATAATAATAATAATAATAATAATAATAATAATAATAATAATAATAATAATAATAATAATAATAATAATAATAATAATAATAATAATAATAATAATAATAATAATAATAATAATAATAATAATAATAATAATAATAATAATAATAATAATAATAATAATAATAATAATAATAATAATAATAATAATAATAATAATAATAATAATAATAATAATAATAATAATAATAATAATAATAATAATAATAATAATAATAATAATAATAATAATAATAATAATAATAATAATAATAATAATAATAATAATAATAATAATAATAATAATAATAATAATAATAATAATAATAATAATAATAATGATAATAATAATAATAATAATAATAATAATAATAATAATAATAATAATAATAATAATAATAATAATAATAATAATAATAATAATAATAATAATAATAATAATAATAATAATAATAATAATAAATAATAATAATAATAATAATAATAATAATTATAATAATAATAATAATTTTTTTTTTGCGGAAAAGGTCAGGTGGAATGCCTGCTACGCACCGTCAGCCAAGTTCGTCCCTTGACCGGTGTGTCGGATCCGCTGTCGCCTATTGCTAGCGCCTACCGACTAAACCACCTCCTTCTTACACGGGAGTTTTTCCCACCCCGGAACCGCTTTCGCATTACTTCGGGTGGTCCCTGTATTTGGCTGTGTGAGCCAGCATCTGTAAAAACCCGCGTCCGGGCCTCCGCTTCTGCCTTTCTTGCCTTCGAGGTTCACATTTCCTCATTCAAGTTATAGGTCAAGATCAGCTGCCTGCAGCGCTTTATTTCGGTACAGCTAGCCAAGCTACCACTATCTACTTCCACCGGTAGCTCGGCAGCTTCCAGATCGCGTTTCTTTTTTCGTAGAATATTTTGAACGCATCTGGTTACGCATTTCCAGTTTTCTTCGCTGCTGACCATAATATCAAGCACGCGATCTACGTTGAAAACGCCTACTATTAATATAAGGGCGTTACGCTCCGCTTGCCACCGTGCACATTGGAAGAAGGTGTGCTCTGCGTCATCTAGCTGTCCGTCGCCATAGATACAATCGGGACTTTCTACTTTTCCCATTTTGTGAAGGTACTTTCGAAAGTACCCGTGGCCTGACAGGAACTGCGTGATGTAAAAGTTTACCTCACCGAATTCTCGATTATACCATCTATCTAGGTGGGGGACTAATTTTGCTGTCCACCTGCCTTTGGTGTCAGTGTCCCATCGGTCTTGCCACCGTCGCAGGGTCTGTAGCTGAACCGCCTGCTTGGTCATTCTGTCGTTATTGTGTTCCTTCTTCAGTTCCCATAACGTTTTGCGCTCTTGTGCTAGAAGATCGATTGGTATGGTTCCACTGATCACTAATACTGCAGCTTCAGAAACGTGCGGTACGCTGAAGCTACCCGTAGGGCTGCCGTTCTCTGTACTGCCGATAGGGCTTTCTTTTGCGTGTCGTTTTCAGAACATCGGCCCACAGCTCACTTCCATACAGGAGTATGGAGTGTGTTGTCGACATTAACAACTTTCTCTTACTCTGCATAGGACCGCCTATGTTTGCCATTAACTGGATAAGCCATGCTGTTATTTGGGCTGCTTTCGTCGCTGCATATTGTATCTGCGCCCAGTAGGATACCTTGTTATCAAGCCTTATCCCTAGGTAGTTTACCACCTTCTGGGTAGTGATAGTGTTCGCGCATACCCTCAGCTTTACTTCTAGTGGGATATGCTTTCTTGTGAGAAGAAGGAGCTCAGTTTTTTCTGTAGCCAGTTGGAGGCCGTGAGAGTCCAGCCACGCTTTTGTTCTAAGCATGACCTGATTGAGCTTTCTTTGTGCGTCTGTGGTGTCTCGTGCGGTGATAATAGCTGCGATATCATCTGCGTACCCGACAAGATATGTATCATCGGCATATCCATACGAAGGATTTCGTCGTAACTTACGTTCCAAAGATCTGGGCCGAGAATTGACCCTTGTGCAGCCCCTGACGTTATCTGTTTTTGTATGGGACCGCTTGTGGTTTCGTAAGTAAGTTTGCGATCCTTAAGATAGTTTCGCATCATTCTCATTAGATACGACGGGATTTGGAAGCGATTTTCCAGAGCGAAAATTATATTTTTCCAGCTGACGCTATTAAAGCGTTTCTTACATCTAGGGTCGCCAGTAAGACGATTCCCCTTGAGTAGTGGTTCCTAGTTTGTGCATCTTCGAAGCTTGTCAGGCTTCTGTGATAGCTCCAATTGTAGACCTACCGGTCTAAAGCCATGCTGTCTTGGGGACAGTCCCCCACTAATGTTAATTGCTGTCGCAAGGCGAGGCTAAGAAGTCTTTCTAGTAGCTTACCAGATGTGTCAAGCATGCAAAGGGGTCTATAGGCCGAAGGAGACTCTGGGTTTCCTTTTCCCTTGCTGATGAGTACAAGACTTTGTCTCTTCCATATTTCTGGAAAAATGCCTTCTGTTAAGCAAGCGTTGTACATGCTTAGCAGTACGTTGGGGTCTCGAGATTGCAAGAATTTTCAAAATCTCTGATGGGACGCCCGTCAAGGCCGGGTGCTTTTTTATTTTTAAGCGTTCTCGCGGCTAGCTTGAGCTCGTCTTCTGTAAAAAGTGGAGGCGAATCATCCTGAGGGATCTCCAAGACTTCTTCTGTTACGTCATGCGTGGGAAAAAGGACATTTACGATGTTGTCCATTTTATCTGCTTCTAACTCAAGCATTGGTGGTTTTGATACGAGCTTTCGCATAACAATCTTGTATCCGAGCCCCCAGGGGTCGTTGTTAATGTCATTTCGGAGGTCCTCCCACTTTCTTTTTTTGCTCGATATGATAGCTTGTTTGAGGTTGTTCTTGGCTATCTTAAACTCATCATTTTCGGATAAAGCTGCACCTAAGCGTCTTGCTCTGGTATACCTTCTCCGACTCTGCAAGCATGCTTGTCTCAGTTGCGCTATTTCTTCCGTCCACCAGTAGACGGAGTTTTTGTGCCTACATGTTTTTATTTTCGGCATTGACTTTTCGCAAGCTCTCTCGATTGTTCTCATAGTTTGGTTTACTATGGACCTTGCGTTATTTGAAGCAAAACTTATTGGGGGTTTGCATCTATTTCGGCAAGAAAAGCGTCTGGGTTCAATTTAGAGGCATTCCACTTGCGTGTGCTCTTTTGGCGGTGTTTCGAGCAGGGCGACTTGACATATTTACACAGTATGATATGTATTGGTGGTCGCTGCTGTAAAGTCTTCAAGGACTTTCCACGATTTTAGCCTGTGAGCCATTTTCTCAGATACTAGTGTGATATCTGGAGTTGTAGCATTGCATCCCGGTCTTCGGAAAGTGGTGGCAGTTCCAGTATTTGCGACTACTAGGTCTTGCCTGGCAATCATATCTAGAACTCGTCTTCCTCTATGATTGGTTGAAGGCATACCCCATTCAATCGCCTGCGAATTAAAGACTCCTGCGACAATAAACTCTCCTCCGATCTGCAGAATTTTGTCTTCTATGCAGTCGAGTTTGGCCTGAAAGTCTTCTATATTATCGCTGGGGTCAAGTAGCAACTCATTAGGGTAAAGTTGTGGCCAAGAATCCAAACGAAGCCGTTTCCTGCACCGCTTCCCTTTATTCGGAGCTTGCTCTCAGCCGGGAGCCAAATGGCTGCTGTCTTTGAGCAGTCTTCCACCCAGATTCCCGCTTATTTTTTCTTTGTATTGTTCGCTGATAATAACAACATCTGCATCTCTATCTAGAACCAGCTGCGAGAGAAGAGCGTCTGCCGTCCTACTTCTATGCATATTCGCCTGAAGTATTCTCATTTCTTCTTATTGGCTTCACACTTGCGGGAGCCCGGTAGGTGGTCTACTGAAGCCTGGCCCTCATGATGGCATTAGCAGCATTTTGGAGGGTTGCTGCATTCTTTTAGCTTGTGTCCTGCTTCTCCACAGCGTATACATAAGCCTTGGCCTTTCCGATCTGGGCCAGTGCAGCTTGACTGGACATGTCCAGTGCCGAAGCATCTGTAGCAGCGCTTAGTATCTTCAAGATATTTAACTCTGCAACTTGTCCAGCCGATAAGTACACGCCGTTCTTTTAGGATGATATTTGCACTTTCCGTTGGAAGCGTAACGTATGCACGTCGTTGTTCTCTGCTGTCAGTGCGCGATATAGCTACTCCCACCTCTGCTCCTGGGTTTTTGAGCGCTTTTTTAATGGCGACTACTACGTCGTCTTTGTCGGTAAAGCTATCCAGGTCGCGTACTTCGATTGTCACCCTTGGCTTAAGATCAGTAACGGTTGCATCATCTCCCAGTGTTTTTTTTATTGCCTCTCGGAATTCATCCTTGTTTCCGCCTTTTCCCAATTCTAAAAGAATGGCTCCAGTTTTCGTTTTCCGGATCGAGCGGATGGCAATGTCTGAGATTTCTGGTTTTACCCTCTGTCGCAGATTCTTTAAAGTGTCGGCGTAGCTGTGGCCGTCTGCTGGTTGAACCAGAACTGCAACTGGTTTTTCTCGGGGACGTGATTTAATCTGCTTCCTTCCTCCTCTCTTGCTTCCATCCTTCTTCTCTTTATCGTTTTGTTGACAAGGTACCTCTGGTTTTTGTCGCAGGGCGTACTTGTTTTTGTTTACCTTCTCCCTTCATTTTTTCTTTCTTGTTCTCTTTTTCGGCTTGTTGCTGTAATACTTTTGATTTTTTCTTCTTGTGTTGTTTACAGTCTTCCATTGTGCATCTTCTTCTGGATCTCTACTTGTTTCGTTTCCGTTTCAGCTTCCGTTTCTTTAGGCCTCTTTTAGTCCCTTGCGCTAACGGACTTGAAGCAGCTCGTTTTGCGTTTGTCGTCATAGGTGTTGATACTTGGGCTGACGGCTGGCGTTTAGCAGCTTCAGCAAGCTTTCCTCTTTCTCTGCTCCTGTCCAGTTTCTTCTGTAGCTAGCAATCACATCAAGCAATTCGTCCAAGCTCTGAAACCCCGTTCTTAATGTCCATGTTGACATTTTTCTGCCTTATCATGGCCGCTTTCATCTTCCTGAGCACTTTTCTGCACTCTTGAAGCGATTCTTCCTCTGATGCTCTCATTTTTAAAATGAACTCCTGACGTGGTGAGCTATGAATTGCCGGAGCTGGTGAAGAGATTGGCGTGCTGTATCTAGTCGGGAGGGGCGCCACATCACAGTTGCTTGGAGTTATGACAGTATTCTCTGGTTTCGATGGCATCGCTTCTTTTTGCATCAGCAGCGCTTCTGCAGTGCAACCTTTTGGCGGCGATCGCTGTGTCTTTTTGCTCCCTACAAATATACCTGCAGGTTCTTCATCAAATTGTTGTTGTTTTGTTTGTTGTTGTGAAGTAATTTCTGTGGGTCCCCGCTTCGAGCCGCTATCTTCCCATGATTTGTCCAGTCGCTTCAAGCAATCCCCGTGGTTGTCTTTGCAAGCAGTGAGGTCACGCAAGGGTTGACATAGGTCTTTATGGGAGCCTATGTTCAGAGCCGGAATCTAAGCGTAAAAACAGGAGTCACTCTCAACTGTACCTGGACCACCCAACTTAACGGCGACTTGTTCAGAACGTACTCGAAGCCTAGCCACAGTTTTAACGGGACGGAGGTGGCTGCAGCATTTGCCTGAAAGCCATTTCAACAAAATGTCACTATTGCTTACTAAGGTAACAGAATACTGCAGCCTCCAGCCCATAGCAAATAGTCAATATCGTGTCCAAATCATAATCAATGTTCTTTCCGGGTTGTCATCAGGCTGAAAGGAAAGGGGTTCGTCCCTGGGCTTAGTCCCTAGGCGGCGACGCATTTGATCTGTCGACTGCGACCACTAATTTTCCCGAAAGGAAAAGGTTCGCTTCGGGAAATGATCCCTAGAAGGGCGACGCATTCGGTCTACCGACTGCGATCACTTTAAACCTCGGAAG
The DNA here is from genome assembly GCA_963920525.1 of Dichetophora obliterata. Lineage (NCBI taxonomy): Eukaryota > Metazoa > Arthropoda > Insecta > Diptera > Sciomyzidae > Dichetophora > Dichetophora obliterata. Next base: position 155,461,971 of record OY986436.1, on the reverse strand, counting down.
AAAAGGGTCCGCTTCGGGAATTGGTCCCTAGACGACGACGCATTTGGTCTGCCGGCCGCAATAACTTCTCCCTCCAGAAAGAAAAGGCTCACTTCGGGAATTGATCCCTAGACGGCGACGCGTTTGGTCTGTCGACTGCGATGACTTTCCTTCCCGGAGGGGACAAGGTTCGCTTCAGAAATGAGTCCTAAGGCGACACCGTTTTCCAAATCAGCGCCTAGGTTTTGATACTGCCGACCGCTACGGTACAGACGCAGACCAGAAAGCCGCCCAATATGGGTCAGACGCTTCTGGATTTTTTGTAACTAGGGTCCGCGGGTTCGTAAGGCCCGAAGGATTGCATGAATAATAATCCTCACTTGCGGGAATAATAATAATAATGATAATAATAATAATAATAATAATAATAATAATAATAATAATAATAATAATAATAATAATAATAATAATAATAATAATAATAATAATAATAATAAATAATAATAATAATAATAATAATAATAATAATAATAATAATAATAATAATAATAATAATAATAATAATAATAATAATAATAATAATAATAATAATAATAATAATAATAATAATAATAATAATAATAATAATAATAATAATAATAATAATAATAATAATAATAATAATAATAATAATAATAATAATAATAATAATAATAATAATAATAATAATAATACTAATAATAATAATAATAATAATAATAATAATAATAATAATAATAATAATAATAATAATAATAATAATAATAATAATAATATTAATAATAATAATAATAATAATAATAATAATAATAATAATAATAATAATAATAATAATAATAATAATAATAATAATAATAATAATAATAATAATAATAATAATAATAATAATAATAATAATAATAATAATAATAATAATAATAATAATAATAATAATAAATAATAATAATAATAATAATAATAATAATAATAATATAATAATAAT